>CM038676.1:553629170-553947130 GCA_021605205.1 Aegilops longissima
CAAAAACCGAAATTGATTTATTTATTAAATCTTCGTTTTTCCTAAATGTTGGGAAAGTCATATTATTCCCTCTCAAAAATTCTTTTATAGGAAAACTTATGAAGATAATTAAATAAATCCAAATGATCCTATTTTCAAAATTTGAGAAATTCTAAATATGAAAATAATGAAATCTCCAACTCTCTCCGAGGGTCCTTGAGTTGCGTGAAATTTTCTAGGATCGGGAAAATGCAAGAAAATATGATATGCATGATGACTTAATGTATAACATTTCAAATTGAAAATTTGGGATGTTACACCTATCCCCCTAACTGTACTGTAGGGTATGACACCTCATGCTTCAGAATGGATTATGGACAGTGGATGCACTAATCATATGACTGGTGATCGAGGTCTTCTCATGGACTCAACCTTCGTCCATCGGACAAGAGTCACATCACATTTCTTGACCTTTGGTAAAAGCAAGGTATTGGGTCTAGGTAGAGTTGCAATATCAAAGGATCAACACATGGACAAAGTGATGCTTGTTGAGTCCCTTGGTTTCAACTTAATGTCTGTCTCAATGCTTTGTGACTTGAACATGATTGTGATATTCGGAAAATATCGTTGCCTTGTACTAATGGAATCTGACAAGTCTCTAGTCTTTGAAGGGTATAGGAAAGATGATCTATACATGGTAGATTTCTCAGCAGGTCCATAGCTTGCCGTATGTCTTCTTGCAAAAGCTTCAGAATGCTGGCTCTGGCATCGGAGGCTGGGGCATGCTGGAATGAGGAACTTACACACACTCGCCAAGAAGAAGCATGTCATAGGCATCGAAGGTGTCAAGTTCAAGAAGGATCATTTGTGTGGTGCCTGCGAAGCTGGAAAGATGACTAGGGCAAAGCACCCCTCGAAGACAATCATGACGACATCTCAACCCTTGAGCTGCTACACATGGATTTGTTTGGCCCTACTCATTACTCTACCCTCACAACAACTGTTCTGTCTCTATGGCCGTCATTGTTGATGACTACTCAAGATACACATGGGTCCACATAATTCTCTACAAGATGAAGTGCAAGATGTCTTGGGACGCTTCGCCAATCGAGCAATGAACAATTATGGCGTCAAGATCAAGCATATCGAAGTGATAGCGTAATCAATTCAAGAACACCGGACTTGATCTTTATCTGGATACCATGGGAATCACTCATGAGTTCTCTGCTCCATACACACCTCAACAAAATGGCATCATGGAGCGCAAGAACGAACCCTCATTGAGATGACTCGAACAATGCTCGACGCAGTACAAGACACCAAGAAAGTTCGGCACGAAGCCATTGATACAGACTTGTCACGTCATCAACCGTGTTTATATCCATAAGCTTCGAACAAAACGTCCTATGATCTCCTTCTTGGCAAGAAGCCAAATGTCGATTACTTGAGTATTTGGGGCTAAGTCTGGATCAAGGATCCTCATCACAAGTCAAAATTTGAACCCAAAGCTCACGAAGGCTTCATGCTCGATTCTGGAAAGGACTCACACTCTTCTGAGTCTTCAATCTCTATCTCTACAAAATCGTCAAACTGTAGATGTGCGATTTGATGAAACCAATGGTTCACAAAGAGAGTTCCTGCCAAGCGAACTAGACGAAGCTCCACCTAGCGAATCTATCAAGCTAATGGGAACTGGTGAAATCGTGCCAAATGAAGCACAGCCTGAAGAGGAACTCATCATTTCTGCACCTAATCAACCTGAAGACAATGCTCAGCCTGAAGACAATCCTCCCAATGATGACACTGATCAACATGAGCAAAGTCTTCGTCCAGTTCATCCTCAAGTTGCAAATGAAGTACAAATCGAGAAGATAATCGATAGCATCAATGCACCTGGTCCGCTTACTCGCTCAAGAGCAACACAGGTAGCAAATTTCTGTGGGCACTTTTCCTTTGTATCAATATCAGAACCCAAGAAAGTTGCTGAAGCTTTTATGGAACCAGAATGGATTCAAGCTATGCAAGAAGAACTTCAATAGTTCAAGCTGAATAATGTTTGGGAACTTGTCAAGCGTCCCCGACCTAAAGCATAACATTATTGGCACCAAATGGATATATCGAAACAAACAAGATGAGCATGGTCAAGTTGTCAGAAACAAAGCAAGGCTTGTGGCTCAAGGATATACTCAAGTTGAAGGAATTGACTTTGATGAAACATTTGCTCCTGTAGCTAGGCTTGAAGCTATTCGCATACTACTAGCCTATGCTAACCACCACAACATCTTGCTCTATCAAATGGATGTGAAGAGTGCATTTCTCAACGGCAAGATTGAAGAAGAAGTATATGTCGCTCAACCACCGGCTTTGAAGATCCAAAACATCCCAATATGGTGTACAAGCTAAATAAAGCAATCAGATGGCCTCAAACAAGCTCCTCGCGCTGGTATGATACAATCAAAGACTTCCTGAAGAGCAAAGGCTTCAAACCTGGATCCCTTGATCCCACACTCTTCATGAAGACATATGATGGTGAACTGTTTGTATGCCAAATATATGTGGATAACATTATCTTCGGCTGCACCAACCAGAAGTATAGTGATGAGTTTGGATACATGATGCAAGAGCAATATCAGATGTCCACGATGGGAGAGCTCAAGTTCTTCCTTGGTCTTCAAATTCAAATCGACAAAAAAATGTCATCTTTATATCTCAAGAAAAATACCTCCAAGATTATGCGAAGAAGTTTGGAATGCAAGAATGCAAAGGATACACGACGCCAATGCCACTAAACACCACTTGGGTCCCGACGACAATGGTAAAGAGTTCGATCAAAAGGTATACCGCTCCATGATTGGTTCCTTACTTTACCTATGTGCATCTAGGCCAGATATTATGCTTAGTTTTTGCATGTGTGCTCGATTCCAAGCGGCACCAAAGGAATCGCATCACTTAGCTGTGAAGCGAATTCTTCGATATTTGGCTCACACCCCAACACTCGGATTATGGTATCCAAAGGGCTCAAAATTTGATTTAGTTGGATTTTCGGATGCTGATTATGCCGGTGACAAAGTGGATCGCAAGTCTACATCAGGCACATGTCACTTTCTGGGACGATCACTCGTCTGTTGGTCTTGAAAGAAGCAGAACTGTGTGTCACTCTCAACTGCAGAATCTGAATACATTGTTACTGGATCTTGCTGTTCTCAGCTTCTATGGATGAAGCAAACTCTCAAGGACTATGGCATCAATCTGACACAAGTACCTCTTTTCTGCGACAACGAAAGTGCCATCAAGATTGCCAACAATCCAGTCCAGCACTCGAAGACAAAGCACATTGAAATTCGTCATCATTTTCTCAGGGATCATGTCATGAAGAAAGATATTGACATCATTCACATCAACATCAAGAGCAATGGCGATATCTTCACAAAGCCCTTGGATGAGAAAAGGTTTTGCAAGTTACGGTGTGAGCTAAATATCTTGGAATCCTCAAATGTCCTGTGATCAAGCACACATCCTAACACTTATGCATGTTGATGACTTAGATGTGCAACACATGAAGTAATGTATATCTTCAATCAGTGAAGACTTACATTCTAAGTGTGAATACATTAACGTGGAATTTGACTTCGGAGCGCCACGATAATTGTGCGCCGTGTCTGGGTCTAATACTTCCTATACGGTGGGTAACGCCACCACCAAATTTCTTTGTTTGAAGTGTTTCACTCATGGCATTATCTCTTGAAGCTATTCGCATTTGATTTGACTTCAGCTTCAACCTATTTTCATGATTTTCTTCACTATGATGATTTGGTTGTCATCGATATATATTTCTGTCCTCTCTGACATTCACTTATAGCTATGTCTTCAAGTTGAATCTTTTGAACTAAGTGAATGTGATCGGACCCCAATCTCTCTATGCTTTCTATCTCAAACTCTATCTGTCCAAATCATATGCATTCTATTGAAACTGTCGAATGTCTTCTTTGCATCCTTGTCAGCATAAGACACAGAGACAAACTTTAAGTCTATTTTAAATAAGTCATCATTACTGTTGAACTCCGGAGAAGCCGGAACGACCATCCGACAAACCTGGCGGGCGTGGGAACGTGGGATAACTCACAGTATGTTGCATGCGTGCCACGTGCCCCTTAGATGTGAACCGCCAGGGGCACCTACGTAATTGCGCCGCGCCGCACACCTCGTTATAAATACCTGTCCCCTGCGGTAAAGAAAATCTTCTTCCACCTCTCCACCTCGTCAAAACCCTAGCGCCACCGATAGCTCTCGACGACGCCGGCGACGAAGCGCTTAGCTGCCGCGACTTCTCCGACGCCGTCCTCACGCCGGCCGCGAACATCTTCATCTCCGCCGCCGCCGTAGGTGTCCTCCGTCGCCAAGTTAGGGCACGGTGGACTGAACTGCTCGGCCTCCTTTCCTTCCGTCTAGCAGTTCTTCGAAGCGGTAAATATATCTCTATTTTTACCATCTTTTTGATCTTCAAGATTCATTCTACTTGCCAAAAATGGTTTCTCCCCATACAAAGTTAGATCTATTCATGCGCATCTCGTCTTGCTTAGTATATTCACTTAAGCTTCACAACTAGTTAGATTCCTCACTTGTACTTATTCACGGATTCGCATAAATCGAACCAACTCTCGGCGTATAAGTGAATGTCTTAGCATGATGAGGTCAATGTCTTCAAACCGATTTATCTTCAAAATCTTACGAGAATGCATATGACCTCTTCCCTTCCTCGCATCTCTAATGCTGTCACGGTACATGTCCGTGGTAGAATCCCTTGGTTCTCATAGTCTGCATTCGTTTGCGAATTCTTACAACATCAAACCAACTCTCCACCGCCGGTTCACATCATCAAGCAAGCATAAGCCTTTGAAGCCTTTGATTGTGAAGCCATTCAGTTTGAAGCTCATGGCTACAGATAAATCAGTCGAGGAGGGCGGCAGACAACGTCGTGAGGGAACCTCAAAAGATCTGCTGATGACCTCGCGAGCTGTACAAGACAGATCTGAAGAGACTTATAATCAGCGCAAGACACGAATCCAATGGATTCGGCGCTATTAGGCTGAACAGTGGTTCAAGTACAATTTCGTCACACAAGAATATGCCGAGAAGAATGCCATCGAAGCCCTTGGGGTGATATTCATTTGAGGCCTCCTCCCAAGAGCATGGCTGAAGCTATTGCACAAGGTTTCTATCCTTGCATGGTCCATGGACCTCAGCCTGAAAATGCCGACCCGGCGTCTTTGCTCTGGTGTCGCGATGACAATCTCTTCAAGCGCAACTTCCAGCACGCAAAGGCTTCTGCAAAGGAAAACAAGAATTCATTGGGATTAGACTTCAACCCTGGCCGCTCTGCTCCCCGTGCTGACGGCTCACGTGACGCTGAACCCAATGTCATCGGTCCGTTTTCAAACCTTGAAGGCTCATCACTTATATTTTGGTCCAAAGTGCCAAAGTGGATCACTCTGATGACTCGGATGAAGCCCCAGCTCCAGCTCCTGCTCCTGCTCCAAAGCCGCAGAAGCTTAAGAAAGTCAAGGCTCCAAAGTCAGCTGCCCCTTCAAAAGCTTCTCGTGTGAAGCCACTGGCCACTGCACCTCCTGAAGCCAGTGCGTAGTCTGAGTATCAATCCCGCATCTCCGAGAAGACGGAGAAGAGAAAGAAAAGTGTCAAGAATACTGAACTGACACTGACCCCTGCTGCCATTCTGCGTGAAGAGCACATTGATCATCAAGTGATGGCGATCTTGCGGATGATGCTCTTGAGCAGCTTATCAAGACAAGGAAGAAGCGAAATCTTCAACAACTTGCCTCTCTTTGATGTGGCAATCATCCATCACTTCATTGATGAGTAGTTTGACACACCAAACATCAACTTTGAAGATCTGCAACTTCCAATTGGCCTCGGCGTCTCTTTCAGCGGCGCCATTGCTTCGAGCTAGCTCTAGCTCAGTGGATTGTTGAACTGAAGCACAAAATTGACTATGAGAAGGCTCGCCAAGAAGCATATGGCTGCACTCAGTGTGCAAGATGTCGAAAACTTCAAGGTCATGCTGCACGACCTCAAAGAAAACTTTGTCAAGAAGCGTGAAGAAGCGGAGGTTCTCGTGGCGCATGAAGGCTCTGGCCGACAAGTGTGTGCTTGCCTACAATGAGGCCGAGAAGCGCAAGGCACTTGGCCGCCTGGCATCGACCCAGGGATGGCTGCAAAGAATAAGAAGTCTTCAGTGACCAAGCTGCACCTTCAAGGCGGGAAGAGCCCGCATAGTCTTCCCAAGCAGCATGGTGGCTCGAAGCCAAAGGTGCGGTCAACGCTTACGAGCAGAAAAAAAGACGAGGGCTGCCGAGGCTGAAGCGAGAAAAGGAAAAATCCCGGCGCCTCGATGCTGCTCCTCCAAGAAGAAGCTAAAGACCAAGAAGAATCGGGCTGCTCCTCTGAGCCCTTGATTGTTGAACCCATTTACGTGGTTAGTCCCAGCGTCTGCAACCCAAGAACTTGAATGACTGTTCATGAGCACGCTTCCACAGAGGCTCCTAAAGCTCAAGAGATTCCAGCAATGATCCCCCATCTGCTGAAGACATTGGTCACCATGACAATGTTGAAGATGATGAAGTTCTTCCTCAAATCGAGTACAATGTGGTATCATCGCTGTTAAATGCGAACAGCGAACTCATCGACATTGGTCGTCCTCTGGCGCCAATTGCTCAGATGCTTCATGGGTTGATCGCCTGCAACAACAAGACTCCCAGTACTCCCCAACAACAAGTCACTCCCCAACAAAGAACACCAAGAAGAAGAGGAAGACTTTGAGGCCCAGCAACCCCATCTCGAAAGGCGTCGCCACATTTCGCAGCTTCGCAAAGGTCAAAGGCCTCAAGTGCCTCTTCCGAGCGTTCCAGAAGGAGAAGTGCACCACCAACCTGTTGCACGTCAAGTGTTTTCAGAAGCCGCTCCAACTGTGAACGTCTCTGAGTCTGAAGCTAAAGCTGCTGAAGACAATCCGGCTGCATCAGCCGCTGACACCCAAGAAGAAAAAGAAGAACGTGTTCCTACACCCCCAGTAATTGAAGAAGTGATCCCCGATATCAACGTGCCAGTGCCCGACCCTCCAGCTCCTCAAGTGGAGGTTGAAAACAATAAGGCTGCCACCTCCAACACCAATGAAGCCAATGACGTGGTCATGGCTGAAGCCAATGTGGAGCCTGTCCCAACTGCTCCCGAAGCCAATGAAGGAACTGTGCCTGAAGCCAATGAGGCAACTGCTCCCGAGCATCTGCATTGCAGCTGAAGCCTCATTTCTTGCCATTTGCTCGATTCCGCCACCAAGGCCCTACACAAGCGAGCAAGCATTCAACTATGGCGAGCTAGTCACAGTAAGATGGCCCGTTCTGGTCCCTCCGCCTCATGCCTCTGGTCCTCAATTCGACTATCATATTGCGCATAGGCCTCCGGTCCAGAAGCCGAAGCCAAGACTGCCAAGGTTTCCAAGCACTGCCACCTCAACTGGTTCTTTCAATGCAAATGGCTTCAAAGCCCACAATACCTTCTTTGACAGTGCTAAGAACCCCTACAGAAGGCCAAGAATCTCATCTGACCGGTTCTGGAGCTATCAGCAAAGAAGCTATTACTCCTGTGTTCTGTATGACCAAAGCCGCATTTTCCCTCATATGCGCCTCGACACTGAAGCCATTGTCGGACTGTCGTGCTTAGAAGAAGCACTTGATTGCTTTCATGATGCAGGTCTGCTTGGCTTCGTAACAGACAAAGAGCACTGGAATGAAGAATTAGTGCTTCAGTTCTATGCCACACTCCACATCCGCGGCTACAACAGAGATACGAAGACATGGGTTCTCGAGTGGATGACTGGAAATGTTCATCATGAAGCCAAAGCTCTTGACATCATTGAGCTCACAGGCCTACCCCACTCCCGGAGAGCTGTTTGAACCTGGATGTCAACTCCACCGCGATGCCTTGGAAAGCATATTTCATAAGCCAGAACCCTACATGAGTCAGATGCTGAGCATAATGAAGCCACTGCCACATGACGCTGAATACCCTCAACACTTCTTTGTTGATGACCTTGAGTATCTGCCTCGTACCATATATCACATCATACGGCGAACTCTATGGCCAATAAAAGGGCATTCATCATCTGCGATGAAGACATTGGTCTTCTACATCCTTAATGGCATCAGCTTCAACACGCAAGATTTCTTCATCCGACAATTGGCTGCCTCTGGATCTGATCTGTTTGGTCTGAAGTTCTATGCTCCATGGGTCATGCGCCTCATCAAGATGCACTCTGCTATCAACTATCAACCCTCTGCTGCAATCATCGATCTTTCTACGAGAGGTTGATATATCATTGAAGCCATATACCCTGAGCCTGCCAAAACGCCACTAAGTCTTCAAAACGCAGATCATCACAGCTTCTCTCAACCTATGGAAGGCGTCCAAGCGGTATCTCGTGTCTATCCCCTGGCTGGGAACACCGTCGCCTCATCGTTACACGGACTGAAGCCACTGAGAGCACAATTGGCCAAACGCCTCGGAAGCGCTCTCGAGTCCTCAATGATCAAGAACTTCTTGTGGCGCTGCATCAAAAGCAAGATAAGCATCACTCCTGGCTCAAGCGTCAAATGCAAAGCCTCTTGGTGGACGTCAATCGCATTCGCAACCTTGCCACCAAGAATGTTTTTGTCACTCACGAGACTTGTCGGCGATCATGGAAGAGTTTGACCCTGCTCGATCTTGAAGCTGATCTTCAAGGCGATGGCTTCACCGAGCGTTTCAAGTTTGACTCCACTCCTCCACGGAATGCAGTCCTCGGCGAACTCCATCTCTTGAAGACTCTGACTATTCTTCCTCCACGGCAACGGTAAATGACAGAGTGATTGGTGATGAAGCCGATGCTACTTCACCGCCCCCTACTTACGCGCGAATCGACCTCTGCGCCGAACTCGTCGCACCGCCAACCAACAACGACAACCTGTTGCATCATCTTCTTGAGAAGAGGGCGAGTAGATGCTCTATGTCTTCAAACCTTTTTGGTCCTTACTGACAAAAGGGGGAGAAGCATATGAGTTTGATAGTCTTCAAGCGGGTTCATAAGGGCGGTTGCACTATATTTTGCCTAGTGTTTACAACTCTCGTTTTTGAAACATTTGGTTCTTATGAGTTGTAACACTTAAACTCGATGGTCGCCTCTACTTATTTGCTTTACCACAGTGCGATGATAAATTCCGCGTAATGCGACGATAACTTCCGCACTTAGATCGATTCAGACGTCCATTTTCATTATGCATGTCATTCTCTTAGCTATATCATTTCATGCATGATGAATTATCTTCATAAGTTGAAGAGGATCTCCACAAGTACAACCTGCCATGTGCATTTGCATTCCAAAAGCAAACTACTTATATGCACATCTTGAGGGGAGCCTTTGCCACTTATGAAGACAATTCCTATCCTTTACAATTTCACATATTTTATCCCGTTGAAAACTTCAACCAGTTTGTCATCAATCACCAAAAGGGGAGATTGTAAGTGCATCTAGTGCCACCCCTAGTTGGTTTTGGAGTATTGGCGACAAATGTGGTTGAGGACTAATCGTTTGTGAGAATTGCGGGATACTTGAGTAGTGTCCCTCATTGATTCGGTTTACCTACGGAGACGACCCTAAAATGTATGAAGACATTGAAGACAATGGTGGTATGTGAACATATTCACATTGAAGACTATGACATGAGAAGACATTGAGTGAAGACTATGGGCCTTGAAGACTGTGTTGTTTCGTTGTTTCCTTTTCTTCTTTGTTGAGTCGTAGGAACCACCGTCTTTGTTAAGTGGGGTCCAAGTGATCATAGTCGAATGGTGAGTGATGCTCAATCCAAATCCTATGTCTTGGCGAAGACAATGAGAGCTGGATGAGTCGACTTTGCTTGTAGCCCAAGTAAAGTTGCCGTGAGTGTTTGAAATCGACCGTTGGAACACGTGTCGGTTCCTTAGTGACCGGGGTCATTTCGGACATAACAGGTCAGGTTGCCTAGTGGCTATAAATAGCCCACCCCTACACCATAAATTGGTGGCTGCTCGGAGTTAGTGCACGGCTTTTGTCGTTTGAGAGCAACCCACCTCGAAGCCTTTGAGAGAGAAATCCTTGCGAGGACAAAGCCCAAACACCCGAGCCAAAGAGTGTTAGGCATCACTTGAAGTTTTCTGTCTGTGTGACTGAAGACTTATTACACTTGAGGACCGTGAATCCTCCGGCCGGTTAGGCGTCGCGTTCGAGCATCCAAGAGTCATTGTGGATTGCGGTGAGCGTCGTCAGTGAAGGTTGAAGTCTACCTTGAAGACTTACGAGTGATTGGGCGAGGACTGTGTCCTTAGCTCAAGGGGAATAAGGTGAAGGCGGTCTTCCGAGTTGAATCTTAGCCTCCCTAACCAGATGTGCAGTTGTCACAGCAACTGGAACTGGTCCAACAAATTCTGTGTCTTCAACTAGTGACTGGTTCTATCCCTTCCCTCCTTTACCCTAAGTTTGTCTTCATGAAGTCATTGCATATATGTCTTATCTGTTTGACTTCACTGCTTGACTTCTATTGTTGTTTGGCTTCATACTATCTTCCATCCTGATCCTTACTACATAGCTGCTATTAGTCTTGTCCATTCACATTATTGCATACTTGACTATGGCTTGCTTGTTGTAGTTATCTTCCGCTGCATATCAACTAGGTCATTTCTGTTGTTTGTCTTCGAAACATCCGTGTTTTGAAGACTTCAATAAAAATCGCCTATTCACCCCCCCCCCCTTTAGTCGATAACTAGCACTTTCATAATCAACCCTTCCACGTAATTGTTAACAAGGGAAATCTTAAGTTGGGAACGTCAAATATAAGGCAGTTGCCAGCGAACGCCTTCTCTCCCGTCAGATCCGGTTGCAAGTATCTTCGCGCAGGATTTGAGCCATGTCAGATTTTTAAAGTGTTCACTATATGATAAATGCCAGTGAACGTGTTAGAAGTGGCTAGCGACGCGCCCTCGCAAGACCTTGGATCAAGTCCCAAGCCCCCCCTCTCACTAGATGGCATTCTGTAGAAACATTTAAAATGCTAGCTTATAATTGAACAATGTCACATGACATTTTACACATTTTCCCCCTTTTATAGATGCCACTACTAGGCGCCGCGCCACGACCAACTAATGGGCGGTCGCGCCCAACCGCCTCGATCTGTGCAACCTGACCGCTTGATTTGGCTTCCTCATCCTCTTCTTCCCCGTTCCTCGCCTTCCTCTTCTTCCTGAGCGATACGTCAGGTCCCAGGCCCGCGTTGATTACCCCGAGCGTCCCCGCGCCGATTACGCCAAGCGAGACGACGAGCCTCGAAGCTCGCCATCCCCCGCCGTCGACAGTCGTCGCTGACGCTCACCCCTCGCTGATGCTGCCTTCCCCCTCGCCTCCCAGCGGATTCAATGGCGACGACGCCGTGCTTCGCATCCAAAATGATAGTTGTACCAAAAAATGGCACTGGTTCCAGCAAATCAAAAATACGGTGGTAGCAAATCGTGCAAATTAGACGTTGTTCCAACAAATCAGAAAATGCCGGTGGTAGCAAAAATGAAGCTCGCTCCAGCAAACTAATACGCCGGTGGTAGCGAAAATTTCAAAATTGGGGGCATGTTTCAAGCAAACCCAAAAACTGATGGTAGCAAAAACTTGTGCTGGTTCCAGCAAAAAATAAACGATGGTAGCAAAAGTGCAAAATCAGGCGATGGATGCAGCTTTGCCAGCCATGGATGAAGCTTTGCCACCAAATGGATGCAACACCTCCATCGAGCGGTTCCAGCACCTCATCCATGACCCATCACATCTCGTTGCAGCACCATAGGCAGGGGATGTAGTTTCGCCGGCAACAGATGCAACACCTCCGCCATGTCGTCACAGCGCCGCCGTCGACAGATGCAGCTTTGCCGACAATGGATGCAGCTTCACCGGCAAAGGATGCAGCATCTCCGCCATGTCCTCGTAGCACCTCTGCTGGGCGGTTCCAGCCCCTCGTCAGGCGGTTTCCAGCACCTCCGTCCACTCCTCATGGTGGGCGCCATCTCCAGCCTCGCGGGATATACAGGCGTCCGACCTCGCCGAGGGGGGAGGATGAGGAGATTGAAGGAAATATGCCCTAGAGGCAATAATAAAGTTATTATTTATTTCCTTATATCATGATAAATGTTTATTATTCATGCTAGAATTGTATTAACCGGAAACATAATACATGTGTGAATACATAGACAAACAGATAGTCACTAGTATGCCTCTACTAGACTAGCTCATTAATCAAAGATGGTTATGTTTCTTAACCATAGACATGTGTTGTCATTTGATTAATGGGATCACATCATTAGGAGAATGATGTGATTGACATGACCCATTCCGTTAGCTTAGCACTTGATCGTTTAGTATATTGCTATTGCTTTCTTCATGACCTATACATGTTCCTGTAACTATGAGATTATGCAACTCCGTTTACGGAGGAACACTTTGGGTACTACCAAACGTCACAACGTAATCGGGTGATTATAAAGGAGTACTACAGGTGTCTCCAAAGGTACATGTTGGGTTGGCGTATTTGAGATTAGGTTTTGTCACTCCGATTGTCGGAGAGGTATCTCTAGGCCTTCTCGGTAATACACATCACATAAGCCTTGCAAGCATTGCAACTAATGAGTTAGTTGTGAGATGATGTATTACGGAACGAGTAAAGAGACTTGCGATAGCGAGATTGAACTAGGTATTGGATACCGACGATCGAATCTCGGATAAGTAACATACCGATGACAAAGGAGCGGCGTATGTTGTTATGCGGTTTGACCGATAAAGATCTTCGTAGAATATGTAGGAACCAATATGGGCATCCAGGTTCCGCTATTGGATATTGACCGAGAATAGTTCTAGGTCATTTCTACATAGTTCTCGAACCCGTAGGGTCCGCACGCTTAACGTTTCGATGACAATTTATTATGAGTTTATAAGTTTTGATGTACGAAGGTTGTTCGAGTCCCGGATGTGATCACGGACATGGCGAGGAGTCTCGAAATGGTCGAGACATAAAGATTGATATATTGGAAGCCTATGTTTGGACTTGGAAGGTTCGGATGAAAACAGGATTTTACGGAACACCGGGTTACGGAACCCCGAAGTCAATGGGCCTTGATGGGCCATAAGGGGAGAAGAGGAGGGCCGGCCAGGGCAGGCCGCGCCCCCCTCCTCTGGTCCGAATAGGACAGGAGAGGGGGCGCCCCCTTCCCTCTTCCCCTCCCCAAACCTAATCCAACTAGGAAGGGGGAGTCCTACTCGGTGGGAGTAGGACTCCTCGGCGCCGCCCCCTAGGGCCGGCCGCACCCTCCCCTTGCTCCTTTATATCGACAGGCAGGGGCACCCCATAACACACAAGTTGATCTCGTGATCGTTCTTAGCCGTGTCGGTGCCCCTCCACCATATTACACCTCGGTCATATCGTTGCGGGCTTAAGGCGAAGCCTGCGTCAGTGGAGCATCATCATCGTCCTGCCACGCCGTCGTCTTGTGGAACTCATCCCGACGCTTTGCTGGATCGGGCCGGGGATCGTCATCGAGCTGAGCGTGTGCAGAACTCGGAGGTGCCGTGCGTTCGGTACTTGGATCGGTCGGATCGTGAAGGCGTCGACTACATCAACCGCATTGTTATAGCGCTTCCGCTTATGGTCTCACGAGTGCGTGGACAAACCTCTCCCCTCTCGTTGCTATGCCATCACCATGGTCTTGCGTGTGCGTGGAAATTTTTGAAATTACTCGTTACCCATCGATGGCATCCGAGCCTGGTTTTATGCGTTGATGTCATATGCGAGTAGAACACAAGTGAGTTGTGGGCGATATAAGTCATCTTGCTTACCGGCATGTCATACTTTGGTTGGCCGTATTGTGAGATGAAGCGGCCCGGACCGACATTACGCGTCGCTTACGCGTGACGCTTCTGTGAGACTGGTTTCACCACTTGAGCACTAGTTGCTAAAGGTGACCAGCGGGTGTCTGCTTTCTCTCACTTTAGTTGAACCGAGTGTGGCTCGCCCGGTCCTTGCGAAGGTTAAAACAGCACCAACTTGACAAACTATCGTTGTGGTTTTGATGCGTAGGTAAGAACGGTTCTTGCTCAGCCCGTAGCAGCCACGTAAAACTTGCAACAACAAAGTAGAGGATGTCTAACTTGTTTTTGCAGGGCATGTTGTGATGTGATGTGGTCAAGGCGTGATGCTATATTTTATTGTATGAGATGATCATGTTTTGTAACGATTTATCGGCAATGGCGAGAGCCATATGGTTGTCGCTTTATTGTATGAAATGCACACGCCATGTAATTGCTTTACTTTATCACTAAGCGATGGCGATAGTCGTAGAAGCAATAGTTGGCGAGACAACAACGATGCTCGATGGAGATCAAGGTGTCGCGCGCGGTGGCGATGGTGATCATGGCGGTGCTTCAGCGATGGAGATCACAAGCACAAGATGATGATGACCATATCATATCACTTATATTGATTGCATGTGATGTTTATCCTTTATGCATCTTATCTTGCTTTGATTGACGGTAGCATTATAAGATGATCTCTCACTAAAATTATCAAGAAGTGTTCTCCCCGAGTATGCACCGTTATGAAAGTTCTTCGTCTTTGAGACACCACGTGATGATCGGGTGTGATAGGCTCTACGTTCAAATACAACGGGTGTAAAACAGTTGCACACGCGGAATACTCAGGTTAAACTTGACGAGCCTAGCATATAACAGATATGGCCTAGGAACACGAAGACCGAAAGGTCGAACATGAATCATATAGTAGATATGATCAACATAGTGATGTTCACCATTGAAACTACTCCATCTCACGTGATGATCGGACATGGTTTGGTTGATTTGGATCACGTAATCACTTAGATGACTAGAGATGTCTGTCTAAGTGGGAGTTTTTAATATGATTAACTAAACTTAAATTTATCATGAACTTAGTACACGATAGTATTTTGCTTGTCTATGTTTCTTGTAGATAGATGGCTCGTCTTTGTTGTTCCGTTGAATTTTAATGCGTTCCTTGAGAAAGCAAAGTTGAAAGATGATGGTAGCAATTACGGATTGGGTCCGTAACTTGAGATTATCCTCATTGCTGCACTGAAGAATTAAATCCCGGAAGCACCGCTGGGTGCGAGCCTCTGCAGAAACAACGCCGAAGTTGTGAGCGTCTGGCGAGCAAAGCGATGACTACTCTATAGTTCGAGTGTGCCATGCTTTACGGCTTAGAACCGGGTCTTCAACGGCGTTTTGAGCGTCATGGAGCATATGAGATGTTCGAGAGTTGAAGTTAATATTTCAAGCAAATGCCGGATTGAGAGATATGAAGTCTCCAATAAGTTCTATAGCTGCAAGATGGAGGAGAATAGTTACATCGGTGAACATATACTCAAAATGTCCGGGTATAATAATCACTTGATTCAACTGGGAGTTACTCTTCCGGATGATAGTGTCATTGATGAATTCTCCAATCACTGCCACCAAGTGTAACATCCCAAATTTCCTATTTGGAATGTTTTACAATTATAGCTAAGCATCTATGCATTCTGTTTGAATTTGAGTGCCATTTGGAGTTTCAGAAGAGTTTTGAGTTTTCAAATTTGAATTCAAACTATGGCAAGTGGGAATCATTTCAAAAACTATGCCCGATAAATACTTGATCAAAAGTATGAGAGGAGTAAACATGACACTCCAAAAATATCGGAGGAAAGCAATGCCAAAAGTTTTGAATTCAAACTTGAGTTTTATTTGAATTTGAAAAAATGAATTTTATAAAGT
Organism: Aegilops longissima; assembly: GCA_021605205.1. Classification (NCBI taxonomy): domain Eukaryota; kingdom Viridiplantae; phylum Streptophyta; class Magnoliopsida; order Poales; family Poaceae; genus Aegilops; species Aegilops longissima. The sequence goes on from CM038676.1 coordinate 553,645,048, forward strand.
TTGGATTTTGCCTTTGGAAAATGTTCAAATGATAGGAATATTCCCCATCATTTTGGTATATATATGCCCTATATAAAATATTTATATTTATTAAGTTATCTCTGTTTTTGTTTTATTTTAAAAAATTTAAAAAACCCCCAGTGCAGCCCAGAACAAAGCCTTGACCAGCACCACCAGACCCACCAGGCGGCCCAGAGGGCCAGCCAATGAGCCAACGAGCCGGCCAGCCACCCCTCGCCCTGAACCCTTTGGCTCGGCCGACCGCCCGCCCGCCCCTCTCTCTCTCTGGCAGTGGACCCCACCTCCTTCAACCCCTCACCCGCCTCGCCCGCGCCGCCTGATCGCCGGGATCCCGTGAGATCCGGATCCGATCCCCCCGATCGCCTCCCTTGCCACGCCGAGGCCCCCCTATTTATACCCTCCCCGCACCCCATTCCCCCTCGCCCCTCATGGAACCCTCCTCCCCTCACCAGCGCTCATGGAGACCGAGCCACCGCCGCCGCCGTTTTCATCGCCGCCCGTCGCCCTAGACCTCCCGACCTCCACCGACTCCACGGACCACCCCGAGCTCGTCCACCACTTGCGGAGCCCTTCACCGACCTCCCGACGACCGGAGAGGCTAACGCCACCGCCATCCGCCGCCGCCGCCGAGCTCCGGTAAGCCACCGGAGATCATCTCCCCCATCCATTTCGTTCTCGACGGCGTAGATTAGAACACCCCCGAAGGGGTATGTTCTTTATATAAAAACCCGGTTCGTCCGGTTTAGTCCGGTTTAGTTTTAGTTAGGTTTTTTATTTAGCCGGCCCGATTCAGTTTAACCCTAGGGCCCGTTTAGTTATATTACGCTCAGTGCGTAGGTTAGGCCCATTAGGCCATTTTTCATTTATTTTCGTTTTCTGTTTTAACAGAATAGTTCCTGATTTGAAAAATTCATATCTTTTATTCTGTTTAATATTTTTAGGTGATTCTTTTTTTGTTGGTTTGCAAATTTTCTATAGTTTCTGTAGAAAATATTATTAGCTATGTTAAAATTATTTTAAATTGCTTTAATTTAGTTTTATTCAGAATAGTAAATCTGTCATAAAATGAGCTAGGAAAATTATTTTTATATGATTCTTTTGTCCCAACTTTGTTTTGACATTGCCAAACCATAGAAATTTATTTGGGCATTTTAGGATTAATAAAAAATTAGTTTTAAGCAGAATCTTGTTAATCCTAATTAATTAACTAGCTACTGTTTTCCTATTATTTTAATTAGTAAATAAATTTATTTTAACATGTGATTGATTATTCTAGGATAGTTTCTGTCACTTAATAGGATGAACTTTTATTTATAATAAATAAAAGTTTTATTTTATTTTCTTAATAGAAATTGAATTAGGCCTAATAGGAGTTTCATAATAGATTTTAAGTTAATTCTTTTTGCTCCTAATTGCTTAATGCAATCTTTTCTGTTAAGTTAACATAAACTCATGATTAGGTGATGTTGAGAAAATTTTTGTTATAAAAAACTATTTCTAATTGTTGTTTGAAGTAGGAAAACCTTGAATTGGATTTTCTTTGAGTTTTTCATTTGGGTTTTGTTTTGTTTGTTTTGGTGTGTTATGTTGCTATTGCTATTGTGTTAAGTGATGATATGCTATATGCTTATTGTGGTTATTTTTTGTCTCGGTAGAGTTTCCGGAGTGCGAAGCTTGCTACTACGAATCTTTAGCTTACGAGGATCATCAGCAAGGCAAGTCTTGATCATGTTATTTTCAATACCTATGATTTTGTGCATCAGTAATTATACCACCCTCACCATGCATGCAGTAGTTGAAATTTTGAGGTTATTAATTTTGAGTAGTATCATGTGGTAGGATGAACCAACCCCCTTGTTACTATGACCCCCGGGACGAAGTAGTTTACTTTGCTATGCTCGTAGACGGGTGTTGGTTGAGTGAAATTCATAAGAAAGATGTGAGAGTCAATGATGATGACAACCCCATGAACTACAAGAATCAAGATGGACTTGAATTCACTCTTTGGGTGGAGGATTGTTGGCGGGCACCTGGAGAACCCAGGTGGTTGGCGGGATGCATGGAGAAGTGCCATGACATCTTGCGGAAAGCTTCACCCAGCCACGAAGAGGCGGATGGATGCCCCATTGACGGAAGCTTACTGTGCAGCCGCAAGCCATTATGGGCTCTGGCTGGGTCAACCCTAGTAGTGACGCTGGTGGGCGGTACTACGAGATGTAGAAGAACGGTAGGATTGGTGGGTACCGCGTGTAGCTGAAGAACTCTTTGGAAGACCTGTTTCATTCGTCCGTCTTCAAACACCATGAAGTGCGAAGACTTAAAAGGAGGAATGATTCTTGCGGGTAAAGTCATAAACCTCTGCAGAGAGTTAAAGATCTAATCGATTAGCCGTGTCCCGATTCACGGACCATTTGAGCCTCTGGAACTTGGAAGTATTGAAATCTCAACACTAAATCTAATAAATTAATTTGAGGGTTTATGACTTAATAATTTGGGAATGAGATATTGGTTGGCGGAACCATCTCAATAACTACCAACAATTTGTAGTAATTTTGCAAGCAAGTCCATTGTAGTAGGAGAAAATTGGCTTTTAGCAAAATGATGAAACTTAGAGATCCACACCAAAAATGCATATAGTGTTAGTAATTTTATTATTGTTATTCTCTTCATGACTTGCCACTTATTCAAAAGCTGACCTACACGGCTGCAACGTCTTATGTTGCGAGAGGTTTATTCCGATCGGGAGTGAGGCTACGCTCCGCGCTTGGCGATTGCCCTTTGGAGTCGGATGGACTCGCTTTATCTTCTACGCTTCCGCAGCATTAGTAGTTTATTTCTCATGAGTTGGCCTTGAGCCGAATTTATTCTCTTGTAATAAAGACTCTATATGAGAATCGTGTAATAAATTCAGGTGTGATTGAACTTTGATTATTTCATCGATGTCTTGTGAGTACCAAAGATGATCTTGGGATGAATGCAGACGTAGATTTGACCGATTTTGGGTCAGGTCGCTCTGAAGATGGTATCGAGCCTACTGTGACCGTAGGATCGTAACCCCTAGGATCGGAAAGCCATAGGAAGAGACCATTTACTTTATATCCTTATCATTCCGTAATTCTCCCTGTTCATTTCTAACTCCTCTCCGATTTTCAACATTCTAGATGGCCGTCGAGTTCACCCCGGTTTGCTACGGAGTTTTGCCACCGATGAGGCGATGCCCTTGGCGGGAAGCTGGTCCAGATGGTGAAGAAGCTGAAGATTGCTCTACCCTCGATCACCGGAAGCCAACTAATGCACTTCCGACGGACACCGCTTCTGAGGATTGAAGTGCATATCCGGGGAGAACCTTCGGAGGACATCGGAGCCTATTGACTTTGAGTTCACCGACTTCAAGCTGGATCATCGGAAGGACATGGCGATCTATCGTGCCCTTGGACATCTCGAGAGGAGTCTGATGCGAGCTCGATCCCTCGGACCTCGCCATGGTTTCTCGCAGGCAAGGAATGGAGATATCATCCGTGCCGTGGAGGACGACTCCATTCTCTCTTATGTCCAGGACTTGGAGTGTCTCCTCGGAAGCGGAGATTCAGACTCGTCGTAACTTCGAAGGCACATAGGAGGCTTTTGTTCCGTGAATGGAACTGGAGGAGAAGGCACCACGCAGACTTCCTTAACCATGAGGAAGAAGTCGCGGACTTCATGGAGACGATCGGCGACACGAAGATGAAGCTTGCCGCAATAGAGGAAAAGATGGACTTGGGAGAGGACCTTTTTCCGAGTGGAGATGACGGACCCCTCGTGAGCAATGATCAGGATTATGAAGGGAGTTCCACTGGAGGAAGCCGCAAGAGGAGGCGTCACAACAGAGGACATCGCACCAGAGGACGCAAGGATTATTGATGAGGACTTTTTAGTCGACCACCATGTTATTTTTACCTTTTCGTCGATCAGTTAGGCCGATATTTTCCTTCGATTAGTCATGAGCTTTTGTAATCGAGATTGAACCATGTTTGAGTGGAATGAATAAATGATTGGTGTGTTTATGATTGTGCATTCATATGGGTAGTGTTATTTCTCATAGACCATTGTTCCATTCTAATTTTCTCATCCACTCCAAAACACCAGATGCCTCAGGGCGTGACACGGTTTTCCGCCAGAGCTCACCCAGCTGCTCCAGCAGCAGAATGCCCTCATGCAGCTACTCATCCAGAATCAGAACAACAACACCAACAATCCACCGCCACCACCCCCTGTGGACAACTTGACTCGATTCCTGAGGCTGAATCCGCCAGTGTTCTCTAGTAGCACTGAGCCGATTGTGGCTGATGATTGGCTCCGCAAAGTCGGAAGAGAGCTAATCACTGTTGGATGCACTGATGCAGAGAAGGTGCACTTTGCCGCACATCAACTTGATGGACCTGCAACTTCTTGGTGGGAGAACTACACCGCCACTTATCCCATCGGTGCCATCACGTGGGATCAATTCCAGCAGAGCTTTCCGCACCGCTCATGTTTCAATTTGGAGCCATGAGTGCGAAGAAGCGTGAGTTCCGCAACTTACGCCAGGGAACCGTCTTGTGGCGCGATGACGTGGATGAGTTCAACAAGCTAGCTCGCTATGCCCGGATGATGTGGCCACAGATGCATAAAGCGGAGAAGTTCCTTGAGGACTCAATGACGAGCTGAGTATGCAGCTTATTGTGGCTACCTTCAACAACTACCGGGAGCTGGTAGACAAGGCCACCATACTTGAAGGCAAGCAGCAGAGATTGAAGCATAGCGGAAGTACAGCCAGGGAAGCACAACTCGGGAGCTCAGCGAAGCCCGTTATGCACCATACTCGGGAGGGCACACCCATCATAACCATGGAGGTCATAACCATGGAGGAAATGGGAACAACCGCAGCCAGGACAACAAGGCGAGCCATGGCAATGGAAATGGAAGCAGTAATGGCAATCAGCATCGTTACGCCTCGGCTCAGAAGGATCTGAGCCACATCACTGCTTCAAGTGCGGAAGACAGGGCACTATGCCACCGACTGCCGGAGGCCAAGCGGAGGAATGGAGACGGCAATGGAGGCTCGTGAAGAAGCCCAATCCGTTCCCTCGTGCTCGGTGAACCACATTGGCGTGGAGGATGTCTATGATCAGCCGGACAACGTGGTTGGTAAGTTTTATTGAATTCACGTTCGAGTATTGGTACTCTTTGATTACGGTGCAGCGCATTCATTTCATATCAAGGGTAGTTGTGGAAAATGCAGGTTGCCCACTAAAACCCTTAGAAGCCCCCTTGGCGTCGGTTCGCGGGAGGAGAAATGATGGCGAGTTTAGGCTGTCATGCAACCCTCAACATCGGAAACCATAAATTTTCCGCAGACCTCATAGTGTTGGAAACCCGGACCTTGGATGTAATCCTAGGCATGGATTGGTTGACGGTTTGAAGGAAACATAGATCGTGCCCGCAAGTCTATTCACTCACCACCGGGCGAAGAGGATCAAGTATGTAGCGAGCACAGCCGGATGAAGAATCAGTGCATTCCCTCACGGGAGTTGTTCGGGAGGAAGTGCCAAGAGTGCAAGACTTTCCGATGTTTTTCCCGAGGAATTACGAGAATGCCACCGACGAGACATTGAATTTCGATCGAGTTATTGCAGCACAGCCCCAATATCCAAGAGACCTTATCGGATGCCACCGAATGAGTTGAAAGAGATCAAGGATCAAATTAATGAGTTATTGGATGTGACGCCCCCGATTCAATCGTACACTAATCATGCACGCAAATGTGTACGATCAAGATCAGGGACTCACGGGAAGATATCACAACACAACTCTACAAATAAAATAAGTCATACAAGCATCATAATACAAGCCAGGGCCTCGAAGGCTCGAATACAAGTGCTCGATCATAGGCGAGTCGTGGAAGCAACAATATCTGAGTACGGACATAAGTTAAACAAGGTGCCATAAGATGGCTAGCACAAACTGGGATCTGATCGAAGAGGAACAGGCCTCTGCCGGGATCCTCCTAAGTTACTCTGAGTGCGTAAATCGTGGGCTGCTGCGTAGTAGTAGGCACCTCGAGTAGTAGTCATCATAGGCGGTGGCGTCGGCTCCCTGGCTCCATCGTGCAGTTGCAGCAATCGAGTAGAGGTAGGGGGAAAGGGGAACAAGGCAACCGTGAGTACTCATCAAAGTACTACTTAAGCAAGGAGCTACACTACATATGCATGGATATATGTGTAAAGGGCCATATCGGTGGACTGAGCTGCAGAAAGCCGAATAAGAGGGGATAGCTAGTCTTAACGAAGACTAAACTTCGGACACTGTCTTGCAACAGTAGAGGAGGGCAATCTGAAGTCCTCCAAGTAACATCACATAGCAATAATCCTACCCGCGATTCCTGCTCATATCCTGGAGCGAGCGACCACGGTTATATCGGCACTTGGAAGGGTGTGTTTTATTAAGTATCTGGTTCTAGTTGTCATAAGCTCAAGGTACAACTCCAAGTCGTCCTGCTACCGAAGATCACGGCTATTCGAATAGATTAACTTCCTGCAGGGTGCACCATCTTACCCAAAGACGCTTGATCCCATTTGGGCGGACACACTTTCTGGGTCATGCCCGCCGCGGAAGATCAACACGTCGCAGCCCACCTAGGCACAACAGAGAGGCCAACACGCGGTCTAAACCTAAGCGCCAGCAGTGCAGGCCCCATCGCCTCGAGCACACCTGCGTTCGTCTGTGACGCGAAGCAGACCTAGCCAATGAGCGTTCCAGTCCAATCCGGCGCGCGCCGCTCGTCGTGACGTCTGAAGTGCCGGTGATACCACGGCGCGGGATACCCATAACTACTCCAGCGTAGATGGTTAGTGCGTATAAGCTCGTAGCCAACTCAGATCAAATACCAAGACCTCGTTAAGCGTGTTAAGTATCCGCGAACGCCCGAACAGGCCAGGCCCACCTCTCACCTGGTAGTCTCAACCTGCCTGCCGCTCCGCCACAAAGTAACAGTCGGGGCCGTGGGAACCTAGGCCCACCTCTCACGGGATGGAACCACCGTCCTTTCAGCCCCATCTCCGAACAATATCACGGGTAATGTAATAGTTTAAAGTATATAGTATATGCCGTGATCACCTCCCAAGTGATCACGGCCCGATAATATAGCATGGCGAGACGGACAAGAATGTAGGGCCACCGATGGAACACTAGCATCCTATACTAAGCGATAGGATAGCGAGATAAAGGTAACAACAATAGTAACAAGGACGAGCTATGCAGCGGTATATAGGATATCTGAAAGCGTAACATGTTACACTACTCTAATGCAAGCGAGTGTAGATAAGAGTAGGCGATATCCGGTGATCAAGGGGGGCTTGCTGGTTGCTCTAGCAAGAGAGAGGTCGTCAACTCCGTAGTCGAACCGGGCAGCAGCAGCGTCGGTCTCGAGTCTATCGGAAAGGAGTAACGGAGGAACACAATAAATAACAGAGCAATCAAATGTAACACAAAGCAAGACGCGGCAATACGTTGTGCTAGGGGTGATCTAACGTAGGGATAGGTGATACCGGTGAAGGGGGAAACATCCGGGAAAATATCCCCGGTGTTTCGTGTTTTCGGGCAGAGGAGCCGAAGGGGGAAAGTTGCGTGTTCGATAGGTTAGGCATGCGTGGCGGACGAACAGGCTGCGTATCCGGGTTCGTCTCGTTGTTCCGAGCAACTTTCATGTACAAAGTATTTTCATCTGAGTTACGGTTTATTTTATATTATTTTCTAAAGTTTTAACTCATTTTTAGAATTAACAGAATTAATTAAATTAGAAAATGTAATTATGGCGTCGGCGTGATGTCGACATGATGTCATCGATCAACCGTGTGTTGGCCGGGACAACAGACGTGGGGTCCGTTAGTCATTGACTCAAACTAACTAAACAGGATTTATTAATTAGATTAATTAGATATTTAGGTTAATTAAGTTTGATTAGATTAACTAAACAGATTAATTAGTCTAATTAATTAATTGATTTTTTATCTTTTATTTTCTTTATTACGTTCGAGGTGGGGTCCCACATGTCAATGGCTCTAGGGGCCTAACGGGCATGCGGAGTTCAGCTCACAGGCGCAGACTGAGGCACACCGGTTGGGCGTCTGGGCGCCGTTGGGCCAGGGACAACACGAGAGCCGGGTTGGCGCGTCAGCATGGCTCCGAGCGTCTGATGGCGAGGGACGAGGTCAGCAGGCAGCAGCTAGGAGTAGGGGGCACGGCGGGCGCGGTGACCGCGGCGTGGCGGACCCCATCAAGGGCGCGTGATGGCGCGGTGATAGAGAGGAAAAGCGGAGGGCGAGGAAGTAGGGAAGGCGAAGGCGGGGCCTCACCAGCGTTGCGGGAAGAGGCGGCGAGGCACAGGGTAGGCCGAACGAGGAGATGAGGAGGTCGGCGGCGGCGTGCCTTGAGCGATGGTGGCACCACGAGGAGGAGGCGGATCAGACAGGGCCCGGGATCCGTCCCCCTCCGGCGAGGCGGCGGCTTGGCGGCACGACACGGAGGACCAGCGGAGTGCGGCCATGGCGGGAGCTTCTCGTGGCGGCGGTGCGAGGACAACGATGGCGGAGGATCCCGAGCACGCACGCAGTAGCGGTGGTGGGGCTCCGGCCTGACGGGGTGGGGATGGGGCGCAGGTGGGACGGCGGCGTCGGGGACCGAGGTGGCGGCGGCGTCGGGGACGGTTACTGCCCGATCCAGATCGGGGAAGGCGGAGGGGAGTGGGGTCGTCCGTGACGGAAAGTGGCATCGGGCGGCGACCCTGGGTCGATAGCGACGCCGGGCGTCATGATCGCTACCCGATCGAGAGGATCGGGAGAGTGGGGCGGTGGTGGATCGGGAAGGGCGTGGGGGCGAGAGGAGTGAGGGGGTCGGGATTAGGGTTTCCCTCTCCTCGGGATAAGGCTGGGTGGGTCGGCCGGTGGGCAGTGGGCGGCCTGGTAGGCAGGCTGGTGGGCGGGTGGCCCAATGGAAGTGTTCTCTTTCTTTGTATTTTGTTTTCTTAATTTTCTTTTACCGTTTTACTTTTAGTTTCTCTTTTATTTTAGTTTTAGTAAATTACTAAAGTGGCACCTAAATAGATTTTACAAATTATGCCCTTTGCCACAATAGTTTAATACTTATAACAAATTAGTTTTGAAAATGTTTATTATTTTAAAGCACTTAAATAATTGTATTTGCTCTGTTTTATTCATTTTAGAGTATTTAAACATTTTATAAAAGTGTGGTTTCACCACCATAATTACCTATGCATTATCTGGCTCCTCCAACATTTTAGTTTTAATATTTGGAAACTTTTATTGTTAAGCTTGATTTTGAATTTGAATTGAACAGGTTTGAACTAGCGAGTTTATCCACATGAACCGAGGTGCGTGGCATCATTAGCGGGGATTACTGTAGCGTAATTACCCGGGCGTCACAATTCTCCTCCACTACAAGAAATCTCGTCCCGAGATTTAAGAGGGGAGTAAGGGTGAAAGGTCTGGTTAAGATAATCTAACGGATCTTCTCGAAGAAGTTAATCCCTTTCGTTGATGTCTTCAATCCTTTATTCCGATGCATCATGATAAACTGGTCATCATTTCTTCGGGAACTCTATCGTACTTACGAAAGGTAAGGGGCAGCTCACTACGACATAATACTTTTAAGGGAAACAATCTGGGGTTAACCCATGAATTAGTATAAAATTATCTCTCGAGTTGAACATATGAAATACCTCGAGAGTAAGGTACCATAATAGGCTCCAAGCGGGTAGGTAGCGGCTCGAAGCTTGAACCAGAGTGAAAAGGGGTTGAGTAGCGAGAGTAAGTATCGCGTCGATACAGAATAGATCACTATGGCGGTGGCCCGTGAATTACATACGAGGCCACGTCGAGGAATAACTTTGGAAATCGGGGTGTATAGGACAGTCAGGTTTCGATCCTGTGACACATGGGTTATGGGCCCACCATGTGGTTAAAAGTAGAAGGTTGTTGACATCTGCACGATCATGTAAGCAAGGCATGTCGGAGGAGAGTCGAGGTCATGTCGGCAACAACATAGGTACCAAGGGCGAGGGACGAAGAGAACCATTTTCCTGCTTGTTGAGCGAGGCGGACCAATAGGCAAGGTTCTCGTCCATCGGTGGTTACGGAATGTCATCAACAAATAGTAATAGGGTCTTACTTACAGTGGTACAACGAGGTGCTTACCTAAGCGAGGATTATCACTGCTTAGATTATATATATCCCAAGAAAGGTTCAAACAACCAATGGAAAGTAAAATATGATTATCATATTAAGCGAGAACAATGGGAAGGAAAATGTGTTTAAACACATATTTCAGGGATATATCCTTACCAAGGATAAGCGAGCATGATATCCATGACGAGGATATAATGTAGAAAACCCTTTAGGTAAGGGAGAGAAATTTCATGACATTACCCATACAGCGGTGTTGGATAATTGAGCAAGAAACATTTAGCATTGGGCTTGAATGTTCTTGTTGAAAATCAGAGTAACACAGACATGCTTTGAGATAGCATTGACATGGTCTTCAGGTGAAGATCAGAATTTTGGAAACACGAAGGATTCATCAGAATAACTTGTAGAATAAGTCTTACAATTTCCTCATGGATGAGCGGATAACCTTCTTTGAAAAGGAAACTATAATGATAGGTCCTCCAGCCGGGGGGGGGGGGTGCTAGGCATGACATCATACTACCGGTTCATCAAAGGATCAACATCATAACTCTTGGAAGTTGTCCCAACCATCATATCTGACCGAGATTCAGATCCGATTGGTGTTAGGATACCTCAGACTTAGGATACCTGAGAAGAAAAGGTGCAACGCAAATTGACGAGATGACAATGTAAGATTCTCGGTGGAAAGGAACTATGAAGTGATTTCCGTTAACAAGAGTCCATCATTAACCCAAGGAGAGGGCAAGGAGGTGTCTGGTGAACTCAACGGTAATTTACCGAGATTCCCAAAAGATGGATTTCCATAATTAAGTGAACAGGAGATAACATTTGTCAGATCAAATGATATAAGGAAGTATGCTCGAGGAAAACATACACAAGTAAACATTGGTTGAAAGGTGCGCCCGATGGGTTGGGTTGCACGACCAATGTCGAATGGTGATTCGAGAAGTATTTCTATGTCAAGAATTCTCAAGAGGTGGAACAATCTCGAACATCCTTGACATAAAGGATGGTAATTACTCAAGGTAAAGAAGAGCGATTGCTGGGTAGCAAGGAACTCAAGGTATATCTGAAACACGAACAAGTTTGTGTTGGTGGGAAGGCAATAAGGTGGTCGATGATAATACAATTCATCGAGGGCAAGGATGGTATTCCTCATCATGAATTCAATTGATATCTGGATGAGCTCAGAATGTTGACAATCACGACAATGATATAGCCAAACAGGCTAGGCACGGCGTGATCGGGTACAAACTCGTACTTATAGAAGCTTACTGTAGAGTTGTTGAACCGTAGAGCGGACTCGGTTCAGTTATCGGGGTCTTTGAGTGTTCAACAACTCAGAGCCCGCGAAAAATTGGAATCAGTGGGAAGGTAGCACTTGATGAAGAACTCATAAAAAGTTATGTAGTTCCATGATAATCTCGAGATACCAGAGGGTAATACTCGACACAAGATCAAAGTAAAGGTTGGACTGGTGTATTGATCCATAGAAGACAATTGTTTTAACTTGTCAGAAATGAGATCAAGAAGAACAATCATGGTGGAACCACGATTGCAAAAGGCGGATCCTAGATATAAGATGAACTTATACCAAAGAATAATTCATTTAAGAGAAGCTTTAATGATAAGATATACATCGTGTCCATGGGCATGAACACAAGGTTCAAGGTCGACTCCACTTCTCCAATGCATACCCTTTCATTCACTTCTCGCTTCGATGAAGTTATAGCGTTGAAATTTTATCCGGCAAATACCGGAAGAGTATGACTCGTGAAAACTTTCGAGTTCACACATATTAAGGAGGGCATAGGTTCAACCCATCAAGGCATCTTAGGAACATATACCATCAACTCGAGGGTAAATAACTCAAGCTCGGAGGTAGAGCATGGTTGACAAAGCAGAGGATACAATTTACCAAAGGCATTATGTATCGGGGAAGGTCTCACAAAGTTATTGAATATGAAGGATCTTGTGGATAAAATCCAACAATGGACCTGATGGCCCACAAGGGGTTTGGCGTGAGCATCGATTACTAACTAGAGGAAGAAGAATGCAAGGAGATCAGATTATAGAAACAATGACTAACTCAATTGTCAAATGCAAAGGAATTATGATTTCCAAATCAAGGGATCGAAGCAATGCTCGATTAGGGGTGGATAAGTTGAATAGTTTTAGGGTACAATCAAAGACAATTGGATTGGTGAGAACCAATTCGAGTTAAAGAATGGCAGCTCAGCCGGAAAAGTAATTTATAAGGATCAATGATGATTGCGTGTATTCATGAACATATTGAGTCAACAGACTCAAAATGATAATGACAAGGAATGTCAATATGACTACAAGACTTATGGGATTAACCATAATGCAAGCAAGCAAAATTTCAAGAGCCAAAGGCCCCAAAGGATTTCGGAAGATCGAATATTATTTTGAAGACTTTTGTGAAACACATGAACAAGCTGATGGGATGGCGGATACTCGACAAGTGCGAGGATTTATTTGAAGGGGTATTCATGTGGCAAAGAACTGCTAGGCAGAGGCACAAAGTATTCTCGGAACAATAGGAAAACTTGGGTATCTTGTAATAACAAGATCAATGGGGATGATCATATGAATGGCAAGTGTAAGTAGTTATCCATACGGATTTATCGGTGGTCGAAATAGCAAAAGTGATGGGCACAAAGTCTCAAGAGAACATCGAGAGTATCTTGAACTCTTCGATGTAGCGAGCGATCCTCTGCATGAGGGGCTCTCCGGTGGATGCGATCACGAGATCCTAATCTTAGAGTTAGCAAATTCATTTAACCCGAATAGTAGAGATCGAGTCCCGAGTATAGGTCGAGGAGTAAAAGATCCTACTACCACCCAATGGCGGCGTGTGTCCATAAGACACACACCATGTTAGTAAAAGTTTTGCAATGTCTAGACTCGACTTGACCAAGGAGTTGGAAGGGGATTCCTACAGGCGATGGCTCGATACCAACTTGTGGCGCCCGATTCAATCGTACACTAATCATGCACGCAAATGTATACGATCAAGATCGAGGACTCACGGAAGATATCACAACACAACTCTACAAATAAAATAAGTCATACAAGCATCATAATACAAGCCAGGGGCCTCGAGGGCTCGAATACAAGTGCTCGATCATAGGCGAGTCAGCGGAAGCAACAATATCTGAGTACTGGACATAAGTTAAACAAGGTGCCATAAGATGGCTAGCACAAAGCCGGGATCTGGTCGAAGAGGAGCAGGCCTCTGCCGGGATCCTCCTAAGTTACTCACAGTAAATCGTTAGCGGGCTGCACGTAGTAGTAGGCACCTCCAGTAGTAGTCGTCATAGGCGGTGGCGTCTGCTCCTGGGCTCCATCGTGCAGTTGCAGCAATCGAGTAGAGGTAGGGGGAAAGGGGAACAAGGCAACCGTGAGTACTCATCCAAAGTACTACTTAAGCAAGGAGCTACACTACATATGCATGGATATATGTGTAAAGGGCCATATCGGTGGACTGAATCTGCGAAAGCCGAATAAGAGGGGATAGCTAGTCTTAACGAAGACTACGCTTCTGGACACCTGTCTTGCAACAGGTAGAGGAGGGCAATCTGAAGTCCTCAAGTAACATCAGATAGCAATAATCCTACCCGCGATTCCCTGCTCATATCCCTGAGCGAGGCGACCACCGGTTATATCGGCACTTGGAAGGTGTGTTTTATTAAGTATCCGGTTCTAGTTGTCATAAGCTCAAGGTACAACTCCAAGTCGTCCTGTTATCGAAGATCACGGCTATTCGAATAGATTAACTTCCTGCAGGGTGCACCATCTTACCCAAAGACGCTTGATCCCATTTGGCGGACACACTTTCACAGGTCATGCCCGCCGCGGAAGATCAACACGTCGCAGCCCCACCTAGGCACAATAGAGGCCAACACGCGGTCTAAACCTAAGCGCAGTGCAGGGCCCATCGCCTGAGCACACCAAGACGTTAACGTCTGTGACGAAGCAGACCTAGCCAAAGAGCGTTCCGGTCCAATCGGTAGCGCGCTCCGTCGTGACGTCTGAAGTGCCGGTGATACCACGGCGGGATACCCATAACTACTCCCGTAGATGGTTAGTGCGTATAAGCTCGTAGCCAACTCGGATCAAATACCAAGACCTTGTTAAGCGTGTTAAGTATCATGAGCGCCCGAGCAGGCCAGGCCCACCTCTCACCCGGTAGTCTCAACCTGCCACTGCCGCTCCGCCACAAAGTAACGATCGGGGCCGTCGGAACCTAGGCCCACCTCTACCGGGATGGAACCACCTGTCCTTTCACCCCATCTCCTAACAATATCACGAGTAATGTAATAGTTTAAAGTATATAGTATATGCCGTGATCACCTCCGAAGTGATCACGGCCCGATGTATAGCATGGCGAGACGGACAAGAATGTAGGGCCACCGATGGAACACTAGCATCCTATACTAAGCGATGGGATAGCGGATAAAGGTAACAACTGTAGTAACAAGGACAAAGGCTATGCAGCGATATAGGATATCTGAAAGCGGTAACATGTTACACTACTCTAATGCAAGCGATGTAGATAAGAGTAGGCGATATCTGGTGATCGGGGGGACTTGCCTGGTTGCTCACGGCAAGAGAGAGGGTCGTCAACTCCGTGGTCGAACTAGGCAGCAGCGGCGTCGGTCTCGAGTCTACCGAAAAGGAGTAACGAGGAGGAACACAATAAATAACGAGCAATCAAATGTAACACAAAGCAAGACGCGGCAATACGTTGTGCTAGGGGTGATCTAACGTGAGGATAGGTGATACGGTGAAGGAAACATCCGGAAAATATCCCGTGTTTCGTGTTTTCGGCGCGAGGGGCGAAGGGGAAAGTTGCGTGTTCGATAGGTTAGGGATGCGTGGCGGACGAACAGGCTGCGTATCCGGGTTCGTCTCGTCGTTCTGAGCAACTTTCATGTACAAAGTATTTTCATCTGAGTTACGGTTTATTTTATATTATTTTCTAAAGTTTTAACTCATTTTTAGAATTAACAGAATTAATTAAATTAGAAAATGTAATTATGACGTCAGCGTGATGTCAGCATGATGTCATCAGTCAACCGTGTGTTGACTGGGACAACAGACGTGTGGGTCCGTTCGTCATTGACTCAAATTAACTAAACAGGATTTATTAATTAGATTAATTAGATATTTAGGTTAATTAAGTTTGATTAGATTAACTAAACAGGATTAATTAGTCTAATTAATTAATTGATTTTTTTATCTTTTATTTTCTTTATTACGTTCGAGGTGGGTCCCACATGTCAATGGCTCTAGGGGCCTACGGGCATCTGAGTTCGAGCTCACAGGCGCAGCCTGAGGCACACCGGTTGGGCGTCTGGCGCCGTTGGGCCAGGGCAACACGGAGCCGGGTTGGCGCGTCATGGCAACTCCGACAGCGATGGCGAGGGACGAGTCAGCAGGCAGCAGCTAGGAGTAGGGGCACGGCGGGCGCGGTGACATGGCGTGGCGGACCCCATCAAGGGCGCGGTGGCGGTGATAGAGAGGAAAAGCGGAGGGCGAGGAAGTAGGGAAGGCGAAGGCCGGGGCCTCACCAACGTTGCGAGGAAGAGGCGGCGAGGCACAGGGTAGACCGCAACGAGGAGATGAGGAGGTCGGCGGCGGCGATGCCTTGGCGGCGATGGTGGCACCACGAGGAGGAGGCGGATCGCGACAGGGCCCCGGGATCCGTCCCCTCCCGGCGAGGCGGCGGCTTGGCAACGCGCGACCACGGAGGACCAGGCGGGTGCGGCCATGGCGGGAGCTTGCGTGGCGGCGGTGCGAGGGCGGCGATAGGCGGAGGATCCCGACACGCGCACGCAGTAGCGATGGTGGGGCTCCGCCGCGACGGGGTGGGGATGGGGCGCGAGTCGGCGGCGTCGGGGACCGAGGTGGCGGGCGTCGAGGACGGTTACTGCCCGATCAGATCGGGGAAGGCAGAGGGGAGTGGGGGTCGTCCGTGACGGAAAGTGGCATCGGGCGACGACCATGGGTCGATAGCGGGACGCCGGGCGTCATGATCGCTGCCCGATCCGGAGGGATCGGGAGTGGGGGCGGCGGTGGTGGATCGGGAAGGCGTGGGGGCGAGAGGAGTGAGGGGGTCGGGATTAGGGTTTCCCTCTCCTCGGGATAAGGCTGGGTGGGTCGGCCGGTGGGCGGTGGGCGGCCTGGTAGGCAGCCAGTGGGCGGGTGGCCCAGTGGGGGTGTTCTCTTTTCTTTGTATTTTGTTTTCTTAATTTTTCTTTTACCGTTTTACTTTTAGTTTCTCTTTTATTTTAGTTTTAGTAAATTACTAAAGTGGCACCTAAATAGATTTTACAAATTATACCACTTTGCCACAATAGTTTAATACTTATAACAAATTAGTTTTGAAAATGTTTATTATTTTTAAAGCACTTAAATAATTGTATTTGCTACTGTTTTATTCATTTTAGAGTATTTAAACATTTTATAAAAGTGTGGTTTCACCACCATAATTACCTATGCATTATCTGGCTCACTCCGAACATTTTAGTTTTAATATTTGAAAACTTTTATTGTTTGCTTGATTTTGAATTTGAATTCGAACAGGTTTCGAACTAGCGCGAGTTTATCCACAGTAACCGAGGGGACGTGGCATCATTAGCGGGGATTACTGTAGCGTAATTACCCGGGCGTCACATTGGAGAAAGGATATATTCGGCCTAGCTCATCACCTTGGGGAGCCCCAGTTCTTTTGGTAGAGAAGAAGGATGGAAGCTTGAGGATGGTTGTGGATTATCGTGCGTTGAACGAAGTAACCATCAAGAACAAGTACCCTCTGCCGATGATTAATGATCTGTTTGATCAGCTAGTTGGAGCCAAGGTATTCTCTAAGATCGATCTTGATCGGTATCATCGATTGAAGATCCGTGAAAAGGATATACCCAAAACAGCATTCACTACGGTATGGTTTATATGAGTATACCGTCATGTCATTTGGATTGACTAATGCTCCTGCATACTTCATGAATTTGATGAACAAGGTGTTTATGGAATATCTGGACAAGTTTGTCGTGGTGTTCATCGATGATATATTGATTTTCTCCAAGAGCGAGGAAGAGCATAAGGAACATTTGCGTCTAGTTACGGAGAAACTTGAGAACATCGGTTGTATGCCAAGTTCAGCAAATGTGAATTTTGGCTGAAGGAAGTTGGATTCCTTGGACATGTTATTTCGGGAGAAGGAATAGCGATTGATCCGCCAAGGTTGAATCGATCACCGATTGGCGATCACCCACCTCGATCAAGGAGATCCGCAGTTTTCTCGGACTCGCGAGGATATTATCGGAGGTTTATTGAGAACTTCTCAAGATTGCCAAACCCATGACCGAGCTGTTGAAGAAGGAAGCCAAGTATGTTTGGACCGAGGATTGTGAAGCCAGTTTTCAGGAATTGAAGAAGCGGTTGGTTACAGCCCAGTGTTGATTTTGCGGACATACACAAGGAATACCAGGTTTATTGTGACGCTTCTCGTCAAGGACTCGGAGGAGTACTAATGCAGGAAGGAAAAGTTGTAGCTTATGCCTCCAGACAGCTACGACCTCATGAGATGAATTATGCCACACATGATTTGGAGTTAGCAGCCGTAGTGCATGCACTCAAGACACAGAGACATTTCCTCGCCGAAACCGTTGCGATGTTTACACAGATCACAAGAGTTTGAAGTATATCTTCACGCAGAAGGAGTTGAACCTCGGCAGGAGGAGATGGCTAGAGTTGATAAAGGACTATTACATGAGATTGCATTACCACCCCAAGTAAAGCTAATGTTGTAGCAGATGCTTTGAGCCGTAAGAGTTATGTGAATACGCTTACGGCGGGAGGATTACCCGAGAGTTAGTCGATGACCTCGAGAGATCTCCGATCGGAGATAGTTCCGAGAGGATATGTTGCAACTCTGGAAGTACAGTCCACTTTGGCCGAAAGGATTCGTGAAGCCCAGAAGTCGGACAAGGAAATTGATGAGATAAAGCAAAAGATGAATGAAGGAAAAGCTAAAGGATTCCGTAAGGATGAACACGGAACTATATGGTTCGAGGATCGTATTTATGTGCCCAATGATCCCGAACTCGGGAAGCTAATTCTTCAGAGGCTCATGATTCACCGTACTCGATTCACCCGGCAACACCAAGATGTACCTGGATTTGAAGGAAAGTTTACGGTGGGCGGTATGAAGAAGGATATTGCCGAGTGCGTAGCGATATCGATGTTTGTCAACGAGTAAAGGCGAACATCGAAGCCAGCAGGGTTACTTCAACCTTTGCGATTCCGATTGGAAATGGGAGAAACTTGGCATGGATTTTATCACAGGATTACCGGGACCCGTTCAGGTTATGATTCCATCTGGGTAGTGGTTGATCGTTTGACCAAGGTAGCTCACTTCATTCCGTGAAGACTACAAATACCATTGCTAAGTTGGCCAAGATATACATGACCAGGATCGTATATGCGCATGGAGTTCGAGGAGTATCGTGTCGGATAGAGGAACACAGTTTACCTCAAAGTTTTGGAAGCGGTTGCATGAAACTTTGGAGTGCGAGGCTGGAATTCAAGACAGACTTTTCATCCATGAGCAGATGGACGGACCGAGAGAGTCAACCAGATTACGGAGGACATGTTGAGAGCTTGTGTGCTAGACTATGGGTCTAGCTGGGATGATAATTTTCCGTCGCGAGTTCTCATACAACAACAGTTATCAATCCATTCGAAGATGGCCCTTCGAAGCTCTATACGGAAGGAGGTGCGAACACCATTCTTTGTGGGATAGTGTTGGAGATCGATCACTTTTCGGTTCGATCTTATCGAGGATTCGAAGAGAAAGTCAAGCTGATTCGAGACAGACTCAAGATAGCACAGTCGAGACAGAAGAGTTATGCCGACGATGGCGCAAGGAAGTGACTTACGGCGCGGAGACCGAGCATACCTTCGTGTGTCTCCACTTCGTGGAATCAAGAGGTTTGGTGTCAAAGGAAAGTTAGCACCCGATTCATTGGCCCTACAAAATCCTCGAGCGTCGTGGAGAAGTTGCTTACAAGTTGGAATTGCGGAAGGATTGTCCGGAGTTCATGATGTCTTCCATGTTTCTCGGTGAAGAAGTGTCATGCCGACATGGCGATATTCCGTTGAGAGACACACGGTGCCCCTAGAGGCCATACAACAGCGGTGATCGACCTACAAGGAGAAACCCGTCCGAATTCTCGAGACTGCAAGCGAGTCACCCGCAGCAAGGTCATCAAATTTTGCAAGGTGTTGTGGAGTCACCACACCGAGGAAGAAGCCACCTAGGGCCTTGAAGAAGACCTTCTTGAGACCACCCGCACCTATTTGCTAGCCAACCCGAATCTCGAGGGCGAGATTCATCTTAAAATGGTAGGTTTGTAACATCCCAAATTTCCTATTTGGAATGTTTTACAATTATAGCTAAGCATCTATGCATTCTGTTTGAATTTGAGTGCCATTTGGAGTTTCAAAAGAGTTTTGAGTTTTCAAATTTGAATTCAAACTATGGCAAGTGGGAATCATTTCAAAAACTATGCCTGATAAATACTTGACCAAAAGTATGAGAGGAGTAAACATGACACTCCAAAAATATCAGAGGAAAGCAATGCCAAAAGTTTTGAATTCAAACTTGAGTTTTATTTGAATTTGAAAAAAATGAATTTTATAAAGTTTGGATTTTGCCTTTGGAAAAATGTTCAAATGATAGGGAATATTCCCCTGATCATTTTGGTATATATATGCCCTATATAAAATATTTATATTTATTAACTTATCTCTGTTTTGTTTTATTTTAAAAAATAAATTTAAAAAAAACCCCCAGGCGCCACCCGAACCATCGCCCAGCCAGCGCCCACTGCCCACCAGGCGCCCAGAGGGCCAGCCAATGAGCCAACGAGCCGGCCACCCCCGCCCGAAACCCTTTCGGCTCGGCCGGCCGCCCCCGCCCCCTCTCTCTCTCTGGCAGTGGACCCCACCTCCTTCAACCCTCGCCCGCCTCGCCATCGCCGCCCATCGATCGCGGGATCCGTGAGATCCGGGATCCGATCCCCCCGATCGCCTCCCTTGCCACGCCGAGGCCCCCTATTTATACCCTCCCCGCACCCCCCCCCGCCCCTCATGAACCCTCCTCCCCTCACCCGCGCCATGGAGACCGAGCCACCGCCGCGCCGTTTTCATCGCCATTGTCGCCCTAGACCTCCCGACCTCCACCGACTCCACCAGACCACCCCAGCTCGTCCAAGACTCACGAGCCGAACCCGTCCGAAATCCCGACTACTGGAGAGGCCAACGACTCGCCACTTGCCCGCCGCCGCCGAGCTCCGGTAAGCCACGGAGATCATCTCCCCCGTCCATTTCGTTCTCGACGGCGTAGATTAGAACACCCCCGAAGGGGTATGTTCTTTATATAAAACCTGGTTAAATCGGTTTAGTCCGGTTTAGTTTTAGTTGGGTTTTTTTTTATTTAGCCGGCCCGATTCAGTTTAACCCTAGGGCCCGTTTAGTTATATTACGCTCAGTGCGTAGGTTAGGCCCATTAGGCCATTTTTCATTTATTTTCGTTTTCTGTTTTAACAGAATAGTTCCTGATTTGAAAAATTCATATCTTTTATTCTGTTTAATATTTTTAGGTGATTCTTTTTTGGTTGGTTTGCAAATTTTCTATAGTTTCTGTAGAAAATATTATTAGCTATGTTAAAATTATTTTAAATTGCTTTAATTTAGTTTTAGTCAGAATAGTAAATCTGTCATAAAATGAGCTAGGAAAATTATTTTTATATGATTCTTTTTGTCCCAACTTTGTTTTGACATTGCCAAACCATAGAAATTAATTTGGGCATTTTAGGATTAATAAAAAAATTAGTTTTAAGCAGAATCTTGTTAATCCTAATTAATTAACTAGCTACTGTTTTCCTATTATTTTAATTAGTAAATAAATTTATTTTTAACATGTGATTGATTATTCTAGGATAGTTTCTGTCACTTAATAGGATGAACTTTTATTTATAATAAATAAAAGTTTTATTTTATTTTTCTTAATAGAAATTGAATTAGGCCTAATAGGAGTTTCATAATAGATTTTAAGTTAATTCTTTTTGCTCCTAATTGCTTAATGCAATCTTTTCTGTTAAGTTAACATAAACTCATGATTAGGTGATGTTGAGAAAATTTTTGTTATAAAAAACTATTTCTAGTTGTTGTTTGAAGTAGGAAAACCTTGAATTGGATTTTCTTTGAGTTTTTCATTTGGGTTTTGTTTTGTTTGTTTTGGTGTGTTATGTTGCTATTGATATTGTGTTAAGTGATGATATGCTATGTGCTTATTATGGTTATTGTTTGTCTCGGTAGAGTTTCCGGAGTGCGAAGCTTGCTACTACGAATCTTTAGCTTACGAGGATCATCAGCAAGGCAAGTCTTGATCATGTTATTTTCAATACCTATGATTTTGTGCATTAGTAATTATACCACCCTCACCATGCATGCAGTAGTTGAAATTTTGAGGTTATTAATTTTGAGTAGTATCATGTGGTAGGATGAACCAACCCCCTTGTTACTATGACCCCTGGGACGAAGTAGTTTACTTTGCTATGCTCGTAGACGGGTGTTGGTTGAGTGAAATTCATAAGAAAGATGTGAGAGTCAATGATGATGACAACCCCATGAACTACAAGAATCAAGATGGACTTGAAATTCACTCTTTGGGTGGAGGACGGTTGACGGGCACCTGGAGAACCCAGTGGTTGGCGGGATGCATGGAGAAGTGCCATGACATCTTGCGAAAGCTTCACCCAGCCACGAAGAGGCGGATGGATGCCCCATTGACCGGAAGCTTACCTATGCAGCCGCAAGCCATTATGGGCTCTGGCTGGGTCAACCCTAGTAGTGACGCTGGCTGGGCGGTACTACGAGATGTAGAAGAACGGTAGGATTGGATGGGTACGGCAGTAGCGGAAGAACTCTTTGGAAGACCTGTTTCATTCGTCCGTCTTCAAACACCATGAAGTGCGAAGACTTAAAAGGAGGAATGATTCTTGCGGGTAAAGTCGCAAAACCTCTGCAGAGAGTTAAAGATCTAATCGATTAGCCGTGTCCCCGGTTACGGACCATTTGAGCCTCTGGAACTTGGAAGTATTCGGAAATCTCAACACTAAATCTAATAAATTAATTTGAGGGTTTATGACTTAATAATTTGGGAATGAGATATTGGTTGGCGGAACCATCTCAATAACTACCAACAATTTGTAGTAATTTTGCAAGCAAGTCCACTGTAGTAGGAGAAAATTGGCTTTTCGCAAAATGATGAAACTTAGAGCTCCACAGCCAAAAATGCATATAGTGTTAGTAATTTTTATTATTGTTATTCTCTTCATGACTTGCCAGCTTATTCAAAAAGCTGACCTACACGGCTGCAACGTCTTATGTTGCAGAGGTTTATTCCGATCAGGAGTGAGGCTACGCTCCGCGCTTGGCGATTGCCCTTTGGAGTCGGATGGACTCGCTTTATCTTCTACGCTTCCGCAGCATTAGTAGTTTATTTCTCATGAGTTGGCCTTGAGCCGAATTTATTCTCTTGTAATAAAGACTCTATATGAGAATCGTGTAATAAATTCAGGTGTGATTGAACTTTGATTATTTCATCGATGTCTTGTGAGTACCAAAGATGATCTTGGGATGGTATGCAGACGTAGATTTGACCGATTTTGGGTCAGGTCGCTACACCAAGCTACAAGAGTTTCGTGATGAACTATAATATGCAAGGATGACCAAAACAATTCCCGAGCTCTTCGCGATGCTAAAAGCAGCGGAGGTAGAAATCAAGAAAGAGCATCAAGTGTTGATGGTCAACAAGACCACTAGTTTCAAGAAAAGGGCAAAGGAAAGAAGAAGGGAACTTCAAGAACAGCAAGAAAGTTGCTGCTCAAGAGAAGAAACCCAAGTCTGGACCTAAGCCTGGCCGAGTGTTTTTACCGCAAGCGATCGACACCTTTGGAAGCGGAACTGCCCCAAGTATTTGGCGGATAAGAAGGATGGCAAGGTGATCAAAGGTATATGTGATATACATGTTATTGATGTGTACCTTACTAATACTCGCAGTAGTACCGGTATTTGATACTGGTTACATTGCTAATATTTGCAACTCGAAGCAGGAACTACGGATTAGCGAAGATTGGCTAAGGGCGAGGTGACGATGCGCGTGGGAAATGGTTCCAAAGTCGATGTGATCGCGGTCGACACGCTACCTCTACATCTACCATCGGGATTAGTTTTAGACCTAAATAATTGTTATTTGGTGCGGCGTTGAGCATGAACATTATATCTGGATCTTGTTTGATGCGAGGCGGTTATTCATTTAAGACAGAGAATAATGGTTGTTCTATTTATATGAATAATATCTTTTATGGTCATGCACCCTTGAAGAGTGGTCTATTTTATTGAATCTCGATAGTAGTAATACACATATTCATAGTGTTGAAACCAAAAGATGCAGAGTTGATAATGATAATGCAACTTATTTGTGGCACTTGCCGTTTGGGTCATATCGGTGTAAAACGCATGAAGAAACTCCATCTTGATGGACTTTTGGAATCACTTGATTATGAATCACTTGGTACTTGCGAACCGTGCCTCATGGGCAAGATGACTAAAACACCGTTCTCGAAACTATGGAGCGAGCAACTGATTTGTTGGAAATCATACATATTGATGTTTGTGGTCCAATGAATGTTGAGGCCTTGCGGCGGTATCGTTATTTTCTCACCTTCACAGATGATTTGAGCAGATATGGGTATATCTACTTAATGAAACACAAATCTGAAACATTTGAAAAGTTCAAAGAATTTCAGAGTGAAGTGGAAAATCATCGTAACAAGAAAATAAAATTTCTGCGATCTGATCGTGGAGGAGAATATTTGAGTTACGAGTTTGGTTCACATTTGAAACAATGCGGAATAGTTTACGCAACTCACGCCACCCGAACACCACGAGAAATGGAGTGTCCGAGCGTCGTGTCGTACTTTACTTGATATGGTGCGATCTATGATGTCTCTTACTGATTTACCACTATCGTTTTGGGGATATGCTTTAGAGGCAGTCGCATTCACGTTGAATAGGGCACCATCAAAATCCGTTGAGGCGACACCTTATGAACTGTGGTTTGGCAAGAAACCAAAGTTGTCGTTTCTTAAAGTTTGGGGCTGCGAGGCTTATGTGAAGAAACTTCAACCGATAAGCTCGAAGCCAAGTCGGAAAAATGTGTCTTCATAGGATACCCAAAGGAGATCATGGGTACACCTTCTATCACAGATCTGAAGGCAAGATTTTCGTTGCTAAATTCGGATCCTTTCTAGAGAAGGAGTTTCTCTCGAAAGAAGTGAGTGGGAGGAAAGTGGAACTTGATGAGATAACTGTATCTGCTCCCTTATTGGAAAGTAGTTCATCACAAGAAACGGTTCCTGTGACAACTACACCAATTAGTGAGGAAACTAATGATGTTGATCATGAAACTTCAGATCAAGTTACTACTGAACTTCGTAGGTCAACCAGAGTAAAATATGCACCAGAGTGGTACGGTAATCCTATTCTGGAAGTCATGTTACTTGACCATGGCGAACCTACAAACTATGAAGAAGCGATGGTGAGCCCAGATTCCGCAAAATGGCTGGAAGCCATGAAATCTGAGATGGGATCCATGTATGAGAACAAAGTATGGACTTTGGTTGACTTGCCGATGATCGGCAAGCCATTGAGAATAAATGGATCTTTAAGAAGAAGACCGACGCCGATGGTAATGTAACTGTCTATAAAGCTCGACTTGTTGCGAAAGGTTTTCGACAAGTTCAAGGGGTTGACTACGATGAGACTTTCTCACCGATGGCGATGCTTAAGTCTGTCTCGAATCATGTTAGCAATTGCCGCATTTTATGATTATGAAATTTGGCAAATGGATGTGAAAACTGCATTCTTGAATGGATTTCTAGAAGAAGAGTTGTATATGATGCAACCAGAAGGTTTTGTTGATCCAAAGGGTGCTAACAAAGTGTGCAAGCTCCAAAGGATCAATTTATGGTGCAGTGCAAGCCTCTCGGAGTTGGAATAAATGCTTTGATAGTGTGATCAAAGCATATGGTTTTATCTGAGACTTTTGGAGAAGCTTTGTATTTACAAGAAAGTGAGTGGGAGCTCAGTAGCATTTCGATATTATATGTAGATGACATATTATTGATTGGAAATGATATAGAATTTCTGGATAGCATAAAGGATACTTGAATAAAAGTTTTTCAATGAAAGACCTCGGTGAAGCTGCTTACATATTGGGCATCAAGATCTATAGAGATAGATCAAGGCGCTTATTTGGACTTTCACAAAGCACATACCTTGATAAAGTTTTGAAAAAGTTCAAAATGGATCGAGCAAAGAAAGGTTTTTACATATTACAAGGTGTGAGATTGAGTCGGACTCAATGCTCGACCACAGCAGAAGATAGAGAGAAATGAAAGATGTTCCTATGCTTCACCATAGGCTCTATCATGTATGCAATGCTGTGTACCAGACTGACGTATGCTTAGCAATAAGCTTGGCAGGAAGGTACCAAAGTAATCCAGAGTGGATCATTTGGACAGCGGTCAAGAACATCTGAAATACCTAAAAGGACTAAGGATATGTTTCTTGTATATGGAGGTGACAAAGAGCTAGTCGTAAATGGTTACGTCGATGCAAGCTTTGACACTGATCCGGACGATTCTAAATCGCAAACCGGATACATGTTTTTATTAAACGGTGGAGCTGTCAGTTGGTGCAGTTCTAAACAAAGCGTCGTGGCGGGATTTACATGTGAAGCGGAGTACATAGCTGCTTCGGAAGCAGCAAATGAAGGAGTCTGGATGAAAGAGTTCATTTCCGATCTAGGTGTCATATCTAGTGCATCGGGACCAATGAAGATCTTCTATGACAATACTAGTGCAATTGCCTTGGCAAAGGAATCCAGATTTCACAAGAGGACCAAGCATATCAAGAGACGCTTCAATTCCATTCGGGACCAGGTCCAAGTGGGAGACATAGAGATTTGCAAAATACATACGGATCTGAATGTTGCGAGACCGTTGACTAAGCCTCTTCCACGAGCAAAACATGATCAGCACCAAGACTCCATGGGTGTTAGAATCATTCTTGTGTAATCTAGATTATTGACTCTAGTGCAAGTGGGAGATGAAGGAAATATGCCCTAGAGGCAATAATAAAGTTATTATTTATTTCCTTATATCATGATAAATGTTTATTATTCATGCTAGAATTGTATTAACCGAAACATAATACATGTGTGAATACATAGACAAGCAGATAGTCACTAGTATGCCTCTACTAGACTAGCTCATTAATCAAAGATGGTTATGTTTCCTAACCATAGACATGTGTTGTCATTTGATTAATGGGATCACATCATTAGGAGAATGATGTGATTGACATGACCCATTCCGTTAGCTTAGCACTTGATCGTTTAGTATATTGCTATTGCTTTCTTCATGACCTATACATGTTCCTGTAACTATGAGATTATGCAACTCCCATTTACGGAGGAACACTTTGGGTACTACCAAACGTCACAACGTAATCTGGGTGATTATAAAGGAGTACTACAGTGTCTCCAAAGGTACATGTTGGGTTGGCGTATTTGAGATTAGGTTTTGTCACTCCGATTGTCGGAGAGGTATCTCTAGGCCTTCTCGGTAATACACATCACATAAGCCTTGCAAGCATTGCAACTAATGAGTTAGTTGTGAGATGATGTATTACGGAACGAGTAAAGAGACTTGCGTAACGAGATTGAACTAGGTATTGGATACCGACGATCGAATCTCGGATAAGTAACATACCGATGACAAAGGAACGGCGTATGTTGTTATGCGGTTTGACCGATAAAGATCTTCGTAGAATATGTAGGAACCAATATGGGCATCCAGGTTCCGCTATTGGTTATTGACCGAGAATAGTTCTAGGTCATGTCTACATAGTTCTCGAACCCGTAGGGTCCGCACGCTAACGTTTCGATGACAGTTTATTATGAGTTTATAAGTTTTGATGTACGAAGGTTGTTGAGTCCGGATGTGATCACGGACATGACGAGGAGTCTCGAAATGGTCGAGACATAAAGATTGATATATTGGAAGCCTATGTTTGGACTTGGAAGGTTCGGATGAAAACATGATTTTACCGGAACACCGGGTTACTGGAACCCCGAAGTCAATGGGCCTTGATGGGCCATAAGGGGAGAAGAGGAGGGCGGCCAGGGCAGGCCGCGCCTCCCCTCTAGTCCGAATAGGACAAGGAGGCGGCCCCCTTCCCTCTTCCCTCCCCAAACCTAATCCAACTAGGAAGGGGAGTCCTACTCCGGTGGGAGTAGGACTCCTCGGCGCCTCCCTAGGGCGGCGGCACCCCTTGCTCCTTTATATCACGGGGCGGGGGCACCCCATAACACACAAGTTGATCTACGTGATCGTTCTTAGCGTGTGCGGTGCCCCTTCCACCATATTACACCTCGGTCATATCGTTGCGGAGCTTAAGGCGAAGCCTGCGTCGGCGAGCATCATCATCGTCACCACGCCGTCGTCGTCTTGACGGAACTCATCCCGACGCTTTGCTGGATCGGGCCCGGGATCGTCATCGAGCTGAGCGTGTGCGAAACTTCGGAGGTGCCGTCGTTCGGTACTTGGATCGGTCGGATCGTGAAGGCGTCGACTACATCAACAGCGTTGTTATAACGCTTCGCTTACGGTCTACGAGGGTACGTGGACAAACACTCTCCCCTCTCGTTGCTATGCCATCACCATGGTCTTGCGTGTGCGTAGGAAATTTTTTGAAATTACTACGTTACCCATCAGAGATTGACGGCCATGGATTTCCCGGCTTGCAAGCAGTCCATGGACACCCTTTGCAACGTCCTGTGGGAAAAAATTGTGGCTGCCGGACTTGCCCTGTGGTGGCGGTGGTAACCCCCTCCCCGACCCGTGGTGGTGACTGGCCGACTGGAGTTCGTCAGAGAGGACGAGAAAGGAGAGAAGGGGATGGGGATTTCACGTGAGGAGGAAAAGAACGAATGGCTGAGAGTGTTTCCCTGGTAGAGATAAGGATAAGATGAGGGATAGAAACAGTGGTGGCTGGTGGGCCAAGTCTACCGCGTGGCCAGCGCCCGTGAGACCGGCGCGTGACTCGGCCGGTGCTCCGGCCCCAAACGTTTCCCTTTATAGATTCGTTTTTGTACATGGCATTTCTTATTTATTAAGAGATGGCATTTTTCATTTATTAAGAGATGGAATTTTTGTATTAAGAGATGGCATTTTTAAATTAAGGGATGTCATTTTTTATATTAAGATATGACATTTTAATATTAAGAGTTGGACTTATTTTATTAAGAGATGTGATTTTTCACTACTAAGAGATAATTTTTTAATTATTAAGAGATGGCATTTTTATTTGAGTTGACATTTTGTTATTTAAAAGATGACACTTTTATTTAATGTTTTTAAGAATCATCGGTGACTTTATTCATACTCATAACAACTATAGGTACAGTGATTTGGACCCAAGATTCAAGAAAATACAAAGTAGCTTCTATGACTAAGAATTACAATGAAATTTGTTGGAAACACCTTCTTCGCAGTATCAATATCTGCTCGAATAAATACTCCAAAAACTCGGTGAAGAGGCTGCAATTGGACTGGAGCAACGGCGTTGTCACTCTTTCACCCGCATGAATATTACAAAAAATAAATTTGGAGATGTCATTTTTATTATTAGGACATGGCAATTTTTGTGTGATGCTTAAAGGCCTTTTTTCGTGTGGTGCTTAAGCCGGTTTCTTGTTTAATGTTTGAGAGGCGGCGTTTTTTTAAAGTTTTTGCATGAAAAAAATTGTAGATCACTCGAGTTTTTCTATAAAATGTTTCCAGGTGGAAATTTTAAACAAAAGAAAAACACTTTAATTGGGCTTTTTCTCACCATATGGCATTTTTTGTAGAAACATTTAAAATGGTAGTTTATAAAATTTTGAGCTACGTCACATGGTATTCTAAACACCCCCCCCTTTAGTTTCGTTACTCTAAATATAATTTTTAAAATTAAGATATGGCTTTTTTACTTATTTAGAGATGGAAATTTTCATTTATTAAGAGATGGCATTTTTTATTTAAGGAATGGATTTTTCTGTTATTAAGAGATCTAATTTTTATATTAAGAGAAGGCATTTTTATTAGTAAGAGGTGGCATTTTTATATTTAGAGATGGCA
Organism: Aegilops longissima; assembly: GCA_021605205.1. NCBI lineage: Eukaryota > Viridiplantae > Streptophyta > Magnoliopsida > Poales > Poaceae > Aegilops > Aegilops longissima. Next base: position 553,674,629 of record CM038676.1, read on the forward strand.
TTTTATTATTAATAAATGCATTTTAAATTAGGAGATGGAATTTTTATTACTGAGATGACATTTTTATTTATTAAGAGATGGTACTTTTAAGATATTACATTATTTTATTAAAAGATGGCCTTTTATTTAATAAATGAATTTTTGTGTGATGCTTAAATGCCATTTCTTTAAGAGATGGCATTTTTATTTAAGAGATTTTATTTTTATTAAGATATGTCATCTTTTATTTAAAGATTGCATTTTATAATAATGAGATGGCATTTTGTGTGTAATGCTTAAAGGCTTTTTCTTGTGGTGCTTAAGCTGGGGTTTTCTTTTTAATGTTTGGTAGGATGGCATTATTTCTGTAGAGGATGACGTTATTTACGTGGGGGGGGGGTGCTTCTCCCAATGAATGAAACCGGTGGCTCGGAGCCCTCCCCTGGCGACCGGCGACCGTTCCCCAGCTTTTGATGAATCGATATAACAATATTTAGGTCCAAAAGCCATAAAAGCTCTAAAAGACAAAATCACCTATTTAGGAGCTTTTATGACTTTTTGATCAAAGTGGAAAAGCTGCAAAAGCAGAAGCAAAAGGCCAAACAAGCAAGGCCTTAGTATTTGAAGAAAAAATAGAGGCAGCTTTAGAGCATCTCTATGGCAGGTGCGCCATAATCTCAACCTGCAAAATCGATTTACGGTTTGTCCTAAGTCGTTTTTGCGGCAATTTTTTGCCCAACGCACAACATATATCGCAAATCGTTCTCGCAAATTTAAAGCTGAAGATTAAAATGGTCCTGCTACATTTAGTTCACACACACACACATACTACTATGGACGGCAGCGGCGGCTCATGGATTCACGACGGTGGGTGGCAACGGCTAATTAACGACTACACGACGGAGGGCGGAGGCGACTCAGGGCTTCACGCGCGAGGTGGTACTCGCAGGCAAACTTGTAGACGGTGTAGGCGAGCTCGTGCCCGCGTGCGCCGCCTCGAAACGTGTGGTGGTGCCTTCTTCGCCGGTGTCCAGCACCTTCTTCGCGGTAAATCGGGCATCCTCCGCCTCACGGAGAGCCTTCTTTGATGGCCAGAGCGTGTCTAACAGCTCGTTGAAGAAGTGCCACCCTCGGCTCCCGTCGCTGTGGGAGAGGGCGCCAAGCTAGTGCGCCTGCTTAACGCGCCACGGCTCGGTGGTGCGGCTGCTAGCCTCCGCGTCGTGCTGGCGCGGCGGTACCACGTACGCGGCCATCACCTTCTCTTGACATGGCTGCTCTCGCCGTAGCTAAAAACAAGGTGGCCGAGGGAAGAAGGGAAGCGGCGGAAAGGATAAGATAGTGGTGACCTAAATGCAAGACGGGAACCCTAAATCGCCAGCTGCCCATAGATATAGTGGCTGAAAGGGGCGTTTTATTTTTTTAGGCCCCGTAAAATGTTTACGGGCCGACGTAAATTTAGGGGACCTGATCTGGGCCCGCAAAAATATATGGGCCGGCTGCGGGATAGCGCACCTGCTAGGAGAGATGCTCTATAAAGCTTTCCTTCCCCGAACTACTTTGCGTTCAAAATTCAAAATCTCAAGCAGGCCATTCTTCTTCCTCCACCCAAGCGGACTCAGAGGCAGCCATGAGGAAGGCGCCCGCAGCGGCCTCCAAGCCCAGGCCCAGGGCGAGGGCGGGGGCGAGGGCCAAGCCCAAGGCGAAGGCCAGCCCCGACTCCCTCTCCAGCGCCTCGTCGCCGTCCCGCAGCGGCGGGTCTCCCGTCGCCGTCGGCCGCGGCCTCCTCTCGCCCTCCTCGCCGGCGACGCCCAAGGCCAGGCCCCCCCTCTCCCCGTTCGCCGCATCCACGCCGGCCTCCGTGTCCACCGTCGGCGACCTGAGGAGCCTCGCCGCCTCGAGCCTCGACTCGCTCAAGCGCCGCCTCGACGCGCTCCACGGCGACTCCGCCCGCGACCTCGAGGCCTCCCACTCCCGAATCTCCAAGCGCATCAAGGTGATCTCCCTCTCTGATCCCGTTCCAGCCCAGCCCTTTTGCCATCCTTAGCCCATCGATCGTGTGACGTGATTCCGTGTGCGCCGTTCAGATGCAGACGCAGAGCTGCCTCAAGCTGGCCGAGGAGGCGGAGAAGGAGCGTAAGAAGATGGACGAGAGGATCTCCGGGCGCGCCGAGGAGATGAAGGTACGCTCGTGCCGTTCCTTGCTCGATTCCATGTTTGATCGACCCCGTTGGCCGTGCGTGCTGCCGTGTATCTGAATTTCGTGTGGATTTGGATTGGACCCTGAGATTGCGATCCTCCGTGTGGATTCCAGGCATCGTACAAGAAGTTCCTGACGGAGGTGCAGTCGTCTTCGTCTCGTGGTACTGCAGCGAGCGACCAGAGAAATCTATCTTCTGAATTTTACTTCATTTCAATCTTCAGTTCAAGCATCTATCTTCTGAATTTTACTGACAGAGGTGCAGTTGGTGCATCGTTTGGTACTAACTTGCTTCGCACTTGTCAGTGTCCAAGGTGACCTTCCCTGAGATGGCAAAGTCCGTGGCCAGAGCTATCGATGACATGCGCAGTCGCTACAACATCCCAGCTACGCCAGCTTAGCATACAGTTCAATGTCAGCTACGTCTCTGAGTTGGTAATCACTTCTCCAGTTTCCAAATTGACATATGCGTTGGTCATATTCAGTAAATTTTCATGAGTGTTTGTCCATGAAAATCGACAGGTGTAGTATCTAGCAGGGATAGTCATTCTTGGTTACAGGTTACCAAAGGGTATATGCAGTTGTAGTTGCAGTCTAGATGTTTACCATGGATAGTAATTCTTGATTTATTAGTCTGTACCAGGGATTGTAATTCTATAAGGTGTAGTCTCTACCATGGAATATCAAGGACGGATAAGAGGTCACTAGAGCCTTAATGATCCTATCCTTTCAGAAGGTTTTCCTTGCTGTTGGCTTGGATATTCCAGACATTTATTCCAGTTGGATTTAGAAGCATCATGGGATTCAAACTAATACCCAGAAATTTGTGGTCTAAACGCACAGGTTTTAGTATGTACTATTTGACTTGTATGAGTTAATCATACTTTCAGAATCTGTTTGTTTAACACCTGATAGAAACTGCCTTATCTAGGATATAATTCTTCCATATCTTCCTCTGCGTGTGCTAGCTGTGCTCGGTTATGTGATTACATAATAATTGCAGTATTGCTATTACAAGAAATTCTGTTATGTGAATACTATCAGCTAAACAAATAAGCTATCCACATCAGACATACAGATAGGAAATCATCCTCTGATTCCATTGTGTTTGTGTTGTTTACAGTCTTTCTTCAACAATTAGCATCATTGCTTGCTTCTTATGTTCCCCTTTTGTTTTATCAAAACTCGACCATATGTATATAAGTCATGCGCTGTTCATGTTTACTTCTATATGCCGACATCCATCTTCTTGTTTCGCTCTCTTTACAGTTTACACAGTTGTCACTCTTGCTTGTGGTAATGTTTACTAGCTGAATCTTGTCTGTATTTTCTGTAACAGGTACATGCCCTTCTCCAGATCAACCTGACTGCTGAATTCCTGGACTCGTGGCAGCAGAAAACTCGCACATTTGTAAACAACAACTATTACGCTTACATCATACCTTTTGCTAGTCTCTTCGTCACCGATGTTAAAACTCGTTACGTTCACTCCAATATATCGGACTCGTTTCTGCTCCATGCCATTGCATGTGTGCGTTACCACTATCGGTATGAGATCTCTATCGGTATTATCATAGATGCTATAACTTGTAAGGATCACAACGTTGCAGATCTGAAACACAGTTCATGATGCCGTATTTGTGTTCAGAAGGGAAAACCCGTCTATCAGAAATTCAGAATGGTGCTTATAAACATTGTTTATACCTTGCATTGTACAAGTTCATCGTCAGGCTGTCGATCTATTTCAGTGGATATTGGAAATTCGCTGAGTTTTTTCTGTCCATGTTGTTAGCATTTTCTATTTGTTTCCTTCCATTCTTTCTTGCTTGTGTACATGTGCTCTTCACCAATAACTTTGCTTGCTGCGAGCTGGAGTATCTGGCCAGTAACTTAGTTATCAGAATGTATCAGAATGTGACCTCTTGATACACAAATTTATTGAGACCATTTTTGCCGGATGTTTTGGACATTTTTGCAAGGATTCCTTTGGAATTGGGAGCCATGTTTTGCTTGCTCCCTCCTTGGGCAATCCTCAGTATCAGAATGTGCTGATCGTTCACCGTTGTCGTTTTCCGTGGCATCTGTGATGTGTTCCTTCTGCCTACCGTAGAGCCAGTGAAAATTGGCTGCCTACTTGTGCGAAGCTAGAGCGAGTGTATGAACAGATCACCAACAATTTCATGGCTGGAAACCTGAAACCTGAAAGACTTGGCTGGCTACCGGTGATGAACAATTCTTTTACAGATTGGCTACAAACTGGACCAATACGTACTTCAGCTCTGCCCTGTCGCTCTACAGGAGAAAAATGAACAGAGGACCATCATATCTATCTTGCTACAGGAGAGCACATCTTCAGCAAGTTCCTTTCTACACACAAAAATAGCAACAGAAAAAAAAGCCCCCCTAACAGTGCTCCCGAGTCCCGACACACATGGCTAAAGAACCAAGGATTTCATAGATCATAGAAGCACTGATAATACGCACAGCTACGCAAAACATTTTGGCACAAAGAACAGATGCACGCCGGACATTTGGAATCAAACAGACGGCATATGTAAGAGATCCAGAATAACATTCCAACAACATAGCATGACCATTTCTTTCGCAATAAATAAATAAATAAATAAAAATGGCATGACCATTTGTGCATCTTAACCTTGCCAAAGATATCCATAGTTCAGAGCATTAACAAGATGATCATTGATCAAGACATCATAAAAAGCACCAAACGATCACATCCAAAATGACATGTGGTACAAGTAGGAAGAGCTAAGGAGAAAAGGCAAGCCAGGAGTCATGACCATTCAGACATGCCCTGTGGAGAATGGAGGCTCCTCGGCTTTTCCTGCATCATATCATGGCCTGGAATCGGAACAATGCTCTCTTGGAGGCGGTGCTGAGTAAGCAACATGCAATAGTGACTCTTCCCAATGTTCACAACACCTAGGAACTTGCCATCAACATCGCAACGCAACACATGCTTCTTATTGAACATGATCAGCAGCTCACACTTGTTTAGCACAGCAATATCGTTCAACAATCGCACCGTAGAATCGAGTGACCTTATCCTTTTCTTTACAAAAGAAGTTGAATAAAGTTGCCGTGATGCCTCCACGGTTGACAGGTCAATCCGGTACTTGAAAGCCCAGATTTCAGCCTCATAATCCTGCATCACCCAGACATCCATAGAAGTGGACCTGGGAGTCGAGCCGCCCCAGAAAGCAAGTGTCCCCTCCATGTCGAACAACTTCCTACAATGGCATGGCTGGGTGGGACCGCGCATCCATCGGAATGACTCTGCTTCTGTGTCGAACACAATAATGTCTCCGCCGCCTCCCATAATGTCGTTGGCACCACAATGACGCCAGTGCAGGCTGCCACGGTGGTGGACCGGTGGTGAACAGTCGGATGAAAAGCGCAGCTTGTTGAGTAGCTTCTGTTCTGCAGAAGGCAACGACACTGTTGGCATTCTGACTCTGATGTGCCTCGGCTTGTTGGATCCCACCGTGAGGACGTATAAGCTGGATGTGGACGAGTCATGTGACTGTGAGACCCAGAGCACCCTATATTCTCCAGTTGAATGGTGGCAGTAGAAACCGGCTATGGTGTTGTATTGCCTCTGAGGCTCCGGTAGGAGAGCACACGTGCGGATGACCGGGTTGCAGATGTAGAGCTGGTTGCCTCGAGAGACAATGAGGAAGCCATCGCAGGCGCCTCTGAGGCAATTCTGCAAGCGATGTTCAGGACCCGGGAGGAAAGGCCAGAGCTGCTCATGGACATTGGCGTCACGAACGACGACGAGGCTGGCGGGCCGCCCCTGGCCATCGACGATGGGGAACGACGGCTGGCGACGGCGATGCTCGAGCACGAATGCGGGAGTGGATGTCGTGTTGTGCCACGACGCGCTGACGGTGCGGCAGCGGCCGACATCCTTGGACGGCAACCTGATGAGTATCTTGTCCATGATCTCCTCCGGCAGATCCTCGAGCAAGGTCACGCCTCTTCTGCCCGGCATTGTGGTCCGTCGGAGTCCGGTCAGCTGAAAAGACGTGGCAAGCTTTAGTTCGTCCACCCACGGCTAACTCATTCGGAGCAGCTGAAATCAAGAAGGCAAGCAGGTACAAACTGTTAGCTTACACCTGATTGTAGTTAAAGAGTTGTTTGTGCAATGTGGATGCACGCACTTGTGTGATTGTGGGCTACAACTTGCTGCAAAAATGACGGCCAGTGTGTGTGCGCAGGTTGGCTATGCATGTATTGCAGTAAAAATGAGGCTGCTGAGAAGCTTGTGTACAAATTAGAGTTGTAGCATTCGTTGCTCAGCTCAGTTGCCGTATCTGTTACAGTTGAAAAGAAGAAAAGAGAAGGGCATCCGTCGCCTGAAAACTCTGTGTGTGTGTCTCTCTCTCTCTCTGCTACTGAGGTAGTACTACTCTGTCCGTCTTCCTCTGCTTTGTGTCTGCCTCAGCGAGGAAGCCGAACTGAACCACCTCGCGTGCGTTTGTGCCCGCTGGTGCGAAGCGAGACGAGGGAAGGGCGAGAAGGGTTTACCCTCGGCGGTGGCGGCGGCGGCGGCGAGCTACGTGCGCATAGTCGCCTCTGGTTAATTTGAGCGTAGGCCAGCTGCAGATGCGTGGAGAGAAACATGAAGAGGATAAGAGCTCACCTGCGTCGGGGAAGAAGGCGGCGGCGGCGGAGAAGAGCTCGAGGTGCGTGCTGCAGCGAGCTGGATCCCCTTCCCTTTCCTTTGGGGAGAGCTCGAGTGAGGGACAAAGTGAGGACGGCGAATTTCCTGTCGCAGGACGGACATTGACCAATTTTTTTTCTCTCTCCTTTGGTCTCCCCTCCCAATTGGGCTGCATCCACCCAGACTTGGCCACCTGGGTCGGCCCGGCCCGGGGCTATGTATCAGGCATGGCATGGACCACGATGGCACGTTTAGTATACGGGCCTTGCCATGCCAGCCCGTGTGCCTCTCTGTCAGGCCCAGGTACAACACTATAGTTAAGCTGGTCGGCGTCGGCCCGGATCGATCGCGTGCTTTAGGCCTTATCGGCTGTTTTTGGGCCATATTACATAGAAAATCAAAGGGAACTGATTGATTACGCCGGATGCACACCGCTCGTCCGTGCGACACGCGTCATGTGGGGCCTGCCCATGTGCTCTCTATTTTTTCTTTATCTTCTTCCCACGCGTGACCGCACCATCTCCCGTCCCTTATCCTCTTTTTCCTGCTACAACGGCGGAGCTGGAGGGACGCAAGCACGCGCGGCGTGCTGCGATGCGTGCGCAGGGGGAGACCGCGGTGAGTACGCCGCTGTGCTGCAAGCTGCAAGCAGGACTCCGGCGAGCCGGATATGCTGCAACGACGTACGAAGAAGCACGACGGCGAGATGCTGCAAGGTCAGCAACGGGTACGGCAAGGGGAGTTGCAGCGATGGTCGGCGGCAAGCTAGGGTCGCAGCAGCGGTGGCCGACGACGAGCCGGCTGCAGCAACACCGGCTGCTGCGACGAGGGGGGTCGCAGCAGCGGTGACCAGCGATGACGTTGGCTGCTGCGACGAGGGGGTGGCAGCAGCGGTGACCAGCGACGACGTCGGCTGCAGCAACGCCGGCTGCTGCGACGAGGGGGTGGCAGCTGCGGTGTCCGGCGGCGAAGACGGTTGTAGCAATAGCGGCTGCTGCGACGAGGTGGTGGCAGCAGTGACGATAGACGACGAGCCGGCTGAAGCAACAAGGGATAGCAACGGTGGTCGACGGTGAAGCCGGCTGTAGCAACGCTGGCTGCTGCGTGGCCGGCGGCGTCGGCGTGCTGGCTACACCAACTAGGTGCACGGGGAGATGAGATGCAACGAAACAAACAACGCAGATGCCTAGATTGGGGATGGCGAGGTGAATGACGGAAGTTGCGTTGACTCATCGAACGGCTACAGGGAGGCCGATCGGGTGGCTGCGGACCCGGCTGTTCTTTTCCTTCCTGCAGCCGGATGGCGCCTAGCAGCCCCCAAAATTAAATAAACAAACAAGTTGTGGCATGCCAGTCACAGCCCCAGGTATGCCACGTGTTAGGCACGCCCCACTATATATGTGTTGGGTCGGGCACGCATGCTAACAGGTTGGCATGCGGCCCAGGTGGTCAAGTTTGCATCCACCCAAAAAATCATCGGACTGGCCGTATCATACTTCTCCACGACTTTTGCAATGGTGAGAAAGAGACTAGTGTGCATCTGAAAGCGACGGCGAAAGTACTTCTCTTGATAGATTGGATTTTGGTCAGAATAATCTCTCACAATTGTATGGGGCCAAACTGCAATCCTCTCCTCGGCCATCGAATATCATCATTGGAAATCATGCCGAGAACAATTTGGAAGTCATCGGCATCTTCTACCTGTTCGGATGACGATGAGTCCCCGAAGATCATCTCTCGCAACCTCTTCATCTTCAATTCAAATGACTCGATTCAATTCAATTGTACAAAACAAAATGAGACAAAAAACTAAAAAACTCACCTAGGCAAACTGTTAAACACTTGGTAGGCGGTGGTTGTGTACCGGCCGACCGGCGAGGTTGAGGCCAAACTAGCTAGTGGCGATGCGTGAGAATGACATACAAGGGTGCGTACGCATGGTCAGATGCGGTGGCCTCCAACAAGGAAGAAGATCCAAGGCGATATCTGACGAATCGGTCTAGTCGGTAGTGGTGGTGATTCACCTCGACTCCGGTGATCGGATGGTCGGCGAAGTGCTCGGACTCGGCAGAATGGCTGCGAGCGCTAAGGGAGGCGTTGAGGTAGCGGTGGAGGCGGTGGATAGTCGCCCGAGGTTCGCCAGCGATCAAGCACTTGGGGTGGGAAGGTGGTAAAGTGGCCGCAAAGTTTACTCGGTGTGGTCGAGGCCGAGTGTTTTTAGGTACCCGCTAGGTGGAGGAGTAAATTTTTTACTCCACTATACAATTTAGGAGTCCGGCTCGGTGCGGGTTGGATGAGTAAAATGGAAATTAGAGATGCTCTTAGGACAGGTGCCTATTTTTTTTAGAAAAGCCCATATACACAACACGACGAAGAAGGGAAAAAGAGGAAAACCCTAATTTCATTATTGTTGCTTTTAGGAAAACCGTTGTTAGTTCTTCTTCTCGCGAAAATCCCCAAATTACTTTGAGGATCTCGATTCCCCTAGCACCAAATCACCAACATCTCCCTTCACACCATGTCGCGACACGACGTTTCTTACTCGACGAAGAGGGCAGGACCGACATCTCGCCTGCCACACTTGTCCCCAAGGTGAGAGCTTATGAGATGGCAGCGCCGGATTGGATCTGCGTCCAGCACCTGGTGGCGCGACCGGCAGGATGTGAGCACACCAAGGGATCAGCTGAGCTCAAGATTGTGGAAGGCGCAAGCGTGAATCTGAGCAGGGAGGCATTGCCAAGGCCGGTGTATGGGTTCCAGGAGGCAGGTCTGGTGGAAGCACTTGTGCACAACTTGGCGAGGTGTCAGTTCAGTATTGGCCTAACCAAGCAGAAAATTGAGCTTGTCTCTAAGGAAGAGAAAAGAGGCCTCATGCTAAATCTGTTACAGAAGCAGTCTGTCTCTTCTGCCAGCATGAACCAACTCAGAACACTAGTTTTTGTCGAGACAAAAGGAAAGGCTGATTCATTGAAGAATTGGCTATGCAATGAAGGTTTTCCTGCAATAGTCATCTTTGCTGACAGTTCACAGCAGGAGAGAGAGAGAGAGCGCATCGCTGCCTTTCCAGATTAGCGGCATTTCGGTCCTGATTGCTGCCTCACCAGGCTTGGACGTTGCAAAGGTTCATCATTTGATTAACTTGACACCACCGCTACTCAAGGAGATCGAAGGGGTTAGGGGAGTGCGCGCTCGGCAAGACCCGTTCACGCCAAGGCGCAACACGCGATCGTCCGGGGCTATTGGTCATAGCAAGAAGTCTAGAGCAACGGCGGCAGAGACAGTCCTGCTCAAAGCTCTCGGGATCACGAATGACGACCTGGCGGTACCGGAGGATGCGCTAGGACAGCTGCGGGCGATGATTGCAGCCATTTTTGGGAAGATCATCCCGACTAACCTGGCTGGTGAGATGGAGCGTACGGCTTGGGTGTCTACCTAGGCCGGTGGTGCTGGGGACCCGGAGACCTACCTTTTCCATGTCATACGCAACGATGGAGTTGGTGTGCTGGAACGTTAGGGGGCTAAATAGCCCAGCTAAGAAAAAGAGACTAAGGGAGTTTGTGGACACAGTCCGGGTGGCTATCATATGTATATTAGAGACGAAACTAGAGAGGGTGGATCAATTCACTATAATGCAATGTTTGGGGCCAGCCTACAATGGCTTTGCTTACTTGTCGGCTTCGGAGACGAGGGATGGCATTGTGGTGGGATGGGATTCTTCTAAAGTGCAGCTGACGAATTTCGCGTTTGACACAAACTTCCTCACGGGTTTTGTGTCACCAAGAGAAGGACCTGCTTGGTGGTTGTCGGTGGTATATGGGCCGCAGACGGACGCGCAAAAAATTGCTTTTCCGGGAGAACTTTCTGGTAGGAGGTCGCTATGCTTGGGGACCTGGTTGGTCATTGGCGACTTTAACTTGATCTTGCAAGCTACGGACAAGAACAACAATAGGATTGACAGAAGGATGATGGGGAAGTTCAAAAGATTCGTGAGATAATTGCATCTATAGTCCTCGTACTCGTTGGCTACGTCCACTTCAGATCCTGGTACTTGCGTATTGCATCGATCACGGTCGGTACATGAAAATCGTCGTCAATACGGTCCTCGAGCTTGAAACGCCAGATCCTGGCTCTACGTGCCGACGTACACCGTACTCCGCTGTATGCCACGTCGGCCGGGACCCACCAGTCGGTCGGACCCACCGGTCAGCTCTAGCCCCACCCGTGGGAGTGGATAAGCGCTGTAGCCGTTTAAATCTGGGGCAAAATCCCCAATTCCACTCCCGCAATCCCTAGCTTCGTCACCCAAATCCTCCGATGGGCGGCGCGGCGTCACGTCCACCACCTGTCCGCCCGGCTCGGAGAGCGAAGACGGCGGCACCTTCTCTGGCGCTTCGTCCCGGAGGTGGATCGAGTCGCGGCTTCTTTGGCGCGGGCTTATCCGCGGAGATTTGGCGTCGGGCGAGCCGTGTCTCCGGCGGAGAGGAGCCATATCATGCTAACGCGCACTCCATCCATGGATGCGTTTGAGGCTCGCCACCGCGGGCTCGTCCTCGCCAGCCCTTCTTTGTAGGAGGCGAGGAGGCTCGGCGCCGGCCGCCGGCCGCCGCCATCCAGGCGCTTTGGCGTGCTGCCGTCGGAGTTGAGCATCGAGGTGGCCTGCCCCCCTCATGACCTGTGGTTGTTGTTCTCAACGGAGGAGAAGTGCACCGTGGTGCTCCAATCGTCGATGAAGTTCAGGTGCTGCCGCCGGTGGATCAAGTTTGAGCGCTGGGTAAGAGAGATTCGCGGCACTCCGGCAGCTCTGGAGTACAAGTGCAAGCTGAGTTTCGAAGGCCTTCCCGATCAGGCGTGGTCGAAGCAGTCAGTGCAAGGCCTGCTGAAGGACTTGGGCGGAGAGCTGATAGAGATCATACCGCCGAAGAATCGGCGCGAGCTGGAGGTAATGGCGTGGCTCCGTGACCCATCTAAAGTTGGCAAAGTGGTGGGCGTGGAATGCAGAGCCTAAGCGGCATTGTGCTCGATCCTCCTCCACGCCGCTGAAGAGTTAAATCGACCGTGAAATGGCCTCGTCGTACGGTCCTTCGTCGCCGAGGAAGAAGAAGACGGTGATGTATCCTGTGATCTGTCACATGAAGGAGGTGACTGATCGTGGTCCGCTGCTCGTCGAAGGCCTGCCGGATGCATGGCTACCGAATGAAGGGGAGGACCTGACTCGCAAGCACCGATTCAACCTTGTGCTTGGCCAAATCGATGGCGATATCTGTGATTTCTAAGGTGTAAAAGAGTCGAACCACTATCTATGTCTCAAATGTAGTCAGTGAACCGCTATCTATTTTAAGTGTGTCTTTTGTGAACTATGTAAGACTATCTATGTATTGTTGAGATGATCTTCTAATATTGTACCTGTTGTGTCATTATGTGCTGTGTGAAATATGAGATGATCTGGAGTATTACACAATGTGTTGTATCTTACAAGTACATTACATACAAAAGTTCTGATCTGGAGCATGATCATGAACACAATCTGCATATATAATTTGGAGTACATAATGTGCATATATAAGCTGGAGTCAGAATCTGCATATATGAGGTGGAGTACATTCCATACTAAAAGTTACTGATCTGGTGGTAACAACACAAAATACATGATCTGGAGCATGATCATGAACAGAACATGCTCGTTAACATGTTCCACATCTGATCATAAGCAAAACACACACAAAAACCATCTACTTTCCTCCAGCTTGATCTGCATGTCTCCTGTCCTACCTTAGTTCATCGAACATGCTAACTTTTCTAGGTTTTTTAAATCCTCTCATGTTGTTATATGAACTTGGTGCACTTGAAGTTCCACTTCTCTTCATTTGTGAAGGTTTGGACTGACATGCAAGCATCCTCTGTTCCTCTGCCATTGCTTCTCTGATTTGTTGGGCTTCCTTCTTGTTTCTCTCTTGCACACATGCCTCAGCTCTTGTTTCTTCCTCTTGGTTTCTGTTGTGCTCCCAAGCTTCCTGCCTTGATGCCTCCTGTGTTTGGAGAAATAATTGCCTTCTTTCCAACTCTTCAGCTTGATTTATAAGGAACATTGCCTCCTCTGCATCATATGCAGTCCTACAAAGTCTCTTCTTCTCCTCAGCCATCCTTTTCTTCTCTTCTGCTCTTTTTCTTTTTGCCTCTTCTGCTATTCTTTTCTTTTCCTCCATAACTTCTCTTCTTTTATGCGCCATGGCTAGTTTTTCCTCTAGGGCCTTCCTTTTCTTCTCCTCACTAGCTTTTTCTTCATTTCAGCAGCAAGTCTTTTACGTTCTAGTACAGCTTTCTTTCGCTCCTCGGCAGCATTTTTCTTGGCAAGTAGTTCATCTTTCCTCCTTTGAGCAGATAAAATAATTTTCTCTTCCTCCTCCTTTAATTTTGCCATTCTTTGCATCATACTTGGCCTGATCTGCTATTTCCCTTCTCTCATTGCAGCCCTAAGTCCAGCAAGTGCTATCACTTCTCTTTTCTGTGAACATCTCCTCCTTTGGTTCTTTGTGCTATGTTGAACTGGAGGCTGTGAGAGAATTGCTCCTGTGTGAAAGCACTCGAGGCGGTGGCCCTTGCACAACTTCTTGGACCAGCCTAGACTCTCTCTGCATTAGTGTTAAAGTAGTTGTTAGTGTGTGCAAATTATGTGCACAGACTATTAGTTGGTCCTGTGTACAGTTTCACATACCTCTTGTGTCAGTGTAGCTAAAGTCTCTGGCTCATACAATGGTGGGACTTGGTTTGTCACACCTGCTGTTTGAAGATTAATCTCCTGCTCACAAGAAACACATTAGTACACATTAGTAAATCATTCAATGCTATGAGAAGTACATACAGTACTATTTGGAGAAGTAGACACATTACAGAGTAAGGCCCACAGTTTCTTCATCGAAAGATGACACATCGAGCTCTGCTCTAACTTTATTTTTTTTCTCTTTTCTTTGGTTTAAGTCCCGACTTCCAGTCAAACAGCCATTTATGTTATGGCCAGCACCACCACAATAGCCACAGTGTATGACAGCACCTGCCCTTGTGATTTGCACTCCTCTTTTTCCTTCCTTCTCTTCTGGTTGTTGTCTTCTGTTTTTTGCCCTTCTTCCTTTCTTCTTCTGAATTGGTGGTGGTAAGATTTTTCTGCCTTTCATCTTTGCCCACTCACTGACATCTTTACAAGGCATAACTATGTGCTCATATGCTTTGCAATAAGTTGCAATGGAGTAACATGAGTTAACCCTAGACTCAGGTGGAATTTTGTCATACCTAAGAGCAGAAACCCCATGACAGCAAGGTATACCTGACAAATCCCATCTTTTACAACTGCACATTTCCCTCCTTGTGTCCACACTGAAATCAACTCCTCTATCATTCACTACAAACAGTCCTTGTCCAGCTGGTGCAGCTTGACAAGTTCTAGAAAATTCCACACTCTTCTCCAGTTTCTTTCTTATCTTTGGACATATAGCACCATGCAGTTCAAACTCTCTTGCTGCTTTGCAAAATTCCTTCCCATATTCGCCCTTTGATCCTTTGGATCATGCTTATGATAGGCATTTCCTAGCCTCCAAAATATATCTGTTGAACACCTCACAGTTGTTATTTAACAACACATCACACTTGGGGAAATCAGTTTGGTAAGCCCTAACCCAGGTTTTGGGTCCAACTCGCAAGCCAGGTCATGAGCCTCTGGTGAGCACTAACATCTGGTTCATATTTTCCTAAATCTACCCTCTGTAGTACTCCTAGCACACTTCCATAGTTGATTTTTCAAAGCTTCTCCTTTGAAGTTCTTGTTGAAATTCTGCCACAAATGCCTCACACAAAATCTGTGAGGTGATAGAGGAAACAACTCTTTAACGCCTTTATTAAACCTGCATGAAACATAGCACATAATTATTTGACAAAAACATAGCACAAATTATTTGTGAAAACATATCACAGAATTATTTGACAGAAAACACATTAATTATTTGACAGAATTAATGACATACTTTTTGCTTGTCGACATGATTGTCCATAACTCGAGTGTTCACAATTCCTAAATCTTGCTTCAATGCGTTAGAAACCACCTCCAAGCTTTGGTGTCCTCACTCTGCACCACTTGCATGTGCAATAGGAATAATGCAATCATTGGGGTCCATTCCTCTGCATTAACAGAACACCTCCATCTTGTGTCTTTAAGTGGCAACCATCTAGGAAAATAATTGGCCTACAAGCACATAAGAACCCCTCTTGCATGCATCAAAAGAGAAGTAGCACTTCGAAATTGTCCCTCTTCGACAGTCCAAGAAGGAAAGTACTTCGAGGTTTGATCTCCTCAGCTCATTTGCATAGTCCCACAAACAAGTTGTATTGTGCAATCTCATCTCCATATATGATATCATATGCAATCTTCCTAGCTCTCCCCAGCTTGCCCCTTTTAATTGTCATGTTCCAATCACCTTGCACAAAAGCTGCAAAAGCCTTCAATGATAATTTCTCACATGCCCGGATTTTGTCCACATATTTGTGAGCAATGTACCTAGCTGTAAAGGCTGTAACTTGCCACTTTTTCTCACAAGTATGTTCCCCATTAAATGTTTTCACCATGACAGAATTTGTTCTATTATCCCAAGATGCATACATATACCAGGGGCAACCCTTTTCACACTTTGCAGCAAGCCTGATTTTGTCATTCTTTGGAAATGTGATGTTAACTCTCTCTTTGCAACTATACTCTCTCACAGCTTTCCTCAACAGCTCCACAGAAGAGAACAACTGCCCTGCATGGAACTTAGGTTCATGCATGTCTGCTGCTGTGAAAGACTTGAAATTGAATTTCATCTCATCCTCATCTGAATCTGGAGCATTTAATTCCTCATCTTCTGAGTTGCAATCCTCAACCACCTTCTTCCCTTTCTTGTCATGCATTGGTTGCAACTCCTCCTGCAACAGATCATCATCTCCATCCTCCAAGTCATAGTCACTATCCACAATCTCAGGTACATAATCACTGTCTGATGAATCTGAGTCTGCATATTGTTCTTCCTCCTCTTCTGTTTTTCTTCCCCTTGGTCTCAACTTCACATAGAACTGCTGAGTGCTCTCAATTTCAACACTTTCATCCACAACACCACAAGAAACATTGCTCTCACAGGGATCTTTGTTCTCAGTTGCATTCACTTCCTTCTTCCTTGGGCTGAAAACAGGAGGGATTTGTGCTGCTGGATTAGCCACAACATCATCCCATTCTGCTCCTCCTCCAGAAATGTGGCTATCTAAATGATCCAGGTATATCATTTGAAAGTGGTGCCCTAGATTTATCTTTAGATACATACAGTCCACATCAATATCATTAGCCAAAAGCCGTGCGCCACCTTCATTAAGTCGACAACGAGGGGCAACCAATAGATATCTATTCTACGACATTTCATAACCCAATTCCTCGACTATTTCTTCAAACATTCGAAATAGGTGATGTCCTTATAATGATAATCAAAGCAAACCTTATGGCCATCCAGATAGCACCTATTTTGCCCACTCCCAAAGAAAAAGCCTCCATGGATCACCTCAACAGTGAAATATCCACTTTCTCTATCTGAAAAACATTAAGAACATAAATAACTCAAACCCTAGAATAATTTCTGCAAATTTGCATACAGTCCACATATTCATAGAACTAGCATGGGCAAAACGGCCTAATCGCAGCAAATAAACATTTTTTCACCTCAATCGTACATCAAATTGACCCAAGAACACTGGGTACTGACGTACCGTACGCCGGAGCCGCCTCGCCGTCGGGCCGCTGTCGCCGGACCTGCATCGCCGCCAAACTGCGTCGACTCCTTTCAACGGGCGTCCAACTTGCTTCACCGCCGCGCCGCATCTGAACAAAGGGCGACGATCGCTGATTATCCGCCGCCGCACCATGGCCGCTAGGTTTTGCTCTCTGCTCGCCTCCTCTGTTTAGCGTGGGGGAAAACGGGGAGATCGAGACAAAACGAGGGGCAATTTGCGAAATAACAGTGGGGCTAGAGCTGACTGTGGGTCCGACTGTTGGTGGGTCCCGGTGGCGTGGCATACAAATCTGATGTGTCGTCGTGCGTGTAGAGCCGGGATGGCGTTTCAAGCTCGAGGACCGTATTGACGACGTATTTTCATGTCTGGGACCGTGTCGATGCAATACGCAAGTCCCAGGACTGAAGTGGACGTAGCCAGCGAGTACGAGGACTATAGATGCAATTATCTCAAAGATTCGTAGACAACAATGCCCTGAAAGAGTTTTTTCTGCATGGATGGAGGTTCACATGGAGTAATGAGAGGGAGGCGCCAACGTTGACCAAAATTGATAGGGCTTTCGTTTCGGTGGATTGGGAGCTGGATCATCCAGAGTGTCTGCTCCAAGCAATGTCAACATCCACTTCTGATCACTACCCCCACTTTCTAGCGCTCGAGGAACACTTACAGCCGAGGAGGAGATTCAGGTTTGAACTATTCTGGGTCAAACTCGAGGGATTCTTGGATGCGGTCAAGGAAGCATGGGTGTGTGATGAGGGTCTCACGGATCCCTTTCACCGGCTGGATGTTTTACTAAGGAACACTGCCAAGTTTCTCACAGCGTGTCGACAGAGGAGAGTTGGAAACATCAAACTCCGAATTGCCTGTGCAAATCTGGTCATACTACGGTTCGACTGCGTGTAGGAGTCCAGGTCTTTGACGGAGGGTGAAAGGTGGCTTAGGGCTTCCCTCAAGCACTTGGTGCTAGGGCTGGCATCCTTGGAGAGAACGATTGGCAGGCAAAGATCCCTTATCAGATGGATGCAAGATGGAGACACCAAGACCACCCTATTTCATTAGATCGCCAACGGAAGGAAAGCTAAAAACTTCATACCAGTGCTGTTGGTCGAGGGGCAGGTCATTACAGATCAACTGGGTAAAGAGAGGGCCTTCTTCGAGGAGTACAAGGAACTACTAGGGAAAGACAAGGCTAGGGAGCATACGATTGACCTAGAATTTCTGAACTTACCTAGGGTGGATCTATCAGAGTAGGATCTGATCTTTCAAGAAGGCAAGATTTGGGAGGTGATTAAAGAGATGCCAACGGAGAGAGCCCCAGGGCCGGACGGGTTCATTAGGATTTTTTTCCAGAAAGCCTGGGAGATGGTAAAGAAGGATGTGATTGCGGCCATGAACTATTCTTGAACAATGGCCACGGATTCGGCAGGCTAAACCAGGCACTAATTACGCTTATACCTAAATCCCCGGAGGCTTGCAAGGTGAAGGATTTCAGACCCATATGTCTGCTCCACAGTGCCCCGAAAATTGCATCGAAGCTATTGGCGTCGAGGCTTAGCAAACGGATGACGGAGCTTGTCAATGTAAATCAGTCAGCTTTCATCAAGGGGAGGAGCATAGATGACAATTTTCTGCTGGTAAGTGATAACCCACAAGTATAGGGGATCAATTGTAGCCTCTTTCGATAAGTAAGAGTGTCGAACCCAACGAGGAGCTAAAGGTAGAACAAATATTCCCTCAAGTTCTATCGACCACCGATACAACTCTACGCACGCTTAGCGTTTGCTTTACCTAGAACAAGTATGAAACTAGAAGTACTTTGTAGGTGTTGTTGGATAGGTTTGCAAGATAATAAAGAGAACGTAAATAAAAACTAGGGGCTGTTTAGATAAAGACACAACAAAGTAAATATAGCGAGTGTGGAAAAGTGGTGGTAGGAGTTGCGAAATTGTCCCTAAGCAATTGACTACTTTACTAGACCGATAGCAAGTTTTATGTGGGAGAGGCCACTACTAGCATGTCATCCCTGACTAGGAATTATATGCACTTATGATTGGAACTATTAGCACGTCCGCAACTACTAACGTTCATTAAGGTGAAACCCAACCATAGCATTACGATATATTGGTCCCCCTTCAATCCCATATGCATCAATTTCTATGCTAGGTTTAAGCTTCTGTCACTCTTGCCCTCCAATACATAGTCCTATCAACATACAACTAACCCTATGGTGTGATCCACGCACGCGCTCATATGATGGGCACCAAAGGATAGCAACATAACCACAAGCAAATTAAATCAATCATAGCAATTCATCAACCACCAATAGGACAAAGAAAATCTACTCAGACATCATAGGATGGCAACACATCATTGGATAATAATATGAAGCATAAAGCACCATGTTCAAGTAGAGAGTACAGCGGGTTGCGGGAGAGTGGACCACTGTAGATAGAGGGAGGAAGGTGATGGAGATGTTGGTGAAGATGGCGGAGGTGTTGGTGTAGATCACGGTGATGATGATGGCCCCCGGCGGCGTTCCGGCGCCACCGGAAGCGAGGGGGAGAGAGCCCCCCTTCTTCTTCTTCCTTGACCTTCTCCCTAGATGGGAGAAGGGTTTCCCCTCTAGTCCATGGTCTCCATGGCGTGGGAGGGGCGAGAGCCCCTCCGAGATTGGATCTGTCTCTCTCTGTTTCTGCGTTCCGGTATTATGCCTTTTCACCGTTTCGTATATATATGGAGATCCGCAACTCCGATTGGATTGAAACCTTCGCCCAGATTTTTCTCCGAAAATTAGCTTTCTTGCAGCCGAAGAAGAGCAGCAACCGCCTTACGGGTGGCCCACGAGGGGGGCAGGCGCGCCCCCTGCCTCGTGGCCACCTCGGGCACCGTCTCGCGTTGATTCTTCTTCCCATATTTTCCAGATATTCCAAAAATATTCTCCGTCCGTTTTTATTCCGTTTGGATTCCGTTTGATATGGGGTTTCCGCGAAACATAAAACATGCAACAAACAGGAACTGGCACTGGGCACTTGATCAATATGTTAGTCCCAAAAATAGTATAAAAAGTTGCCAAAAGTATATGAAAGTTGTATAATATTGGCATGGAACAATCAAAAATTATAGATACCACGGAGACGTATCAGCATCCCCAAGCTTAATTCCTGCTCGTCCTCGAGTAGGTAAATGATAAAAAAGATAATTTTTTATGTGCAATGCTACGAAGCATAATCTTGATCATGTATCTAATCATGGCATGAATATTAAGACTCGAGTGATTCAAAGCAATAGTCTATCATTTGACATAAAAACAATAATACTTCAAGCCTACTAATAAAGCAATCATGTCTTTTCAAAATAACATGGCCAAGGAAAGTTATCCCTACAAAATCATATGGTCTGGCTATGCTCCATCTTCACCACACAAAATATTCAAATCATGCACAACCCCGATGACAAGCTAAGCAATTGTTTCATACTTTTGATGTTCTCAAACTTTTTCAACTTTCACACAATACATGAGCGTGAGCCATGGACATAGAACTATAGGTGGAATAGAATATGATGGTGGAGGTTGTGTGGAGAAGACAAAAAGGATAAAGTCTCACATCGACGCGGCTAATCAACGGGCCGTGGAGATGCTCATTAATTGATGTCGATGTGAGGAGTAGGGATTGCCATGCAACGGATGCACTAAGAGCTATAAGTATATGAAAGCTCAAACTGAAACTAAGTGGGTGTGCATCCAACTTTCTTGCTCATGAAGACCTCGAGCATTTGAGGAAGCTCATCATCAGAATATACAAGCCAAGTTCTATAATGAAAATTTTGACTAGTATATGAAAGTGATAACTCAAGAGACTCTCTATATGAAGAACATGGTGCTACTCTGAAGCACAAGTGTGGTAAAAGGATAGTAACATTGCCCCTTCTCTCTTTTTTTCTTTTTTTTTGGTGGGCTTCTTTGGCCTCTTTTATTTTGATAACCTCACATGGGACAATGTTCTAATAATGATGATCATCACACTTTTATTTACTTACAACTCAATATTACAACTCGATGTCTAGAACAAAGTATGACTCTATATGCATGCCTCTAGCGGTGTACCGGGATGTGCAATGATCTAGCGTAGCAATGACATAAAAAACGGACAAGCCATGAAAACATCATGCTAGCTATCTTACGATCATGCAAAGCAACGTGACAATACATGCTCAAGTCATGTATATGATGATGATGGAAGTTGCATGGCAATATATCTCGGAATGGCTATGGAAATGCCATGATAGGTAGGTATGGTGGCTGTTTTGAGGAAGATATAAGGAGGCTTATGTGTGATAGAGCATATCGTATCACGGGGTTTGGATGCACCGGTGAAGTTTGCACCAACTCTCGAGGTGAGAAACCGGTACCGAAGAGGCTAGCAATGATGGAAGGATGAGAGTGCGTATAATCCATTGACTCAACATTAGTCATAAAGAATTCATATACTTATTGAAAAAATCTATTAGTCATTGAAACAAAGTACTATGCGCATGCTCCTAGGGGGATAGATTGGTAGGAAAAGACCATCGCTCGTCCCCGACCGCCACTCATAAGGAAGACAATCAATAAATGAATCATGCTCCGACTTCATCACATAACGGTTCACCATACGTGCATGCTACGGGAATCACAAACCTCAACACAAGTATTTCTACTATTCCACAACTACCCACTAGCATGACTCTAATATCACCATCTTTATATCGCAAAACTATTGCAAGGAATCAAACATATCATATTCAGTGATCTACAAGTTTTATGTAGGATTTTATGACTAACCATGTGAATGACTAGTTCCTGTCATGTCTCTAAATAGATATAAATGAAGCAAGAGAGTTTTAATACTTTCTACAAAAGATATGCCCATGCTCTAACAAGTATAAGTGAAGCAAAAGAGCATTCTACAAATGGCGGTTTTCTATGTGAAGAGAAACAGGCAATCCAAACTTCAAATGATATAAGTGAAGCACATGAAGCATTCTATAAAGCCATACTCAAAATATATAAGTGAAGTGCAATGAGCATTTTATAAATCAACCAAGGACTATCTCATACCAGCATGGTGCATAAAATAAAAAAATAAAACTGAATGCAAAATACGCTCCAAGATTTGCACATATCGCATGAATGAAACGAATCCGAAAACATACCGATATTTGTTGAAGAAAGAGGGGATGCCTTCTGGGGCATCCCCAAGCTTAGAAGCTTGAGTCTCCTTGAATATTTACTTGGGGTGCCTTGGGAATCCCCAAGCTTGAGCTCTTGCCTCTCCTCCTTTTCCTCATATCGAGACCTTCTCGATCATCTAACACTTCATCCACACAAAACTTCAACAGAAAACTCGGTAAGATCCGTTAGTATAATAAAGAAAATCACTACTCTAAGTACTGTTGAAAACCAATTCATATTTTGTTTTTGCATTGTATCTACTGTAATATAACTTCTCCATGGCTTAATCCACTGATAGGAATTGATAGTTTCATCCAAACAAGCAAACTATGCATCAAAAACAGAATCTGTCTAAAACAGAACAGTCTGTAACAATATGAACATTAACCATACTTCTGGTAATTTAAAAATTCTTCCAAAATTAGGAAAAATATAAAATTTGTATATAAATACATTGAAAAAATAATCAGAACCGTTTGACGTTCCAGTAAAAAATTAAAAATCGTGCACTACAGCCAAAGTTTCCATCCTGCACCGTACAAACCAACAAGCATTGTAAACATCCTAAAGGCAAACCTTAGCATATTATTTTTATAATACAATGGAATTGTACAAGGGGATAATTATTTTTTTTTGAAAAGTTTCTGTAATTAAGATTCACAAAGTTTCCATGGGCATGAACAAAGTTCAAGGACGTCCCCCACTTTCACAATGCTCGTCTATCTCACTTTCACTTTTCTTTTTGAAAAGTTTTGGGTTACCCTATTTATTTTGTTTGTTTTTAAACTATATAAAAGCACACAATAGAAATAAATGACTCTCTAAAACTTCCGGGTTGTCTCCCTGGCAGCGCTTTCTTTAAAGCCATTAAGCTAGGCATATAGTGCTCAAGTAGCGAATCCACCCGGATCCCAAGGTATATGAAAGCCAATTTTAATTGGGCCATTTGCATTTCTGTCCCTAACTCGAACCACCTAATCAGATATACCCCTAATTCGAAAGCCTGCTCAAAAATGCCCCTCTGCCGTTATGTGCACTTATAGAAATGCCCTTCCGCTCCGTTTCCGTCCGGTCAAAGGGGTTTGACCGTCTAACTGGCGTTTTTTGGACAATTTGCCCCTGCCTCCATGTGTCCCTTACAAGTGGGACCAAGTGAGAAAAAATAAAAAGGAAAAACACTTTCTCTCACCCCTCACTCTCTCTACCCTCTCTCTCACTTACACGTGGGACCCCACATGTAAGTGTCTAGTTATTTTTTAATTAGTTTAGCAGTTTTGTTAATTGGTAGGGCCTGCCGATTAGTCTCAGTAATTAGCATAATATTTAACACACGCTAGGATTAGTGCTAATATAGCTAAGGGGCCCCACATGTCATAGGAAGCCCATTAGTACTAATCGAACCACCGGCGTTAAGCCGCCGGCGAGCACACGCCACGGCGGAGGGCAGGGGAGCTGTGTTCCATCGACCAAACGACTGGTGGAATGGTCCTTTGCGCTCCTGGGCTTGCTCCACGTTGAATAGAAGTGGTAGGGCGAGTGGGGACAGCCAGAGTGTTGGGCATGGCCGAGGCCGGCGGCGGCGGCGGTCAAAGCTAGGTGGCAGGGGGCTAGAAAGCAAGGGGGAGAGGGGTCGGCATCAGCGTCTCACTGCGAGCATGCCAGAGTCTTCAAAGGGTCTGGGGACGGCCGAGCATGAGCACATGGACCTCGCCTACGGCCGCTGGAGCAAGGCGTCGTGGGGAGGCGGCTGGACGAAGAAGAGCTCGTCGGCGACATGTCCGACAGTTCCGCAACACCATATGGATCTCCTG
Source organism: Aegilops longissima (assembly GCA_021605205.1). NCBI lineage: Eukaryota > Viridiplantae > Streptophyta > Magnoliopsida > Poales > Poaceae > Aegilops > Aegilops longissima. The sequence continues at coordinate 553,698,313 of CM038676.1, forward strand.
TACAATAAGGGAGCACCGAGGGACCTCGCACGACAGCAAATCGAAGACGGCGGCCGGTGGGCAGAGGTGGCGGTGATCTCGTCGGTTGCATAGTTGCAAGGCACCCGAGGTCCAGATCTACGGTGTGGTGATGCTCTATTCTACGACGGGCCTTGCAGACACGGCGGTCCGGCTTCTTGCCGTCGTTGGCCACGTTAACGGCGGCGCTCGGGTGAACGGGCGGTTGGACACGCCCTTAGCCTCTGAAGACGAAGAAGGTGACCAGCCAGTGGGCTGGGCTGGCTGGGCTTTTCTGGGCCAAAAGCTAGCATGCGCTCTCTCTCTTCTTTTTAAATTTCTGTCTTATTTTTTTCCAGGGGCAAAATGTCCAACAAACGCCCAAAAAATGGTCAAAGGCCTTTGACCTGATGGAAACGGCACGGAGGGGCATTTCTATAAGGAGACTTGACGGCGGAGGGGCAAATTTGAGCAGGCTTTGAATTTAGGGGCAAATCTGAGTAGTGGGTTCGAGTTAGGGACACAGATGTAAAAGACCCATTTTAATTAGCAATGATTTAGAATTTAGTAGTGAGCACAAAGCAACATAAATCAAGCAATGATGAAGTCTAACTATCTTCCTATGCATAGGTATCTCATAAAAGAACAATTCATGCACACATAGTAAAGGCCAATGCATAGTATAAGCAGTTTCTTGCAATTTTATCATGTTGGAAACATAGAGAGGTGGAGATATAGTTCCTCTCTCATAATAATTGCAAGTAGGAGCAGCAAGCACATGCATATTATATCTATCAAAATCATCATGTGTAATAGTAAAACGCAACCCATCAATATAATCCTTAATAAGTGCAAACTTTTCCGATATAGTGTAGTCGGGAGAATTCAAAAAGATAATAGGACTATCATGTGTGGGTGCAATAGCAACAATTTCATGTTTAACATAAGGAACTATAGCAAGTTCATATCCATAAGTATAATTCATATTGGCATCTTGGCCACAAGCATAGCAAGCATCATCAAAAAGGGGTATTTCAAGAGAACAACAGGATCATAACAATCATCATAGCAATCCTCCTTCGGTAAGCACGAAGGGAAATAAAACAATGTATGAGTTGAAGAGTTACTCTCATTAGAAGGTGGGCATGGGTATCTAATCCGCTCTTCCTCCTTTTGTTCTTCGCTCTCCTCATCATCTTTTTCATCCAATGAGCTCACAGTTTCATCAATTTCTTCTTCCATAGACTCCTGCAAAATATTAGTCTCTTCTTGGACAGCGCAGAATTCCTCAATATATGGTTTAACATAGGCATTAGAAGCATAATTATCATAACAATATTCAAGTATGGCAAGATTTTCAGATTTGTAAAGAGTAGCATCATACGTTTCAATTAAAGAAGCAATTTCATAAGCACCCTTAAAAGCAACAAATTCTTCAATTTGTTGAACATCATAGTAATTGTAAACACCCTTAGCATACGAAGATACGATCCCATTATCAATAAACTCACATTGGTAGGGATGGTGTTTCTTAGGGTTTTCAGAACAACAAGTAAGATCATATATTTCACATAAATCCAAGCATAGTATTGCAAATGATGAATTTCATTCAGTAAAAGTTCCCCTTTTTGAGATATACGGTGTCGCACATAACAAGCATGCTCATCTAAAGATTTGCCCTCAACTAAGCTAGTTGGGGTTTCAGCACGAGAACATAGGGATCAAAGATGATCCAAGTAAAAAGCTTCAGGAGTGTGATACATTTTGAGTGGTTCTTCAACCATTGGTTCAGTAGATACAACTAATTTTTTGGTATTTTACGTTTCCTACCCATAACTAAAGATAGAAAACAAGAGCACAAAATAAAAACTACTTAGTGATAAAGCAAACAAGCACACACGAGAATATTCACCCCACGCTATTGCTCCCCGGCAACGGCGCCAGAAAAAGGTCTTGATAACCCACAAGTATAGGGGATCAATTGTAGCCTCTTTCGATAAGTAAGAGTGTCGAACCCAACGAGGAGCTAACGGTAGAACAAATATTCCCTAAAGTTCTGTCGACCACCGATACAACTCTACGCACGCTTAGCGTTTGCTTTACCTAGAACAAGTATGAAACTAGAAGTACTTTGTAGGTGTTGTTGGATAGGTTTGCAAGATAATAAAGAGCACGTAAATAAAAACTATGGGCTGTTTAGATAAAGACACAATAAAGTAAATATAGCGAGTGTGAAGAAGTGGTGGTAGGAGTTGCGAAATTGTCCCTAAGCAATTGACTACTTTACTAGACCGATAGCAAGTTTTATGTGGGAGAGGCCACTGCTAGCATGTCATCCCTGACTTGGAATTCTATGCACTTATGATTGGAACTATTAGCACGTCTGCAACTACTAACGTTTATTAAGGTAAAGCCCAACCATAGCATTAAGATATATTGGTCCCCCTTCAATGTGATGCCCGGATAATTAAGCTACAGTGATTCCCTGCTAATGATACCACGTCACCACGGTTATTGTTGTCGATCTCGCGATGGTTCAAAATTGGTACAAATTTAAATTTAAAATCGAGGCAAACAACAAAAGTTTTTCAAACTTTAAAACTAAATTGTTCTAGAGGTGCCAGAGAATGCATAGGTAATATCGGTGGAGAAACCACACTTATATAAAATCTTTAAATACTTGAAGGTGAATAAAACAGAAGCAAAACAATTATTGAAATGCCTTTTATAATTAATAAAATGTTAAACTATTCTATTTATGGGTTAAACTTTTTATGGCAGTGGGCTTAGTGGTAGTATTAATTTAGGGATCATTTTTGTACTTCACAAAACTAATAATGTGAGGAACAAAATAAAACAGAAAAGAAATAAAATACAAAAAAAGGCAAATGCGCCTGGCTAACTGGGCCAATGGCCCAGCCGCCCAGCCCACTGGTCCAACCGGCCCCTCACCCCTGCTTAACCTCCCACCGACGGAAACCCTAACCCCCACCCCCTCGCTCCCCCACTCCCCGATCCACTTCTGGATCGGGGGTAACAACCTCGCGCCCGGCGCCCCGCTGCCTACCCCGCCGTCCCCCGTCGCCAAGCGCTTGCCGGACCCCGTCGGCGTCGTCCCGTCGTCTCTCCCTCGCCCTTTCCCCTTGCTCAAGATCGCGCTCGAAGGCTGCAGACGCCGCAGCCACCGTCACCCCGCCTGGACCTCGTCGGAGCCACCTCGCCGGCCTGCCTCCGCCTCCCCGCCGGTCTGCCTCCTCCACGTCGTGTCGTCCCCGTCCCCCACCACGATCCCCACTTCCACGTGCCCTACATCGTCCGTGAGCTCCCTCCCTTCCCCTCTCTATCCCGCGCGGCCGTCACCGCATCCGGGCCGCGGTCACCGCGCCCGGCCGCGTCCCGCAGCTCTGCACGACGCGAGCCCGCACCTAATCTTGCGCCCGCTCGTCCGCCCGCCTGCCAAGCATCTCCCTTTCGCGCCGCCGCGTTGACCTTCCCGCTCGTCGCTGCACATGCTGCTGCAGCTCGTCCCACCGCCGACCGGCCCGTCCTCTCCTCCCCAAGATAAGCCACCGCCGCAGCCTCCTCCCGCGCGCTGCTGAATGGCGCCCGACGCACGATTCTCCACTGCTTTTGCGCGGCTTGCGGCGCACCATCGCCGACCAGCGCGCCTCCACTCCATCGCGGCGCCACCACATCACCCGCCTCTCGCCTTGGCTCCGCCAAGGCTAGGGCGCCAGCGTCGCCCTCGCCGATCTTGGGATCGCCGTGCCCGCTGGTCACAGCCAGCTTCGCCCCACCCCGCGCGCCCCTGGGTGAGCACCGTAACGGGCGCCCATGTGCCCGCATCCATTGCTTGTTCGCCCGCACCGCTGCCCGTTTGCCCGGGTCCGCTATGGCCTCTAGGCCAATGACAAACGGGCCCCATGCCCAGAGAACGATAAAAAAGAATTAAAAAAAGGAATAAACAAATAAATAATAAAAATATTAATTAATTAACAAATTAATTAACTTAATTAATCTTAGTTAGGTTGACCAAATTACTAATGAAACTAATTAACCTGTTTAATTAGTCTTAGTCAATAATGATGGGACCCACGCGTCGGTTTGACCCGATCAATCGATCGTTTGATCTTGACGTCGTGCTGACATCATGCTGACATCAGAAATGTATTTTAGTATTAAATGAATTTTGTTAATTCTAGAAAATGATTTAAAAACTTTAAAAATTAATATAAAATAAACCGTAGCTCGGATGGAAAAACATTGTACATGAAAGTTGCTCAGAACGACGAGACGAATCCGAATACGCATCCCGTTCATCCGCCACACATCCCTAGCATAGGAAACACGCAACTTTTCTCCTCCGATTCATCTGTCCGAAAACGCGAAACGCCGGGGATACTTTCCCGGATGTTTTCCCCCTTCGCTGGTATCACTCCCTACTGCGTTAGGGCACACCTGGCACCGTTACTTATCATGTCATGCATCGATATGCATCTGTTTGCATTGTATTCATTATTTCTTTCCCCTCTTCACTCCGGTAGACTACGAGCCTGATGCCGCTACTGGTGCCTTGATCGACTACTGTGTTCCCGGTAGAGGTGGGCTTGGGTTCCCGACGGCCCCCGACTGTTACTTTATGGCGGAGCGACAGGGCAGGTTGAGACCACCTAGGAGAGAGGTGGGCCTGGCCCTGGTCGGCGTTCGCGGATACTTAACACGCTTAACGAGATCTTGGTATTTGATCTGAGTCTGGCCATTGGCCTATACGCACTAACCAACTACGGGGGAACAGTTATGGGCACTCGACGTTGTGGTATCAGCCGAAGCCTTCGTGGCGTCGGCGATCGAGCGGCGCGCCGGGATTGATTGGAACGCTGCTAGGCTAGGTGCCTTCCGCCGCTACGCAACATGCAAAGGTGCAATGGGCGATGGGCCTGACCCTGCGCCATAGGATTTAGACCGGCGTGCTGATCTCTGTTGTGCCTAGGTGGGGCTGCGGCGTGTTGATCTTCAGCGGCGGGCATGACCGAGTAAAAGTGTGTTCGCCAAATGGGATCGGCGTGTTGGTTTATGTGGTGCATCCTGCGAAATTTATCTATTCGAATAGCCGTGATCTTCAGTAACAGGACGACTTGGAGTTGTACCTTGACCTTATGACAACTAGAACCGTATACTTAGTAAAACACACCCTTCCAAGTGCCAGATATAACCCGGTGACCGCTCTCTAACAGGGCAACGAGGAGAGGATCGCCGGGTAGGAGTATGCTATGCGATGCTACTTGGTGAACTTACCATCTACTCTCTCCTACATGCTGCAAGATGGAGGTGGCCTGAAGCATAATCTTCGACAGGATTAGCTATCCCCTCTTATTACGGCATTCTGATTCGGTCCACCGATATGGCCCTTTACACATATACCCATGCATATGTAGTGTAGCTCCTTGCTTGCGAGTACTTTGGATGAGTACTCACGGTTGCTTTTCCCCCTCTTTTCCCCCTTCTCGTTCCTCTCGATTGTCGCAACCAGATCTTTGGAGCCTAGGAGCAGACGCCCTTTGTCGACGCATTTACTCCTACTACACCGGAGGTGCCTACTACTACGTGCAGGCGGCGGCGGCGACCGGGGAGTAGTTTAGGAGGATCCTGTAGGAGGCCTGCGCCTCTTTCGATCTGTATCCTAGTTTGTGCTAGCCTTCTTAAGGCAAACTTGTTTAACTTATGTCTGTACTCAGATATTGTTGATTCCGCTGACTCGTCTATGATCGAGCACTTGTATTCGAGCCCTCGAGGCCCCTGGCTTGTATTACGATGCTTGTATGACTTATTTATGTTTTTAGTGTTGTGTTGTGATATCTTTCCGTGAGTCCCTGATCTTGATCGTACACGTTTGCGTCCATGATTAGTGTACGATTAAATCGGGGGCGTCACAAGTTGGTATCAGAGCCGACTGCCTGTAGGAATCCCCCTTTCCAACTCCTTGGCCGAAGTCGAGTCTAGTCATTGAAAAACTTTTGCTAACATGGTTGTGCGGCTTACGGGCCCACGTCGCCATTGGGTGGTATTAGGATCTTTTACTCCTCGTCTATACTCTGGGACTCTGATCTCTCTTCTATTCAGGTTAAATGAATTTTGCTAACTCTAACATTAGGATCTCGTGATCACTTCCACCCGGAGAGCCCCGCGTTACCGATGACCGCCTGCTGCACCAGAAGATTTCGAAGATACTCTACGATGTGCTCTCGAGACTATGTGCCATCGCTTTTGCAATTCACTTCCATTGATAATTCCCTTTGGATAACTACTTACACCTGTTGTTCATATTGTCATCCCCAGTTGCTCTTGTTATTACAAGATGTCTACTCTCCAATATTCCGAGAATTCTTTATGCTTATTGCCCTGCAGTTCCTTGCCACATGAATACACCTACGGTTAATTACTCACGCTTGTCGAGTATCTGTTCGTCCAAAGTTGTTCATGTGTTTCACAAACTTCCTTGGAATGCTATTTGATCTCCCGAAAATCCTCAGTAGCCTATTACTCATGTTCCTCCTTACTTGCTTTCATTATGGTTACTACCTTATGTTTAGCATTGTTCATTAGCATCCTTTGACGTCGTAATTTTGATTTGATTCGATATGTTGTGAATGCTCGCAATCATAAATCACAAATTAGAATTCTTGCTTTCGTCTCACACATCACCTTGGACATGAGCTGGTGTTCAACAAATCAAACCTTGATTGATTGTTGATCTATGTCTATTCAACTTGTCTTTGGTTAAAGCCTCTGCTTCTGATCCCCTTATTTGGGAATCGTAGTTCCGTTACATTTGAGCTTTCAATTAGTCAGTTGTTGCTATAATCTGATCTCCTTGCATTCTTTCTTCTTGTGGTTGAGTACCGTTGCTCACATCAGGTCCCTTGAGGACCACCAGAACCTTTATTGGATTTTATCTGACGGCGTCCTTCATATTCAATAACTTTGTGAGTCTTTTCTCGGATACATAATGCCTTTGGTAAATTGTATCCTCTGCTTTGTCAACCATGCTCTGCTATCGAGCTTGTGTTATTTACTCTTGAAGTTCATGGTATATGTTCCTAAGAGGCCCCGATGGGTTGGACATATGCCTTCTCTAATCTGTGTGAACCCAGAAACTACTACGGGTCATACTCTACTGGTGTTATGTCAGATAAAATTTCAACACACAACTTTGTTGAAGGCGAGAAGTGAATGAAAGGTTATGCATTAAAGAAGTGGGAGTCGACCTTGAACTTTGCGTTCATGCCCATGGACATGATGTAAAACTTATCATCGAAGCTTCTTGTAATGATAATAATCCCCTTGTTATAGGTTCATCCTGTATCTATGTTTGGTCCTTTGCGATTGTGGTTCCGACCATATTGTTCTTCTTTGATCCCATTCTCGGACAAGTTAAAGCACTTGTCTTTTGCAAGTCAATACACCAGTCCAACCTCTACCTTGATCTACAGTCGAGTATTACCCTCTGGTATCTCGAGTATATCTAAGAACTGTGTTGCATCTTATGAGTCTCCATCAGCTATTATTTCTCACCGATTCCAAGTTTTCATGGGTTCTGAGTTGTTAGTCACTCAAGAACACTAGTAAGTCAACCGATTCTGCACTCTGGTTCGATAACTCTAAGTAATCTTTGTTGCTTATGAGTTTAATAATCCTTCAAGTCATTCCAAGCCTGATCTACCATATCATTATTGTGCTAAATTTTAACTGTGCTACCTGGTCCTTCTTCCCGGAGCACAATTTTTGACGATGAGCTAAGCTTACATCGATCTTCCTCATCATATCATTTCGCTTTGAATAACAATACTTGATTCCGAGTTTGTGTCGTACCCATGGTTCCAATAACATTTTGCTTTGTCATTTGTTTGACTAGATGTCATTACCGATTGATTACATCTTCATGAAATCTCTCGACAAATGTGTCGTGATCATCATCAGCATTGTGAGCTCTTCCAGGATATCAATTGAGTTCATGATGAGAAATACCATCCTTGCCCTCGATGATTTGTGTTATCATCGACCACTTTATTGACCTCCCTCCAACACAAACTTGTTCGTGTTTTGTGTTATACCTTGAGTTCCTTGCTATCCAGCTTCTGTTCTTCTTTACCTTGGAGTATTACCATCTTTTATGTCAAGAATGTCATGGGAATTTTCACCACCCCTTAAGAATTCTTGATACAAGTAATACTTATTACCATCACCGTTCTTTTCTTGGTGTCTGTGTTGTTTCTAACCGGAACACCGACAAATGGTCTGTGATGTGTAAATTTAAAACGTCTAGTAACCTTATTGCTTTGAAGTTAATGGTCGATAGTTTCATTCTAAGTCTGTTGCTTATTGAATCATCATTCTAACATTGATCATGTTACCTAGTCCAGATTTTCGGGTGCACCTTTCTATCATTGTTTAATTGTGTATGTTTTTCCTCGAGCATACATCATTATATCGTTTGATATGACAATTGATATCTTCTTGTTCACATAATTGTGAAAATCCATCTTTTTGGAAATCTCGATGATATGTCGTTGAGTCCGTCAGCCACCTCCTCATCCTCTCCTTGGTTTAATGTTGGACTCTTGTTTCGGAACTTGCTTCCATAGTTCATTTCCCGAGGATCTTACTATGTCATCTCGTCAATTGTGTTGCATCTTTTCTTCTCAGGCATCCTGAGTCTGAGGTATCCTGACACCACTCAGATCTACATCTCGGTTAGATATGACGGTTATGTAACCCGATAAGATGATGTCATGCCTAGCACACCTGGTCGGAGGACCTATTGATATAGTTTCCTTTTTAGCAAGGTTATCCATGCTTCCATGAGGAAATTGTAAGACTTATTCTATAAGTTGTTCTTGAAGAATCCTTCATGTATCCAAAGTCCGACCTTGCTCGAAGACCATGTCAGTGCTATCTCGAAGCATATCTGTGGTACTCTGGTCATCGATAAGAACATTTTGAAGCACCCTGCTAAATTTCCTTTATCAATTATTCAAACACCGTTGTATGGGTAATGTCATGAACTTCCTCTCCCCTTACCTAAATGGTTTTCTACGTTATATCCTGTCATGGATATTATGCTCTACTTGTCCTTGGGAAGGATATACCCTTGAAATATGTGTTTAGACACATTTTCCTTCCCATTGTTCTGTTTAATCTAATAAACACATTTTCCTTTTCATAGTCTTCTTTAACCTTTCTCTTGGTTTATATGATCTAAGCAGTAATAATTCGCTGCTTGTGTAAACACCTTGGTGTACAACTCTGCTAGTAAGACCCTATTACTATAATTGATGACATTTCGGTAGCCACCGATGGACGAGAACTTTGCCTAATGGTCCGCCTCGTTCAACGAGCAGGAAAATGGTTCTCTTCGTCCCTCGCCCTTGGTATCGACATTGTTGCCAACATAACTGATAGGATACCCTCTGACATGTCTTGCTATCATGACCGTGCAAGATGTCAACGCTTTTTCTACTTTTAACCACATGGTGGGCCCATAACCCACAGTTCCACAGGATCGAAACCTGACTCTCCTATACACCCCCAGTTTCCAAAGTTATTCCTCACGCTTGGATTCGTATGTAATTCACGAGTCACCTTCCGAAGAGATCATCAATTCTGGTAAGGAACACAATACTTATTCCCATTGCTTTGAAACCCTTTCACACTTTGTTTCAGGCAACGAACGATTGAGATCATCAATTCTGGTAAGGAACACAATACTTATTCCCATTGCTTTGAAACCCTTTCACACTTTGTTTCAGGCAACGAACGATTGTCTATGCGCTTGAAACTTCTTATGGCACCTTCTTACTTGTCTCCCGATGTGCTTCATTTGTTCAAATCTAGAGATACTCATGTGTTCATCCCTGGGATAACCCCAAATGAGTTCCCCTTATACAATTCTATCGTTTTAGAGCAGCCCCTTACCTATTTGTAAGTACGGCGGTACTTTCCGAAGAAAGGAGGACGACTTCATCATGATGACCTGGAACAGAGAAATGAAGGAATCAACGTAATGGATTGACCTCTTCGAGAAGAGCAACCAAGGCCGAGAAGATCCGTTAGAATTTCGTAACTATACCTTCCCCCCCCCTTCTCTACCTCTTAAATCTCGAGACGAGATTTCTTGTAGTGGAGGAGACTTGTGACTCCCGGATAATTAAGCTAAAGTGATTCCCTGCTAATGATGCCACGTCACCATAGTTACTATTGTCGATCTCGCGATGGTTCAAAATCGGTACAAATTTAAATTTAAAATTGAGGCAAACAACAAAAGTTTTTCAAACTTTAAAACTAAATTGTTCTAGAGGTGCCAGAGAATGCATAGGTAATATCGGTGGAGAAACCACACTTATATAAAATCTTTAAATACTTGAAGGTGAATAAAACATAAGCAAAACAATTATTGAAATGCCTTTTATAATTAATAAAATGTTAAACTATTCTACTTATGGGTTAAACTTTTTATGGCAGTGGGTTTAGTGGTAGTATTAATTTAGGGATCATTTTTGTACTTTAAAAACTAATAAAGTGAGGAAAAAAATAAAACAGAAAAGAAATAAAATACAAAAAAGGCAAATGCCCCCTGGCTAACAGGGCCAATGGTCCAGCAGGCCAGCCCACTGGTCCAACCGGCCCCTCACCCCTGCTTAACCTCCCACCGACAGAAACCCTAACCCCATCCCCCCACTTCCCACTTCCCACCCCCACTCCTCGCTCCCCTTCTGGATCGGGGGCAACAACCTCGCGCCCGGCGCCCCGCTGCCTACCCCGCCGTCCCCCGTGGCGAAGCGCTCGCTGGACCCCGTCGGCGTCGTCCTGTCGTCTCTTCCTCGCCCTTTCCCCTTGCTCAAGATCGCGCTCGAAGGCCGCAGATGCCGCGACCACCGTCGCCCCGCCTGGACCTCGCCGGAGCCACCTCGCCGGCCTGCTTCCGCCTCCCCGCCGGTCTGCCTCCTCCACGTCGTGTCGTCCCTGTCCCCCACCACGACCCCCACTGCCACGTGCCCTACATCGTCCGTGAGCTCCCTCCCTTCCCCTCTCTGTCCCGCGCGGCCATCACCGCATCCGGGCCGCGCTCACCGCGCCCGGCCGCGTCCCGCAGCTCCGCACGACGCGAGCCCCGCACCTAGTCGCCCCTCTCGTCCGCCCGCGGCCTGCAGCGTCGCCCGTTCGCGCCGCCAGCGTTGACCTTCCTCGCTTCGTCGCTGCACATCTGCTGCAGCTCGTCCCACCGCGCCGACCGGCCCGTCCTCTCCTCCCCGAAAGACGCACACACGGCGCGGCCTCCTCCCGCCCGCGCTGAACAGCGCCCGCCGCGCGCATTCTCCCTGCTGTTGCCGCGGCTTGCGGCGCGCCATCGCCTGACCCGCGCCGCCTCCACTCCGTCGCGCCGCGCCACCCTGTCACCCCGCCTCTCGCCTCGGCTCCGCCGCGCTAGAATCTTGCCGTCGCCCTCGCGATCTTGGGATCGCCCGTGCTGCTGGTCGCAGCCAGCCGCCCGCCTGCGTGCTGCGTGGCGAAACACGTAACGGACGCCCATGCGCCCGCATCCATCGCTCGTTCGCCCGCATCGCTGCCCGTTTGCCCAGGTCCGCTATGGCCTCTAGGCCAATGACAAATGGGCCCCACGCCCAGAGAACGGTAAAAAAAGGAATAAATAAATAAATAATAAAAATATTTAATTAATTAACTTAATTAATCTTAGTTAGGTTGACCTAATTACTAACGAAACTAATTAACCTGTTTAATTAGTCTTAGTCAATGACAGTAGGACCCACGCGTCAATTTGACCCAGTCAACTGACTGTTTGACTGCTGACGTCGTGCTGACATCATGCCGACGTCAGAAATGTATTTTAGTATTAAATGAATTCTGTTAATTATAGAAAATGATTTAAAAACTTTAAAAATTAATATAAAATAAACCGTAGCTCGGATGGAAAAACTTTGTACATGAAAGTTGCTCAGAACAACAAGACGAATCCGAGTACGCAGCCTGTTCATCCGCCACACATCCCTAGCATAGGAAACACGCAACTTTCCTCCTCCGGTTCATCTGACCGAAAACGCAAAACGCCGGGGATACTTTCCCGGATGTTTCCCTCCTTCGCCGGTATCCCTCCCTACTGCGTTAGGGCACACCTGGCACCGTTACTTGTCATGTCATGCATCGATATGCATCTATTTGCATTGTATTCATTGTTTCTTCCCCCTCTTCTCTCCGGTAGACTACGAGGTAGCCTTGTTGCTTGGTGCCCGATCGACTACATTGTTGACGAACCCTCCTTCTTGCCAGAGCAACCAGGCAAGCCCCCCCCCCTTGATCACCAGATATCGCCTATTCCTTCTCTCTACTGCTTGCATTAGAGTAGTGTACCATGTTACTGCTTTCGGTTAATCCTATTCTGATGCATAGCCTGTCATTGTTGCTACACTTGTTACCCTTACATGCAATCCTAAATGCTTAGTATAGGATGCTAGTATTCCATAAGTGGCCCTACATTCTTGTCCGTCTGCCATGCTATACTACTGGGCCGTGATCACTCGGAGGTGATCACGGGCATATGCTATATACTTTATACTGTTACATTACTTATGATATTGTTCGGAGATGGGGGCTGAAGGGCGGTGGCTTCATTCGGTAGAGGTGGGCACAGGTTCCGCGGCCCCGATCACACTTTGTGGCGGAGTGAGGGGCAGGTTGAGACCACCTAGGAGAGAGGTGGGCCTGCATGCAGGTCGGCGTTCATGGATACTTAACACGCTTAACGAGATCTTGGTATTTGATCGAGTCGGCCATTGGCCTATCGCACTAACCAACTACGCGGGAGCAGTTATGGGCACTCGGCGTTGTGGTATCACCAAGCCGTCGTGACATTAGCGGTGGAAGCGGCGCGCCGGATTGGATTGGAGCGCTGCTAGGCTAGGTGCTGCTTCGATCGCGTCGCATAGCGTGCAGGTGTGCAATGGGTGATGGGCCCAGACCCCTGCGCCATAGGATTTAGACCGGCGTGCTGACCTCTCTGTTGTGCCTAGGTGGGGCTGCGACGTGTTGATCTTCCGCGGCCGGGCATGGCCTAGAAAAGTGTGTCCGGCCAAATGGGATCGGCGTGTTGGGTTATGTGGTGCACCCTGCAGGAAGTTTATCTATTGAATAGCCGTGATCTTGATGAATGGGGCGACTTGGAGTTGTACCTTGACCTTATGACAACTAGAACCGGATACTTAATAAAACACACCCTTCCAAGTGCCAGATATAACCCGGTGACCGCTCTCTAACAGGGCAACGAGGAGAGGATCGCCGGGTAGGAGTATGCTATGCGATGCTACTTGGTGAACTTACCATCTACTCTCTCCTACATGCTGCAAGATGGAGGTGGCCTGAAGCATAGTCTTCGACAAGATTAGATATCCCCCTCTTATTCTAGCATTCTGCAGTTCAGTCCACCGATATGGCCCTTTACACATATACCCATGCATATGTAGTGTAGCTCCTTGCTTGCGAGTACTTTGGATGAGTACTCACGGTTGCTTTTCCCCTCTTTTCCCCTTTTCTTTCCTCTCGGTTGTCGCAACCAGATCTTTGGAGCCAGAAGCCATCGCCACCGTCGTTTACGACTCCTACTACTGGAGAGGTGCCTACTACTACGTGCAGGGCGGCGGCGACCGGGAGTAGTTAGGAGGATCCTGCGGAGACCTGCGCCTCTTTTGATCTGTATCCCGGTTTGTGCTAGCCTTCTTAAGGCAAACTTGTTTAACTTATGTCTGTACTCAGATATTGTTGCTTCCGCTGACTCGTCTATGATCGAGCACTTGTATTCGAGCCCTCTGGCTTGTATTACGATGCTTGTATGACTTATTTATGTTTTTAGTGTTGTGTTGTGATATCTTCCCGTGAGTCCTTGATCTTGATCATACACGTTTGCGTGCATGATTAGTGTACGATTAAATAGGGGGCGTCACATTCAATCTCGTATGCATCAATTTCTATGCTAGGTTGAAGCTTCTGTCACTCTTGCCCTCCAATACATAGTCCTATCAACATACAACTAACCCTATGGTGTGATCCACGCGCACGCTCATATGATGGGAACCAAAGGACAGTGATATAACCACAAGCAAATTAAATCAATCATAGTGATTCATCAACCACCAATAGGACAACGAAAATCTACTCAGACATCATAGGATGGCAACACATCATTGGATAATAATATGAAGCATAAAGCACCATGTTCAAGTAGAGAGTACAACGGGTTGCGGGAGAGTGGACCGCTGTAGATAGAGGGAGGAAGGTGAGGGAGATGTTGGTGAAGATGGCGGAGGTGTTGGTGTAGATCGCGGTGATGATGATGGCCCCCGGTGGCGTTCCGACGCCACCGGAAGCGAGGGGGAGAGAGCCCCCCTCCTCCTTCTTCTTCCTTGACCTTCTCCCTAGATGGGAGAAGGATTACCCTCTGGTCCATGGTCTCCATGGCGTGGGAGGGGAGAGAGCCCCTCCGAGATTGGATCTGTCTCTCTGTCTCTCTCTGTTTCTGCGTTCCGGTATTATGCCTTTTCACCGTTTCGTATATCTATGGAGATCCGTAACTCCGATTGGATTGAAACCTTCGCCCAGAGTTTTCTCCGAAAATTAGCTTTCTTGCGGCCGAAGAAGAGCAGCAACCGTCTTACGGGTGGCCCACGAGGGGGGCAGGTGCGCCCAGGGGGGCAGGCGCGCCCCCTGCCTCGTGTCCACCTCGGGCACCGTCTTGCGTTGATTCTTCTTCCCATATTTTCCAGATATTCCAAAAATATTCTCCGTCTGTTTTTATCGTTCGGATTCCGTTTGATATGAGGTTTCTGCGAAACATAAAACATGCAACAAACAGGAACTGGCACTGGGCACTTGATCAATATGTTAGTCCCAAAAATAGTATAAAAAGTTGCCAAAAGTATATGAAAGTTGTATAATATTGGCATGGAACAATAAAAAATTATAGATACCACGGAGACGTATCAGTAAGGCAGATGGCTACACTACAAAAAGAAAGACACATCCATGACATTTTGGGCCGAACGAAATTTTTTTCTGTCATACTTATGACACTTCTATGACAATAATTATGACAAAACACGGTATCATCATAGATGTGGTGGGGTCCTACTTCTATGACAAAAAATCATGACAGAAAATGTGCTTCTCGTCCTGGGCGGGCCGGAGACGCAGCGGCATGACATTCTTTTGGCCGTCCATGACGGAAAAAACCATGGTAGAAGCGAGGGCGAGGAAAATATCGGGGTGTTCCCGGTTACGGTGGGTGGTCGGGGCCAAGCGATGCGCATTTCTCTCGTACCCGCTGCAGCGTGGAGTGCGGCGTTGACACTAATCGAACCCGGCGATTGCCTGCAGGCTACGTTCTCGAACTCGGCGATCGATCGATGGCTGTTAACTGAACCCGATCGAGCGATTCCTTCACTACTGCTGCTAACTGAAGCCAATCGATGCTGCCTCTGGATGAAGAGTGAGTGTTGCAGGGGGGTTGGATGAACAGTTCCCGGTGGGGGTGGATGAACAGGACCCCGTGGCGTTGTCTCTAGATGAACAGTGAGTGTTGCTGGGGGTTTGGATGAACAGTTCCTAGTGGGGGTGGATGAACAGGACCCCGATCGTTTGAGCCGGTTGGGGCTGGATGAACAGGGCCCCGTGGAGGGCAGGATGAACAGGACCACCCCGTGGAGGGCAGGATGAATAGTAGACGGTGGAGGGCTGGATGAACAGTAGCATGTAGAGGGTGGTTGAGCAGGGCACATGGAGAGGGCTGGTTGAGCGATGGCGGTGGAGTAGCGCGGTGGAGGCTGGATGAGCAGGAGCCCGTGGATGAGCGATGCGGTGGAGGTGGAGGAGGTCGACGGTGGATGAACAGTAGCCCGTGGAGGCTGGAGGGGGTCGACGGTGGAGATGAACAGTTTCCCATGGAGTCCCGTTTTGCGGTACGCCACACCCCTCCCGATGAACAGGACCCCTGTTTCGACCGTAGCGCTCCAACACAAGTCCGTTTCCTCCATTTTGCGGTACGCCACACCCCTCCGATCAATAGGACCCCCGTTTCGACCGTAGGAGGTCCGTTTCTTCCATTTTGCGGTACCCCAGACCCCTCCCGATGAACAGGATCCCGTTTCGAATGTGGCCGGTCGAACACAAGGCCGTTTCCTCTGTTCTGCGGTACGCCAGACCTCGTTTCCATCGGCTGTTCCGTCCAAGCCGGTTGGCTCCCATGCGTTCTGTTGCCTCCCGATGAACATGACGCATTCTGTTGCCTCCCCATGAACACGACGACGACGCTGTTTCTCCGTTCCGACCCAGCCATGTACATGAGCCCTGGCCGTACATACACGCGAGTAGGCGTTCGAGACCCCGCCCGTATGTATGTACATGGCCGTATTTACTTTCTTGCACCCTGGCCATTGTACGTACGTGTACATGCTACGTGCGCGCCTCTACTACGACATGTGCGTGCCTCTACATCGACCAGTATGTACGTACACGTTCGCGACCAGAATGACAACGCTACGTACGCTTCGACCAGGTGGGTCCCGACTGTCAGGAACTTCCTTGCGTGCGAAGATGTAGCTGGTGCGTCCTAGCAGTCAGGGGGCGAATCGTTTTTTTGTTTTTGCCCGGACGCACTTCCTTGCATGCGGAGATGTAGCTGGTGGGTCCCAGCAGTCAGGGGGAAACATTTTTTTCGCGAAATACGGTGGCCCGTCTGGTGGGTCCCCGCTGTCAGGTGGAGGAATAATTATTTTGCGCGTAATAAGGAGGCACTTCCTTGCCGCGGCCATGGACCCAGTATCGACCTCTCCACGTCACAGATCCACGTCCGATGGAAGCCGTTCCTTGACCACGTTGACCACGCCGCACCGAGAGCACCAGGCGGTGGGCGGCAATGAGCCTAGGAAGGGGACGACGCGAGCCGGGAAGATCTTGAAGTGGAAGCTGCGGAGAGGAGTCTGAGGTTCACTGGTTCGGCTGCGGTGTGAGGTTGCCGTCGCCCTGAGGCCTGGCCAGCGGTGGGGATAGTAGGGGGCGGTGAGGCCTCCACGGCAGCACAGCCGTCCATGGGAGGCAGGAGCATGGGTCACGACCGGCGCTGCTTTGGGCAGCTGGAGCAAGAAGACCAAAGGTTGAAGAAGCACTACGGCCGTTGGATTGACATCGTACGGTCACTGGAGGTAGAATCGTTCATATTGACTAAGTTGACAAAGCACTCCATCCCCGTCAACTTAGTAGGCCCACAAGTCAGCCTCCCACCAAGGTGGGTCC
This sequence comes from Aegilops longissima, assembly GCA_021605205.1. Classification (NCBI taxonomy): domain Eukaryota; kingdom Viridiplantae; phylum Streptophyta; class Magnoliopsida; order Poales; family Poaceae; genus Aegilops; species Aegilops longissima. Next base: position 553,715,662 of record CM038676.1, read on the forward strand.
CAACTAGCAGGGGGAGTATTCATTTATTTTGTGCGTAATAAGGAGGCACTTCCGGTAGGTCTGAGCTGACAGCGGGGGGAACATTTTCTTTTGCGAAATACGATGGCCCGCCCGGTGGGTCCCAGCAGTCAGGGGGGAAATGTTTTTTTGCCAAATACGGTGGCCCATCCGGTGGGTCCCTGCTGTCAGGTGGAGGAATAATTATTTTCCGCGTATTAAGGAGGCACTTCCTTGCGGCTGCCGTGGACGCAGCTGTCAGCCTCTCCACGACAGTACTCTTTCGATGGAAGTCATTCCTTGACCACGTTGACCATGCCGCGCCGAGAGCATCAGGGCAATGGACGACGACGAGGCCTAGGAAGGGGACGACGCGGAGCCGGGGAAGACGCGGCAGTGGATGCCCACACGGAGAGGAGTACGAGGGTTCACTGGTTTGGCTGCGGTGTGAGGCTGCCGTCGCCACAGAATAACAGGGGGTGTGGGTGAGTAGAGGGATGCCCTGGCCAGCGATGGGAGTAGTAGGGGCGGTGAGGCCTGCACGGGAGGCGGTAGCAGGCGGTCCCGCCGGCGTTGGATTTGGCGGCTAGAGAAAGAAGAGCAGAAATTGAAGAAACACGACGACCGTTGGATTGACATCCAATGGTTACGTCTGCTAGAATCGTTTGTTGACGTATATAATAACTAAAAAATCTTGCATACACGTCAACTTAATAGGCCCATAAGTCAGACCATTCCCTCTTTTTTTTAATAATTTATATATAGCTCATTGCGACTTCTTAGGCAATTTATTGCAGTCCATTTTTTTGGTTGGCCAGGGCCAATTTCGCATATTTCTGTGGGTTCCAAACTATTTTTAATACCGAAATGTCGAGCCAGATTTAAAGTACTTTGAAGATATATTTAAATTAGGTTAATGCCCAGTGAAATAGGAATCTGAAAATGTGAAAAAATTCAGAAATTATAAAGTAATTGCCAATTTGTCATCTGTTTTTTATATTTACAACCCATTTCATATTACTTTCAAGATTTGCCGGCGTCTTGAAAGAGTTGCAGCCCATCAGGGCGTAGAAAAATGAGTAGGCCTGGATTGGGTATTCTTCAGAAAAAATAAACTGGGCTCATTTTCACAAAGAAAAAATAGCTGGGTGATAATCCCCAAGTGCAGGGAATCATCGTAGCAATTTCCAAAGGTGGAAATGTTAAGTATGGAGTGTCGAACCCACAAGGAGCTAAAGGTAAGATCAATATTCTCTCATGCCCTATCTGCCACTGATACGACTCTACATGCACCGAACGTTTGCTTCCAACTAGAAACGAGAAATAAAACTACGTTGTGGGTATGAAGAGGATAACTTGGTATGATATCGGAGAGCTAAAATATAAAAGTAGGTGCTGTTATCATAAAGTTAGAATATATTACTAAATAATATAAATAGCGAGTGTGGAATAATGATGGATCGGTGTGCGGAATTGTCCTAGGCAATTGTTAACAAGACCGATAGTCGTCATTGCAATTTCATATCAGGGAGAGGCATAAGCTAACATACTTTCTCTACTTGGATCATATGCACTTATGATTGGAACTCTAGCAAGCATCCGCAACTACTAAAGATCATTAAGGTAAAACCCAACCATAGCATTAAAGCGTCAAGTCCTCTTTATTCCCATATGCAACAATCCCTCTTACTCGGGTTTGTGTTTCAGTCACTCACCAACCCACTATAAGCGAATCATGAACGTATTGCAACACCCTACAGCGGGAATCCCTCACGCTTGCGCGACACAGAGGGCACCATAGGACAACACCAAAATAAAACATACAACTCGTACCAATCTAGATCATCAATCAACCCAAAGAGAAAGGATATCTACTCAAAACATCATAGGATGGCAATACATCATTGGATCATAATATGTGGCATAAAGCACCATGTTCAAGTAGGGATTACAACGGGGTGCGGGAGAGTGGACCGCGTAAAAGAGATGGGGATGGTGATGATGATAGTGATGTTGATGAAGAGGATCACCGCGGCGATGATTCCCCTCCCGATGGCACTCCGGCGCCACCAAGAGAGAGGAGGAGAGATTCTCCCCCTTGTGCTTCCTCCTCCATGGCCTCCCCCCTAGATGGGGAAAGGTTCTCCCTCTGGTCCTTGGCCTTCATGGCGATGATGGCCTCTCCGGGTTACTCCTCCATGGCCACCGGTGATGATGGTCCCCTCCGGCAGGGTGCCGGAGAGGGCCTAGATTGATTTCTTGTGGCTACAGAGGCTTGCGGCGGCGGAACTTCCGATCTAGGTTAATTTTCCGAGGTTTAAGTATTTATAGGAATTTTTGGCGTCGATCTCACGTCAAGGAGGTGCCCGAGCTGTCCACGAGGCAGGCCCATGCGCCCAGGGGGTGGGCGCGCCCCCCACCCTCGTGGGCAGCCCGGTACTCTTCTGGCCCAACTCCGATGCTCCGTGGTCTACTTTTGGTCCATAAAAAATCATCAAAAATTGGCACGTCAATTCGACTCCGTTTGGTATTCCTTTTCTGCAAAACCCAAAAACAAGGAGAAAACGGAAACTGGCACTGGGCTCTAGGTTAATATGTTAGTCCCAAAAATCGTATAAAATAGCATACAAATGCATATAAAACATCTAAGATGGATAATATAATAGCATGAATACTTCATAAATTATAGATACATTGGAGATGTATCAGCATCCCCAAGCTTAATTCCTGCTCGTCCTCGAGTAGGTAAATGATAAAAGAAATAATTTATGAAGTGTGAATGCTAGCAAGTGCTTAAGTTTGATCAATGATAATTCCAATCACTTTTTCTAGCATTATTATATGTCATAACAATAGCTAATCTCATAAAACTTTTCATGATCAAGTAACAAGCAAATCACATGTTAAAGTATAGATCATAAACTTTCTTGAAAACTAACAAACAATATTCTCAGTCATCAAACAATTGCAATTCATCTTAATTTCAGGAAGAGTCTATGCCAGAGCTTTGATTTAGCGAACTCCACATACTCAACTATCATTTAGTCTTTCAAAATTGCTAACACTCACGCAATACTTGTGGTTATGGAGTTTTAATCGGACACAGAGAAAGATAGGGGCTTATAGTTTCGCCTCCCAACCTTTTACCTCAAGGGTAATGTCAACAATAATAGCTCATGCTAACTTACATCCAATTAGAGATATATATATATATATATATATATATATATCAGGATCCTTCCAACATCCTGTGCTTACCAAAGGATAAAATGAAAAAAGGAAAGGTGAAGATCACCATGACTCTTGCATAAGGTAGAAGATAAAAGTAAAAGATAGGCCCTTCGCAGAGGGAAGTAGAGGTTGCCATGCGCTTTCAGGGTTGCATGCACAAAATCTTAATGCGGAAGAACGTCACTTTATATTGCCACTTGCGATATGGACCTTTATTATGCAGTCCGTTGCTTTTATTTCTTCCACATCACAAGATCGTATAAAGCTTATTTCCTCCACGCCAATCAATCATACATATTTAGAGAGCAATTTTTATTGCTTGCACCGATGACAACTTACTTGAAGGATCTTACTCAATCCATAGGTAGATATGGTGGACTCTCATGGTAAAACTGGTTTTAAGGGTATTGGGAAGCACAAGTAGTATCTCTACTTGGTGCAAAGAATTTGGCTAGCATGAGGGGTAAAGGCAAGCTCAACGTGTTGGGCGATCCATGACAATATACTTTATTTCAGATACAAGGAAACATAACCCATTACGTTGTCTTCCTTGTCCAACATCAACCTTTTAGCATGTCAGATTTTAATGAGTGCTCACAATTACAAAATATGTCCAAGATAGTATATTTATATGTGAAATCCCTCTTCCTTCAATATTCTTTCATGAATTGTATCAAGTGACCAATTCTATGTTTGCTAACTTTCAATAAGCTTACTACCTATACTTATTATGCGTGAAGTCATTACTCCCCATGTTATAAGCATATGAAACATATATAAATTTAGGTTTATGACATTCAATTTATTCAACCATTTACTCATAGGATATACGTGAAGCACATGAGTAAATGACAAACTACTCCAAAAGATATGAGTGAAGAACACTGAGTAGTCAAATAATTAACTAGCCATGGGAGGATTTTTTTTCATCCAATATTTCAGATGCAATTATTTTATTCAAACAGGAAGTAAAATTGAAAATACGCTCCAAGCAAAACACATATCATGTGACAAATAAAAATATAGCTCCGAGTAAGGTATACCGATAGTTTTGAAGATGAAAGAGGGGATGCCTTCCGGGGCATCCCCAAGCTTAGGTACTTGAGTCTTCCTTGAATATTACCTTGGGGGTGCCTTGTGCATCCCCAAGCTTAGGGTCTTTCCACTCCTTATTCTCCTCATATCGATATCTCACCCAAAGCTTGAAAACTTCAATCACACAAAACTTAACAAAACTTCGTGAGATAGGTTAGTATGATAAAGAGTAAACCATCCACTTTGGTACTGTCTAAGACAAGGTTCATAATTGTTCCCACACAATTTCTACTGTACCATATCATTTCTACAATTTATATTGAGAAATATAAGCCATAGAAACTAGAAAACAAGCAAACTATGCGATGAAAACAGAATCTGTCAGAAAGAGAACAGTCTGTAATGATCTGAACATAAACCATACTTATGCTACTCCAAAAATTATGAAATAAATTGGTAGACGTGAGGAATTTGTCTATTAATCTTATTCAAAAATAATCAACTCAAAATCACTCTTCTGTAAAAAATGACAGCTAATCTCGTGAGCGCAAAGTTTCTGTTTTTTACAGCAAGATCACATTAACTTTCACCCAAGTCTTCCCAAAGGTCTTACTTGGCACTTTATTGAAACAAAAGCTATAAAACATGATTACTACAGTAGATTAATCATGTAGACACACAAAAACAGTAAGGGTAAATATTGGGTTGCCTCCGAACAAGCGCTTTTCTTTAATGCCTTTTAGCTAGGCATGATGATTTCAATTATGCTCACATAAAAGATAAGAATTGAAACATAAAGAGAGCATCATGAAGAATATGACTAGCACATTTGAATATAACCAAATTCCTATTCCTAGGGATTTTTTGAACACATAATTTATAGGAGCAAGAATCAACTAGCATAGGAAGGCAAAACAAGTATAACTTCAAAACTTTAAGCACATAGAGAGGAAACTTGATATTATTGCAACTCCTACAAGCATATATTCCTCCATCATAATAATTTTCAGTAGCATAATGAATGAATTCAAGAATATAACCATCACATAAAGAATTTTTTTCATGATCTACAAGCATAGAATTTTTTCTACTCTCCACATAAGCAAAATTCTTCTCATTCGGAATAGCGGGATCAGTAGTTACTAAAGTTGACACTCTTCCAAACCCGCTTAAGATGATAGTATTATTCATACTCAAAAAGATATAAGTGAACTTCATGGAGCATTATACAATTAATATAGGCTAACCAATATCCAAGCTCAAAATGTATAAGTGAAGCACACGAAGCATTCTATAAAACCATATTCAAAAGATTTAAGTGAAGCACAAAGAGCAATTCTATAAGATCATACTTAAAAGATAGAAGTGAAGCACATGAAGTATTCTATAAATTTATGAAGGGAATTCTCACACTAGCATGGTTCTTGAAGAAAAACAAAAAGACAAAGGACACAAATCATGTGAACAAAACAAAAACCAAGGTATACCGATAATTGTTGAAGAAGAATGATGTGATGCCAACCGGGGCATCCCCAAGCTTAGATGCTTGAGTATCCTTGGAATATTTACTTGGGGTGCCTTGGGCATCCCCAAGCTTGAACTATTGCCTCTCTTTATTCTTCTCACATCGGTAACTCCTCGTTCTTCGAACACTTCATCCACAAAAACTTAACAAAAACTTAACAAAAACTTTGTGAGATCCGTTAGTGTAATAAAGCAAATCACTACCTTTAGGTACTGTAATGAACTCATTATTTATTTATATTGGTGTTAAACCTACTGTATTCCAACTTCTCTATGGTTCATACCCCCCGATACTAGCCATAGATTCATCAAAATAAGCAAACAACACACGCAAAACAGAATCTGTTAAAAACAGAACAGACTGTAGTAATCTGGAAGTTTGGTAAACTTCTGTAACTCCTAAAATTATGAAATAAATTTGGCAATTTGAAAAATTTGTACATAAGTAATGTGCAAAAAGTTTCAGACCCATTTGACCCTCCAGTGAAAAATGTAAATTCACGCGCTACAGCCAAAGTTTCTGTTTTTGTTCTGCACATAGTAAACAAGCAATCTAATCATCCTAAAACCAAAGCTTGGCACATTATTTTTATAATACAATGGATATATACAAGGGGATAATTATTAAAAGAGGAACTTCTAGGAAAAATTCTACATTGTTTTCGTGAGCATGAACAAAAGTGCTCAAGGTCGACCCTCACTTCTTCAATGCAAAACTTTCCAATCACTTCTCTTTTTGAAAAAAAAATAGGCATGAGAGGCAAGTAATTTTTTTGGTATTTTCATTCTTTTATTTTTTTTGTATGTTTCACCCATAACTAAACAGAAACAAAAAGGAAAACAAAATCTAATTAGTGAAGAAAGCAAACAAGCACACACGAGAATATCAACCCCACGGTATTGCTCCCCGGCAACGGCGCCAGAAAAGAGCTTGATAATCCCCAAGTGCAGGGAATCATCGTAGCAATTTCCAAAGGTGGAAGTGATAAGTATGGAGTGTCGAACCCACAAGGAGCTAAAGGTAAGATCAATATTCTCTCAAGCCCTATCTGCCACTGATACGACTCTGCGTACACCGAACGTTTGCTTCCAACTAGAAACGAGAAATAAAACTACGTTGTGGGTATGAAGAGGATAACTTGGTATGATATCGAAGAGCTAAAATATAAAAGTAGGTGCTGTTATCATAAAGTTAGAATATATTACTAAATAATATAAATAGCGAGTGTGGAATAATTATGGATCGGTGTGCGGAATTGTCCTAGGCAATTGTTAACAAGACCGATAGTCGTCATTGCAATTTCATATGAGGGAGAGGCATAAGCTAACATACTTTCTCTACTTGGATCATATGCACTTATGATGGGAACTCTAGCAAGCATCCGCAACTACTAAAGATCATTAAGGTAAAACCCAACCATAGCATTAAAGCGTCAAGTCCTCTTTATTCCCATACACAACAATCCCTCTTACTCGGGTTTGTGTTTCAGTCACTCACCAACCCACTATAAGCGAATCATGAACGTATTGCAACACCCTATAGAGGGAATCCCTCACGCTTGCGCGACACGGAGGGCACCATAGGACAACACCAAAATAAAACATACAACTCATACCAATCTAGATCATCAATCAACCCAAAGACAAAGGATATCTACTCAAAACATCATAGGATGGCAACACATCATTGGATCATAATATGTGGCATAAAGCACCATGTTCAAGTAGGGATTACAGTGGGGTGCGGGAGAGTGGACCGCGTAAAAGAGATGGGGATGGTGATGATGATAGTGATGTTGATGAAGAGGATCACCGCGGCAATGATTCCCCTCCCGATGGCACTCCGGCGCCACCAAGAGAGAGGAGGAGAGGTTCTCCCCCTTGTGCTTCCTCCTCCATGGCCTCCCCCCTAGATGGGGAAAGGTTCTCCCTCTGGTCCTTGGCCTTCATGGCAATGATGGCCTCTCCGGGTTACTCCTCCATGGCCACCGGTGATGATGGTCCCCTCCGGCAGGGTGCCGGAGAGGGCCTAGATTGATTTCTCGTGGCTACAGAGGCTTGCGGCGGCGGAACTTCCGATCTAGGTAAATTTTCCGAGGTTTCTATATTTATAGGAATTTTTGGCATCGGTCTCACGTCAAGAAGGTGCCCGAGCTGTCCACGAGGCAGGCCCACGCGCCCAGGGGGTGGGCGCGCCCCCCACCCTTGTAGGCAGCCCAGGACTCTTCTGGCCCAACTCTGATGCTCCGTGGTCTACTTTTGGTCCATAAAAAATCATCAAAAATTGGCACGTCAATTGGACTCCGTTTGTTATTCCTTTTCTGCAAAACTCAAAAACAAGGAGAAAATAGAAACTGGCTCTGGGCTCTAGGTTAATAGGTTAGTCCCAAAAATCTTATAAAATAGCATACAAATGCATATAAAACATCTAAGATGGATAATAAAATAGCATGAATACTTCATAAATTATAGATACGTTGGAGATGTATCAGCATCCCCAAGCTTAATTCCTGCTCGTCCTCGAGTAGGTAAAAGATAAAAGAAATAATTTATGAAGTGTGAATGCTAGCAAGTGCTTAAGTTTGATCAATGATAATTCCAATCACTTTTTCTAGCATCATTATTTGTCATAACAATAGCTCATCTCATAAAACTTTTCATGATCAAGTAACAAGCAAATCACATGTTAAAGTATAGATCATAAACTTTCTTGAAAACTAACAAACAATATTCTCAGTCATCAAACAATTGCAATTCATCTTATTTTCAGGAAGAGTCCATGTGAGAGCTTTGATTTAGCGAACTCCACATACTCAACTATCATCTAGTCTTTCACAATTTCTAACACTCACGCAATACTTGTGGTTATGGAGTTTTAATCGGACACAGAGAAAGATAGGGGCTTATAGTTTCGCCTCCAACCTTTTACCTCAAGGGTAATGTCAACAATAATAGCTCATGCTAACTTAAATCCAATTATGTATATATATACATACATACATACATATATATATATATATATATATATATATATATATATATATATATATATATATATATATATATATATATATATATATATATATATATATATATATATATATCGATCCTTCCAACATCCTGTATGCGTGCAAAGGATAAAATGTAAAAAGGAAAGGTGAAGATCACCATGACTCTTGCATAAGGTAGAATATAGAAGTAAAAGATAGGCCCTTCGCAGAGGGAAGCAGAGGTTGCCATGTGCTTTCAGGGTTGGATGCACAAAATCTTAATGCGAAAGAACGTCACTTTATATTGCCACTTGTGATATGGACCTTTATTATGCAGTCCGTCGCTTTTATTTCTTCCACGTAACAAGATCGTATAAAGCTTATTTCCTCCACACCTATCAATCATACATATTTAGAGAGCAATTTTTATTGCTTGCACCGATGACAACTTACTTGAAGGATCTTACTCAATCCATAGGTAGATATGGTGGACTCTCATGGTAAAACTGGTTTTAAGGGTATTCGGAAGCACAAGTAGTATCTCTACTTGGTGCAAATAATTTGGCTAGCATGAGGGGGATGTGACGCCCGGATAATTAAGCCACAGTAACCCTCCGCTAATGATGCCACGTCACCTCGATTACTGTTGCTAATCTCGCGTTAGTTCGAAACCGATTCGAATTCAAATTCAAAATCAAGCAAACAATAAAAGTGTTCAAATAATAAAACTAAAATGTTCTAAATGTGAAAATAAATGCAAAGGCTTATTGGCAAAGGAATCAACTTTTTATAAAATATTTAAATGCCCTTATTTAAACAAAATTGCAGCTTAGACAAATAAATAAATGCCTTCTTCAATTAATAAATTATTAATTAAGTTTTTAATTGCCCAAAACTATTGGGGCAGTGGCATATTTATTAAAACTAAATTAGGAACAACTTTGGTATTTTACAAAACTATAATAAAATAAAAAACAAAAAGAAAACAGAAAAGAAATATAAACAATAGGTAAAAAGGGAAAATAGAGAAGTGGCACACTGCGCTTAGGCCTGCTAGCCACAGTGCGGCCCAGCTCACCTAAGCCACCATCGTCCTCCTCCTGTTCACCGCGCCTCGTGGACGACCCGAGCGCGTCCACGGCCGGGATTGCCACGCGCCGGCCATCCTCCGGTCCCCTGGTGGATAAGAGCACCCCGGCACCCTCCCCAAACCCTAGAACCCCACTTCCCTTCCCTTGCGCTCTCTCCTCGCTCTCCCATCTACGCCCAAGCCCGCCGCCAAGATCCGTCATAGGCGCGGCCACCTTGCTCCCAGCGCCTCGCCGACGAGTCCAACAGCTCGCCGCTTCCTCAACTCCCTTTCCGACCAAGGGTTCGAGCTCGGCGCCACCATAGCCCGGGGATCGAGTTCTTCCTCGCCTCTGATGCGCCGCCGCCTCCGCCAATTGCCGACGCCCTGCTGCTCCTACGCACTCACCGGGCCTACGTGAGCCTCCTCGGTGAGCACTGCGTCTTCCCCTCCGTTTTCCCCTTGCCGCGTAGCCTCTAGCCACGGCGCCCGCCATGGCCGAGCCCACCGCCGCCGTTAGCTTCACCGTCGCTCACGCTGCTACTGCCACTTGCGTTCGAGCCCACAGACGTGCTCCTGGAGCTGCCAGGAGTCCAACACACGCACGCCCGCAGCCCCTAGTGCCCCTATCTTCGGTTACGCTTTCGCCCGCATGTGGCTGCCGCTCAGATCGACGCCGGCGACATCTCCGGCCACATCGGGACGAACCGCTGACACCACTAGATGCGCCTCTTCGCTCTCGTTCGAACGAGCCCAAGCTTGCCCGGATCCGTGCCCTGGGCATGTTTTCCGGTGAGCTCCAGCGGGTCAGCGCCGTGTATTTGGCCGCCGGCGGTGAGAGCCGATCAGCGTACGACCGGGCCACCCGGGGTCATCACCATTGGGCCCGCCCCCCTTTGACCAGTTGACTAAGTCGAATATGATGACTAGGCGGGCCCTGTCTATGACATGTGGGTCCCGCCTGTTAAAATGATTTTTCATAATTAACTAAATCTGTTAATTAATTAAATTAATTAATTGAAACACTAATTACCCACTGATCAGTAGCCCCCCCACTAATTAGACTAACTAGATTAAACTAACTCAGCTAATTAAACCACTATCAATGACATGTGGGTCCCACTGGACCCACAGGTCAGGTTCGCTCGTCACGGACTTTTGACCGCCGCGTCACCTCTACGTCATCTCGACATCACGGACATAATTACGGATAATGCTGATTTGAAATAAATAAAGAAATAAATTCCAAAAATGTTTAAAATCTTTAGAAAATCATAGAAAATGAACCGTAACTCGGATGAAAAAGTTTTATACATGAAAGTTGCTCAGAACGACGAGACGAAGATACGCAGCCCGTTGGTCCACCACACCTCCCTAACATATCAAACTCGCAACTTTCCCCCTCCGGCTCCTCTGCCCGAAAACGCGGAACCCCGGGGATACTTTCCCGGATGCTTCCCCCCTTCGCCGGTATCACCTCATACCGCGTTAGGGCACCCCTAGCACCGTTACTTGTCTTGTCATGCATCGTTATGCATCTGTTTTCATTGTATTCATTGTTTCTTTCCCCCCTCTTCTTCCGCCAGACACCGAGACCGACGCCGCTGCTACCCAGTTCGACTACGGAGTTGACGACCCCTCTCTCTTGCCAGAGCAACCAGGCAAGCCCCCTTTGATCACCAGATATCGCCTATTCTACTCTATCTGCTTGCATTAGAGTAGTGTAGCATGTTACCGCTTTCGCTAATCCTATACCGCTGCATAGCCTGTCCTTGTTACTCTTTGTTGTTACCTTTACCGCTATCCTCTCGCTTAGTATAGGATGCTAGTGTTCCATCAGTGGCCCTACACTCTTGTCCGTCTGCCATGCTATACTACTGGGCTGTGATCACTTCGGGAGGTGATCACGGGCATATACTATATACTTTACACTGTTACATTGCCTGTGATGCTGTTCGGAGATGGGGGCTGAAAGGACAGGTGGTTCCATCCCGGTAGAGGTGGGCCTGGGTTCCCGACGGCCCCTGACTGTTACTTTGTGGCGGAGCGACAGGGCAGGTTGAGACTACCTAGGTGAGAGGTGGGCCTGGCCCAGGTCGGCGTTCACGGATACTTAACACGCTTAACGAGTTCTTGGTTTTTGATCTGAGTCGGCTATGAGCCTATACGCACTAACCATCTACGTGGGAGTAGTTATGGGTATCCCGGCGTCGTGGTATCAGCCGAAGCACTTCGTGACGCCAGCGACTGAGTGGCGCGCGCAGGATTGGACTAGAACGCCTGTAGGCTAGGTCTGCTTCCGGCCGCGTACGCAACGTGCAGGTGTGCTAAGGGCGATGGGCCCAGACCCCTGTGCGCTTAGGTTTAGACCGGCGTGCTGGCCTCTCTGTTGTGCCTAGGTGGGGCTGCGACGTGTTGATCTTCCGCGCGGGCATGACCAAGGAAAGTGTGTCCGCCAAATGGGATCAAGCGTCTTTGGGTAAGTTGGTGCACCCTGCAGGAAGTTAATCTATTCGAATAGCCGTGATCTTGATAACAGGGCGACTTGGAGTTGTACCTTGACCTTATGACAACTAGAACCGGATACTTAATAAAACACACCTTCCAAGTGCGGATACAACGGTGGTCGCTCTCTCTCGTGGATACGAGGAGGGATCGCCGGTAGGATTATTGCTATGTGATGTTACTTGGAGGACTTCACCCTACCCTCTTCTACATTTGCAAGACGAAGGTGACCGAAGCATAGTCTTCGATAAGACTAGCTATCCCCTCTTATTCGGCATTCGCAGTCCACCCCACCGATATGGCCCTTTACACATATATCCATGCATATGTAGTGTAGCTCCTTGCTTGCAGTACTTTGGATGAGTACTCACGGTTGCATTGTTTCCCCTTTTCCCTATCTCTACTCGATTGCTGCAACTGCACGATGGAGCCGGAGTTAGACGCCACCGTCGATGTCGACTACTACTAATGGAGGTGCCTACTACTACGTGCAGCCAGCTGGCGGCGACGAGGAGTAGTTAGGAGGATCCTGCGGGAGGCCTGCGCCTCTTTTGATCTGTATCCCAGTTTGTGCTAGCCATCTTATGGCAACTTGTTTAACTTATGTCTGTACTCAGATATTGTTGCTTCCACTGACTCGTCTATGATCGAGCACTTGTATTCGAGCCCTCGAGGCCCCTGGCTTGTATTATGATGCTTGTATGACTTATTTTATTTTTAGAGTTGTGTTGTGATATCTTCCCGTGAGTCCCTGATCTTGATCGTACACGTTTGCGTGTATGATTAGTGTACAATTAAATCGGGGGCGTCACAAGTTGATATCAGAGCCGGCTGCCTGTAGGACTCCCCCTTCCACACTCCTTGGCCGAAGTCGAGTCTAGACTTTACAAAACTTTTACAAACATGGCTGTGCGGCCCATGGGCCCACGTCGCCATTGGGTGGTATTAGGATCTTTTACTCCTCGACCTTTACTCTGGGATTCTGAACTCTCTTCTATTCGGGTTAAATGAATTTTTTACTAAAATCTAACTTTAGGTTCTCGAAAATACTTTCTCCCGGAGAGGCCCTTCAGTCCAGATGGTCACCGGCTGCACCAGAAGATTTCGGAGATACTCTTTGATATTCTCTCGAGACTTTGTGCCCATCACTTTTGCTATTCCCGACCACCGATAAATCCTTATGGATAACTACTTACACTTACCATTCTTACGATCATCCCCATTGATCTTGTTATTACAAGATACCCAAGTTTTCTATTGTTACGAGAATACTTTGTGCCTCTCGCCTAGCAGTTCTTTGCCACATGAATACCCCTTCAAATAAATACTCGCACTTGTCGAGTATCCGCTCATCCCCAGTTGTTCATGTGTTTCGCAAAAGTCTTTGAAATACTATTAAATCCTCCGAAAATCCTTGCAGCCCTATTGCTCTACAAATACTTGTCTGCTTGCATTATGGATGCTTTCCATATGTCTGGCAAAATTCGTTAGTATCCTTAGACACCGTCATTGGATCCTATTAATTCAACATGAGTGTGAATGCTCGCAATCATCGGCTGATCCTTTTAAAATTATCTCTCCGGCTCAGACATCATTTTTGAACATGAGCTGGTTCTCGACCAATCAGATTGCCATCGACTGTACCCCTAAGGCTATTCAACTTATTCGTCCGTAATCGGAGCATTGCTTCTGATCCCTTGTCCTGGAATTCATAATTCCTTTGCAATTGAGCTTTGAAGTAGTCAGTTATTTCTATCATCTGATCTCCTTGCATGCTTTCTTCTTCTGGTTGAGTACCGATGCTCACATCAGATCCCTTATGGACCACCAGATCTTTTGTTGAATTTTATCCGACAATATCCTTCATATTCAATAACCTTGAGCCTTTCCTAGGATATATACGCCTTTGGTAAATGGTATCCTTTGCTTTGTCAACCATGCTCTACTTTGAGCTTGTGTTAACTACTCCTCAAGTTCGTGGTATATGTTCTAAGAAGCCCGATGGCTTGAACCTATGCCTTCCTTAATATGTGTGAACTAGAAAGTTTTCACGAGTCATACACTCCTGGTATTTTGCTAGATAAAATTTCAACACTACAACCTCCTCGAAAGTGAGAAGTGAATGAAAGGTTATGCCTTGGAGAAGTGGGAGTCGACCTTGAACTTTGTGTTCATGCCCATGGACACGATGTATATCCTATCATGGAAGCTTCTTGTAATAATAACTATTTCCTTGATAACTAACATATGGTATCTGTGAATTGATCCCTTGCAACCGTGGTTCCAACCATGATTGTTCTTCTTTGACTCCATTTCTCGGACAAGTTAAAACAATTGTCTCCTATGGATCAATACACCAGTCCAACCTTTACTTTGATCTTGTGTCGAGTATTACCCCCCTGGTATCTCGAGGTTATCATGGAACTGCATAACTTCTTATGAGTTATTCATCAAGTGCTACCTTCCCATCGATTCCAATTTTTCACGGGCTCGAGTTATTAAACACTCAAAGACACCGATAAGCTGAACCGAGTCCGCACTCACGGTTCAACAACTCTTCAGTAAGCTTCTATAGGTACGAGTTTGTACCCGATCACGCCATTCCTAGCCTGTTTGGCTATATCATTGTCATGATGATTCTAACTGTGCTACCTGGTCCTTATTCTCGGAGCACCAATTTGCGATGATAGCTAAGCTTACGTCGGTTTTCCTCGTCATACCCTTTCACCTTAAACAACAAGCTTGAGTTCGAGTTTGTGTCGTAACTGTGGTTCCAATAACCTCTTGCTCCATCATTCCTTTGACTTGATGTCGTCGCTGATTGATTACATCTGCATGAAGTCTCTCGAAAATTGTGACGTGATCATCATCAACCTTATGAGCTCTTCCAGGGATTCAATTGAATTCATGATGGGTAATACCATCCTTGCCCCTCGATGATTCCTGTTCTCATCGACCACTTTATTGCCTTCCGCTCAACACAAACTTGTTCGTGTTTTATGTAAACCTTGAGATCCTTACTAGCCAACATTTGTTCTTCTTTAGCTTGGAGTATTACCCTCTTTTATGACAAGAATGTCATGAGGATTACTCCACCTCTTAAGAATTCTTGGTATAGTGATACTTCTCACCATCACCATTCTTTCTTGGTCCCCGTGTTAATTCCAACCAGTGAACGGTGTTGTTTGGATTCTTTCCTTCTAGCAACCCTATTTCTTTGAAGCTAATGGTCGAAAGTTCAGTCTTAGGCTATTGATTATTGAATCACCATTCTGACATTGGTCGTGCAACCCAACCCATATTTCGGGCGCACCTTTCAACCAATGTTTAATTGAGTATGATTCCTCGAACATACATCATTATACCATTTGATCGACAAATGTTATCTCCTTGTTCACATAATTGTGGAAATCCATCTTGTCGAAATCTCGATGGATTATCGCCGAGCCCATCGACCACCTCCTCCTCGCCTTGGGTTAATGATGAACTATTGTTTGAGAACCCACTCCCATAGTTCATTTCACGAGAATCTTGAAATGTCATGTCATCTATTTGTGTTGCACCTTTTCTTCTCGGACATCCCGAGTCCGAGGTATCTTGACACCAATCAGATCTGAATCTCGGTCGATATTATGGTTGGGACAACTTTCCAAGAGTTATGTTGTTGGCCCTTTGATGACCTGGTAACAGGATGTCATGCCTAGCACCCCCCGGCTGGAGGACCTATCATTATTATTTCTTTTGCAAGGATAACCATTCCTCCTGGAGGAAATTGTAGGACTTATTTTATAAGTTACTCCTGATGGATCATTGGTGTACCCAAAGTCTGGCCCTTGATTGAAACACCATATCATTGCTACCTGAAGCATGTCTGTGGTACTCCGTTCATCACCAAGAACATTGGAAGCACAATGCTAAATTCTCTTTATCAATTATCCAAAACACCGTTGTATGGGTAATGTCATGAAAATTTTCTCCCCTTACCTAAAGGGTTTTCTACATTATATCCTGTCATGGGTATCATGCTCTGCTTGTCATTGGGAAGGATATACTCCTGAAATATGTGTTTAAACACATTTCCCTTTCAATTATTCTGTTTAATCTGATAATGATACTATCCTTTCCATTGTTTTGTTTAACCTTTCCAGTAACCATACTTAACCGAGCAGTGATAATTCCCTGCTTAGGTAAGCACCTCGCTGTACCACTCTGTAAGTAAGACCGTGTTACTATTGTTGATGACATTCCAAGAACCATCGATGGACGAGAACTTTGCCTATTGGTCCGCCTCGCTCAACGAAAGCGGAAAATGGTTCTCTTCGTCCCTCGCCCTTGGTACCTATGTTGTTGCCGACATGACCCTCGGACTCTCCTCGACATGCCTTGCTTACATGATCGTGCAAGATGTCACCGACCTTCCTACTTTTAACCACATGGTGGGCCCATAACCCACAGTTTCACAGATCGAAACCTGACTCTCCTGTACACCCTGTTGCCCAAGTTATTCCTCGTGCTTGACTTCGTATGTAATTCACGGGTCACCTTACTAGTAATCTATTCTGGTATCGGACACAAAACTTATTACCATTACTCGGACCCTTTTACACTTTGTTTCGTGCATCGAATGATTGCCTACCCGCTCGAAACTTCTCATGGTACCTTCTTACTTTGCTCTCGATATTTTCTTAAGTTCCGGTTAAAGAGTTACTTTCCGCCACCTTCCCGATGTTAGCTACCAGATAGTCAACCTTGCAGAGGTTCGTTCTGCGGAATAACCCTTACCTATTCGTAAAATACGTTGGAGTTCGAGAAAAGGGCGGCATCACCATGATGACACGTGGCGAGAGAAATGAAGATGTCAAGGTAATGGATCGACCTCTTCAAGAAGATCAACCAAGACTCGTAAGATTCGTTAGGATTTCGTAACGGACCTTTCCCCTTACTCCCTCTTAAATCTCGGGGCGAGATTTCTTGTAGTGGAGGAGAATTGTGACGCCTGGATAATTAAGCCACGGTAACCCTCCGCTAATGATGCCACGCCACCTCGATTCATTGCTAATCTCGCGTTAGTTCAAACCGATTCGAATTCAAATTCAAAATCAAGCAAACAATAAAAGTGTTCAAATAATAAAACTAAAATGTTCTAAATGTGAAAATAAATGCAAAGGCTTATTGGCAAAGGAATCAACTTTTTATAAAATATTTAAATGCCCTTATTTAAACAAAACTGCAGCTTAGACAAATAAATAAATGCCTTCTTCAATTAATAAATTATTAATTAAGTTTTAATTGCCCAAAACTATTGGGGCAAGGCATACTTATTAAAACTAAATTAGGAACAACTTTGGTATTTTACAAAACTATAATAAAATAAAAAACAAAAAGAAAACAGAAAAGAAATATAAACAATAGGTAAAAAGGGAAAATAGAGAAGTGGCACACCGCACTTAGGCCTGCTAGCCACAGTGCGGCCCAGCTCACCTAAGCCACCATCGTCCTCCTCCTGTTCACCGCGCCTCGTGGACGACCCGAGCGCATCCACGGCCGGGATTGCCACGCGTCGGCCATCCTCCGGTCCCCTGGTGGATAAGAGCACCCCAGCACCCCTCCCCCGAAACCCTAGAACCCCACTTCCCCTTCCCTTGCGCGCTCTCTCCCTCGCTCTCCCATCTCGCCCCAAGCCCGCCGCCAAGATCCGTCATAGGCGCGGCCACCTTGCTCCCCGCGCCTCGCCGACGAGTCCAACAGCTCTGCCTGCTTCCTCAACTCCCTCTCCGACCAAGGGTTCGAGCTCGGCGCCACCATAGCCCCGGGGATCGAGTTCTTCCTCGCCTACGGTCGCCGCCGCTCCTCCGCCAATTGCCGACGCCATGCTGCTCCTACGCACTCACCGGGCCTACGTGAGCATCCTCGGTGAGCACTGCGTCTTCCCCTCCGTTTTCCCCTTGCCGCGTAGCCTCTAGCCACGGCGCCCGCCATGGCCGAGCCCACCGCCGCCGTTAGCTTCACCGTCGCTGCGCTGCTACTGCCGCTATGTTCGAGCCTGAGACGTGCTCTCGAGCTGCCAGAGTCCAACGACGCACGCCCGCAGCCCCTAGTGCCCCTATCTTGATTACGCTTTCGCCCGACGTGGCCGCCGCTCATTCGATGCGGCGACATCTCCGGCCACATCGGGACGAACCGCTGACACCACTAGATGCGCCTCTTCGCTCTCCTTCGAACGAGCCCAAGCATGCCCGGATCCGTGCCCTTGGCACGTTTTCCGGTGAGCTCCGGCAGGTCAGCGTCGTGTATTTGGCTGCCGGCGGTGAGAGCCGATCACACGACCGGGGCCACCTCATTGGGTCATCGACCAAAGGCCCGCCCCTTTGACCAGTTGACTAAGTCAACTATGATGACTAGGTGGGCCCTGTCTATGACATGTGGGTCCCGCCTGTTAAAATGATTTTTCATAATTAACTAAATCTGTTAATTAATTAAATTAATTAATTGAAACACTAATTACCAACTGATCAGTAGCCCCCCCACTAATTAGACTAACTAGATTAAACTAACTCATTAATTAAACCACTATCAATGACATGTGGGTCCCATCGACCCACAGGTCAGAACCGCTCGTCAGCGGACTTTTGACCGCTGACGTCACCTCTACGTCATGCTGACATCACCAGACACTGTTCTGGATAATGCTGATTTGAAATAAATAAAGAAATAAATTCCAAAAATGTTTAAAATCTTTAGAAAATCATAGAAAATGAACCGTAACTCGGATGAAAAAGTTTTATACATGAAAGTTGCTCAGAACGACGAGACGAATCCGGATACGCAGCCCGTTCGTCCACCACACCTCCCTAACATATCAAACTCGCAACTTTCCCCCTCCGGCTCCTCTGCCCGAAAACGCGGAACCCCGGGGATACTTTCCCGGATGCTTCCCCCATTCGCCGGTATCACCTCATACCGCGTTAGGGCACCCCTAGCACCGTTACTTGTCTTGTCATGCATCCTTATGCATCTGTTTGCATTGTATTCATTGTTTCTTTCCCCCCTCTTCTTTCGCTAGACACCGAGACCGACGCCGTTGCTACCCGGTTCGACTACGGAGTTGACGACCCTCTCTCTTGCCGAGCAACCAGGCAAGCCCCCCTTTGATCACCGGATATCGCCTATTCTACTCTATACTGCTTGCATTAGAGTAGTGTAGCATGTTATCGCTTTCAATTAATCCTATCTCGCTGCATAGCTCGTCCTTGTTACTATCTTTGTTGTTACCTTTACCTGCTATCCTCTTGCTTAGTATAGGATGCTAGTGTTCCATCAGTGGCCCTACACTCTTGTCCGTCTGCCATGCTATACTACTGGGCTGTGATCATTTCGGGAGGTGATCACGGGCATATACTATATACTTTACATTGTTACATTGCTCGTGATGTTGTTCGAGATGGGGGCTGAAAGGACGGTGGTTCCATCCCGGTAGAGGTGGGCCTGGGTTCCCGACGGCCCCGATCGTTACTTTGTGGCGGAGCGAGCAGGCAGGTTGAGACTACAGGGTGAGAGGTGGGCCTGGCCCTGGTCGGCGTTCATGGATACTTAACACGCTTAACGAGTTCTTGGTTTTTGATCTGAGTCGGCTACGAGCCTATACGCACTAACCATCTACGTGGGAGTAGTTATGGGTATCCCGGCGTCGTGGTATCAGCCGAAGCACTTCGTGACGCTAGCGACTGAGTGGCGCGCGCAGGATTGGACTAGAACGCCTGTAGGCTAGGTCTGCTTCCGGCCGCGTACGCAACGTGCAGGTGTGCTAAGGGCGATGGGCCCAGACCCCTGTGCGCTTAGGTTTAGACCGGCGTGCTGGCCTCTCTGTTGTGCCTAGGTGGGGCTGCGACGTGTTGATCTTCCGCGGCGGGCATGACCCAGAAAGTGTGTCCGCCAAATGGGATCAAGCGTCTTTGGGTAAGTTGGTGCACCCTGCAGGAAGTTAATCTATTCGAATAGCCGTGATCTTCGGTAACAGGATGACTTGGAGTTGTACCTTGACCTTATGACAACTAGAACCGGATACTTAATAAAACACACCCTTCCAAGTGCCAGATACAACCAATGGTCGCTCTCTCTCAGGGATACGAGGAGGGATCGCCGGGTAGGATTATTGCTATGTGATGTTACTTGAGGACTTCACCCTACCCTCTTCTACCTGTTGCAAGACGAAGGTGACCGAAGCGTAGTCTTCGATAAGACTAGCTATCCCCTCTTATTCGGCATTCTGCAGTCCACCCACCGATATGGCCCTTTACATATATCCATGCATATGTAGTGTAGCTCCTTGCTTAAGTAGTACTTTGGATGAGTACTCACGGTTGCATTGTTTCCCCTTTTCCCTATCTCTACTCGATTGCTGCAACTGACGATGGAGCCCAGGAGTTAGGCGCCACCGTCGATGTCGACTACTACACCGGAGGTGCCTACTACTACGTGCAGCCATGGGCGGCGACCAGTGAGTAGTTAGGAGGATCCTGTGCAGGAGGCCCGCGCTCTTCGATCTGTATCCCGTTTGTGCTAGCCATCTTATGGCAACTTGTTTAACTTATGTCTGTACTCAGATATTGTTGCTTCCGCTGACTCGTCTATGATCGAGCACTTGTATTCGAGCCCTCGAGGCCCCTGGCTTGTATTATGATGCTTGTATGACTTATTTTATTTTTAGAGTTGTGTTGTGATATCTTCCCGTGAGTCCCTGATCTTGATCGTACACGTTTGCGTGTATGATTAGTGTACTATTAAATCGGGGGCGTCACAGGTGAAAGGCAAGCTCAACGTGTTGGGTGATCCATGACAATATACTTTATTTCAGATATAAGAAAGCATAACCCATTACGTTGTCTTCCTTGTCCAACATCAACCTTTTAGCATGTCATATTTTAATGAGTACTCACAATTACAAAAGATGTCCAAGATAGTATATTTATATGTGAAATCCCTCTTCCTTCAATATTCTTTCAAGAATTTTTCAAGTGACCAATTCTATGTTTGCTAACTTTCAATAAGTTTACTGCCTATACTTATTATGTGTGAAGTCATTACTCCCCATGTTATAAGCATATGAAATATATATAAATTTAGGTTTATGACATTCAATTTATTCAACCATTTACTCATAGGATATATGTGAAGTGGTCCCAGGAGTGGTCCCGATTATTGTTACTTCGGGGTTGCCGGATCATAACACATAGTAGGTGACTATAGACTTGCAAGATAGGAGCAAGAACTCACATATATTCATGAAAACATAATAGGTTCAGATCTGAAATCATGGCACTCGGGCCCTAGTGACAAGCATTAAGCATAGCAAAGTCATAGCAACGTCAATCTGAGAACATAGTGGATACTAGGGATCAAACCCTAACAAAACTAACTCGATTAAATGATACATATCATCCAACCCATCACCGTCCAGCAAGCCTACGATGGAATTACTCACGCACGGCGGTGAGCATCATGTAATTGGTGAAGGAGGATGGTTGATGATGACGATGGCGACAGATTCCCCTCTCCAGAGCCCCGAACGGACTCCAGATCATCCCTCCCAAGAGAGTTTAGGGCTTGGCGGTGGCTCCGTATTGTAAAACGCGATATTTCTCTCTGTTTTTTCTCCTCGAACACGAATATATGGAGTTGGAGGTGAGGTCGGTGGAGCTCCAGGGGGCCGACAAGGCAGAGGGCGCGCCCAGGGGGCAGGCGCGCCCCCACCCTCGTGGCAAGGGTGTGGGCCCCCTGGCCTTGATTCTTTCGCCAGTATTTTTTATTATTTCCAAAAATAATCTCCGTGGAGTTTCAGGTCATTCCGAGAAATTTTGTTTCTGCACATAAATAACACCATGGCAATTTTGCTGAAAACAGCGTCAGTCCGGGTTAGTTCCATTCAACTCATGCAAGTTAGAGTCCAAAACAAGGGCAAAAGTGTTTGGAAAAGTAGATACGACGGAGACGTATCAACTCCCCCAAGCTTAAACCTTTGCTTGTCCTCAAGCAATTCAGTTGATAAACTGAAAGTGATAAAGAAAAACTTTTACAAACTCTGTTTGCTCTTGTTGTTGTAAATATGTAAAGCCAGCATTCAAGTTTTTAGCAAAGATTATGAACTAACCATATTCACAATAACATTTAGGTCCCATGTTTACTCATATCAATGGCATAATCAACTAGCGAGCAATAATAATAAATCTTGGATGACAACACTTCCTCAAAACAATCATGATATGATATAACAAGATGGTATCTCGCTAGACCTTTCTGAGACCGCAAAACATAAATGCAGAGCACCTTTAAAGATCAAGGACTGACTAAACATTGTAATTCATGGTAAAAGAGATCCAGTCATGGTCATACCCAATATAAATTAATAGTAATGGATGCAAATGACAGCGGTGCTCTCGAGCTGGTGCTTTTTAATAAGAGGGTGATGACTCAACATAAAAGTAAATAGATAGGCCCTTCGCAGAGGGAAGCAGGGATTTGTAGAGGTGCCAGAGCTCGATTTTAAAGCAGAGATAAATAATATTTTGAGCGGCATACTTTCATTGTCAACATAACAACCAAGAGATGGTGATATCTTCCATGCTACACACATTATAGGCAGTTCCCAAATAGAATGGTAAATTTTATACTCCCCCACCACCAACAAGCATCAATCCATGGCTTGCTCGAAACAACGAGTGCCTCCAACTAGCAACAGCCCTGGGGGAGTTTTGTTTGCAATTATTTCGATTTGATTTGCTTAGAGCATGGGACTGGGCATCCCGGTTACCAGCCATGTTCTCGTGAATGAGGAGCGGAGTCCACTCCTCTTGAGAATAACCTACCTAGCATAAGATATATACAGCCCTAGTTGATACATGAGCTATTCGAGCATACAAAACAGAATTTCATTTGAAGGTTTAGAGTTTGGCACATACAAATTTACTTGGAACGTTAGGTAGATACCGCATATAGGAAGGTATAGTGGACTCATATGGAATAACTTTGGGGTTTAAGGAATTGGATGCACAAGCAGTAATCCCGCTTAGTACAAGTGAAGGCTAGCAAAAGACTGGGAAGCAACCAACTAGAGAGTGACAACAGTCATGGACATGCATTAAAATTAATGAACATGGAGTGCAAGCATGAGTAGGATGTAATCCACCATGAACATAAATATCGTGAAGGCTATGTTGATTTGTTTCAACTACATGTGTGAACATGTGCCAAGTCAAGTCACTTAAATCATTCAAAGGAGGATACCACCCTATCATACCACATCACAACCATTTTAGTAGCATGTTGGTACGCAAGGTAAACCATTATAAACTCCTAGCTAATTAAGCATGTCATAAGCAACTATGATCTCTAATTGTCATTGCAAACATGTTTATTCATAATAGGCTGAATCAGGAACGATGAACTAATTATATTTACAAAAACAAGAGAGGTCAAGTTCATACCAGCTTCTCTCATCTCAGTCAGTCCATCATATATCGTCATAATTGCCCTTCACTTGCACGAACGAACGATGTGAATAATAATAATAGTGCACGTGCATTGGACTAAGCTGGAATCTGTGAGCATTCAATAAACAGGAGAAGACAAGGCAATATGGGCTCTTGGTTAAATCAACAATAATGCATATAAGAGCCACTTCAACAATTTAATCATGGTCTTCTCCTATCGACCCCCAAAGAAAAGAAAAGAAATAAAACTATTTACACGGGAAAGCTCCCAACAAGCAAAAGAAGAACACGAAATCTTTTTGGGTTTTCGTTTTAATTACTACTACTACGACAAGAAAGTAAACTAGCTAAAAGCTACAACTATTTTTTTTGTTTTTCTTAAGGTTTATCAAACACACAAGAAGAAATCAAGAAAAAGAAAATAAACTAGCCTGGATATTACAGTGAAAGAGTATGAACACCAACAACTAGCATGAGTGTGCGAACATGAATGTAATGTCGGTGGGAAATACGTACTCCCCCAAGCTTAGGCTTTTGGCCTAAGTTGGTCTATTGCCACGGCTGGCCTGGCGGATATCCAAAGTTATAGTTGGGGTCGTACTGAGATGCAGAGGCTATTGCATCGTGGGCTGCATCTTGGAGGTGAGCTATCTCAGCCCTCTTCTTATACTCATCCACCTCCTCTCTGGTTATGTAATATCTCCCCTTTGCCTGAAAGTCAAAGAAAGTAGAAGAAGGGAGAGTGACGTGATAGGTGCGTCATCTGTCAAACATTAATCGGTACTGGAGGAACTGATCGTTCCTCTCAACAAAATGATGACGAACCATAGCCTCATAATCTAAATAAGCAGGAGCCAACTCAATATCGTCCTCACGTATAGTTATACCAAGAAAATTAGCTATACGGGTTGCATAAATTCCACCAAAGAAATCTCCATTAAATCTATTATGATGCAACCTACGTGCAACAATGGCTCCCAAATTATAACGTTTATCTCCTAACACAACACTCTTGAGAATACTGAGGTCAGGGACACACATGTGACATGCTTCATCCTTACCATTTATGCACCTACCTATGAAGAGAGCAAAATAATGTAAAGCAGGAAAATGAATGCTCCCTATGGTAGCTTGTGCTATGTCTCTAGATTCCCCCACAGTTATACTAGCAAGAAAATATCTAAATTCAGATTTGTGAGGTTCACTAGTACTACCCCATTGTGGAAGTTTGCAAGCAGTGGTAAAATATTCTAAGTCCATAGTATAAGAATTTTCATAAAGATCAAACATGACAGTTTGAGAATTGCATGAAGATGAAAATTCAAACCTCCTCACAAAGGAACTAGTGAGATAGTGGTACTGACGGCACTTATCTGCCTCGAAGCTCACAAGATCAGCATTACGCAGATATGCGTTAAATTCTTCCTTGATTCCTGCTTGATCCATGAAGTTCTCTGAAGGCCATTCACAAGGCCGCACTGGAGTGTCCCTTGGTGGTTCTTCATCAACATTACGCATTGCAAGCCGGGGTCCTAGCTTCCTTGAAGGACCACCTTGGTACATTTTCCTAAACATATTTCTTCCTCAAGGAACAATCCCCCAAAGCAGTTTTGTGAGAGGTGCTTCGAGCAAGGAGATCGAAAATGGCAGCAAAATAAGCTAGAACTCGTGCTTGAGCTGGATGGTGATTTTTTTGGGAGGAAGAAGAAGTGTGTGGGTGCAGGAATAAGTGGAGGGGGGCACCATGGGCCCACGAGGCAGGGGGCGCACCCAGGGGGTGGGCGCGCTCTGGACCCTCGTGGCCAGGTGCCAGCTCCCCTGATGTGTTCTCAGTGCCAAATATTCTCAAATATTTCAGAAAAAATCATATTAAATTGGCAGGGCATTTGGAGAACTTTTATTTTTGGGGTATTTTTATATTGCACGGATACTTCAGAAAACAGACAGAAAAATACTATTTTTACTTTATTTCAACTAAATAACAGAAAGTAAAAGAAGGGTACAGAAGGTTGTGCCTTCTAACTTCATCCATCTCATGCTCATCAAAAGGAATCCACCAACAAGGTTGATCAGGTCTTGTTAACAAACTCATTTTGAGTAACATGAAACCGGAGAAATTTCGAATAACACTATGTTACCTCCACGGGGATATGCACATCCGCAATAATAATAATATCGTATTTCTTTTTCACAGTAGGAAGAGGAAATTCAAAACCTCCAAAAATAATTGATGGAATTTTTTCAATAGAATTGATACTATGGACTTGAGGTTGTTTCCTCGGAAAGTGTACCGTGTGCTCATTACCATTAACATGAAAAGTGACATTGCCTTTGTTGCAATCAATAACAACCCCAGCAGTATTCAAAAAGGGTCTTCCAAAAATAATAGACATACTATCATCCTCGGGAATATCAAGAATAACAAAGTCCGTTAAAATAGTAACGTTTGCAACCACAACAGGCACATCCTCACAAATATCGACAGGTATAGTAGTTGATTTATCGGCCATTTGCAAAGATATTTCAGTGGGTGTCAACTTATTCAAATTGAGTCTACGATATAAAGAGAGAGGCATAACACAAACACCAGCTCCAAGATCACATAAAGCAGTTCTAACATAATTTCTTTTAATGGAGCATGGTATAGTGGGTACTCCTGGATCTCCTAGTTTCTTTGGTATTCCACCCTTAAAAGTATAATTAGCAAGCATGGTGGAAATTTCAGCTTCCGGTATCTTTCTTTTATTAGTAACAATTTCTTTCATATACTTAGCATAAGGATTTATTTTGAGCATATCAGTCAATCGCATACGCAAGAAGATAGGTCTAATCATTTTAGCAAAGCGCTCAAAATCCTCATCATCCTTTTTCTTGGATGGTTTGGGAGGAAAAGGCATGGGTTTCTGAACCCATGGTTCTCTTTCTTTACCATGTTTCCTAGCAACAAAGTCTCTCTTATCATAACGTTGATTCTTTGATTGTGGGTTATCAAGATCAACAGCAGGTTCAATTTCTACATCATTATCATTGCTAGGTTGAGCATCAACATGAACATCTTCATTAACATTATCACTAGGTTCATGTTCATTACCAGATTGTATTTAAGCATCAGAAATAGAAATATCATTTGGATTCTCATGTGTTTCAGCAATAGGTTCACTAGAAGCATGCAAAGTCCTATCATTTTTCTTTTTCTTCTTCTTAGAAGGAATAGATGCATCTAAATTATTTCTCTAAGAATCATGCTCAATTCTCTTAGGATGGCCTTCAGGATACAAAGGTTCCTGAGTCATTTTACCAGTTCTAGTAGCCACTCTAACAGCAAAATCATTATTCTTATTATTCAATTCATTGAGCAAATCATTTTGAGCTTTAAGTACTTGTTCTACTTGAGTGGTAACTGATACGTCTCCAACGTATCTATAATTTTTGATTGTTCCATGCTATATTATATTCTGTTTTGGACATTATTGGGCTTTATTATACACTTTTATATTATTTTTGGGACTAACCTATTAACCGGAGGCCCAAAGATGTAATTGTTGTTTTTGCCTATTTCAGAGTTTCGCAGAAAAAGAATATCAAACGGAGTCCAAACGGAATGAAACCTTCGGGAACGTGATTTTTTGGAACGAACGTGATCCAGGGGACTTGGACCCTACGTCAAGAAATCAACCAGGAAGGCACAAGGTAGGGGTGTGCGCCCTCCACCCTCGTGGGCCCCCTGTTGCTCCACCGACGTACTCCTTCCTCCTATATATACCTACGTACCCCCAAACTACGAGATACAGAGCCAAAAACCTAATTACACCGCCGCAACTTTATGTACCTATGAGATCCCATCTTGGGGCCAGTTTCGGAGCTCCGCCGGAGGGGGCATCGATCACGGAGGGCTTCTACATCAACACCATAGCCTCTCCGATGATGTGTGAGTAGTTTACCTCAGACCTTTGGGTCCATAGTTATTAGCTAGATGGCTTCTTCTCTCTTTTTGGATCTCAATACAATGTTCTCCCCCTCTCTCGTGGAGATCTATTCGGTGTAATCTTATTTTGCAGTGTGTTTGTTGAGACCGATGAATTGTGGGTTTATGATCAAGTTTATCTATGAACAATATTTGAATCTTCTGAATTCCTTTATGTATGATTGGTTATCTTTGCAAGTCTATTCGAATTATCAGTTTGGTTTAGCCTACTAGATTGATCTTTCTTGCAATGGGAGAAGTGCTTAGCTTTGGGTTCAATCTTGCGGTGTCCTTTCCCAGTGACAGTAGGGGCAGCAAGGCACGTATTGTATTGTTGCCATCGAGGATAACAAGATGGGGTTTATATCATATTGCATGAGTTTATCCATCTACATCATGTCATCTTGCTTAAAGCGTTACTCTGTTCTTATGAACTTAATACTCTAGATGCATGCTGGATAGCGGTCGATGTGTGGAGTAATTGTAGTAGATGCAGGCAGGAGTCGGTTGATGACCCACAAGTATAGGGGATCTATCGTAGTCCTTCCGATAAGTAAGAGTGTCGAACCCAACGAGGAGTAGAAAGAAATGATAAGCAGTTTTCAGCAAGGTATTCTCTGCAAGTAATGAAATAAGTGGTAACAGATAGTTTTGTGATAAGATAATTTGTAACAAGCAACAAGTAATAAAAGTAAATAAAGTGCAGCAAGGTGGTCCAATCCTTTTTGTAGCAAAGGACAAGCCTGGACAAACTCTTATATAAGGAAAAGCGCTCCCGAGGACACATGGGAATATCGTCAAGCTAGTTTTCATCACGTTCATATGATTCACGTTCGGTACTTTGATAATTTGATATGTGGGTGGACCGGTGCTTGGGTGCTGTTCTTACTTGAACAAGCATCCCACTTATGATTAACCTCTATTGCAAGCATCCGCAACTACAACAAAAGTATTAAGGTAAACCTAACCATAGCATGAAACATATGGATCCAAATCAGCCCCTTACGAAGCAACGCATAAGCTAGGGTTTAAGCTTCTGTCACTCTAGCAACCCATCATCTACTTATTACTTCCCAATGCCTTCCTCTAGGCCAAAATAATGGTGAAGTGTTATGTAGTCGACGTTCACATAACACCACTAGAGGCTAGACAACATACATCTCATCAAAATATCAAACGAATACCAAATTCACATGACTACTAATAGCATGACTTCTCCCATGTCCTCAGGAACAAACGTAACTACTCACAAAGCATATTCATGTTCATAATCAGAGGGGTATTAATATGCATAAAGGATCTGAACATATGATGTTGCACCAAATAAACCAACTAGCATCAACTACAAGGAGTAATCAACACTACTAGCAACCTACTAGTACCAATCCGGACTTGGAGACAAGAATTGGATACAGGGTTTTGAGAGGAGATGGTGCTGGTGAAGATGTTGATGGATATTGCCCTCTAGGAGCGTCGGTGGTGATGATGGCGATGATTTCCCCCTCACGGAGGAAAGTGTCCCGGGCAGAACAGCTCTGCCGGAGCCCTAGATTGGTTCCGCCAAGGTTCCGCCTCGTGGCGGCGGAGTTTCGTCCCGAAAGGTTTCTTATGATTTTTTCCTCGACGAAAGACCTCATATAGCAGAAGATGGCCATCGGAGAGCCAACAGGGGGCCCACGAGGCAGGGGGGCGCGCCTTGGGGGGTAGGGGGCGCCCCCACCCTCGTGGCCAGGTGGGCCCCCCCTCTGGTGAACTTCTTCCGCTCAATATTTTTTATATTTTCCAAAAATGACTTTCGTGGAGTTTCAGGACTTTTGGAGTTGTGCTGAATAGGTCTCTAATATTTGCTCCTTTTCCAGCCCAGAATTCCAGCTACCGGCATTCTCCCTTCTTATGTAAACCTTGTAAAATAAGAGAGAATAGGCATAAATATTGTGATATAACATGTAATAACAGCCCATAATGCAATAAATATCGATATAGAAGCATGATGCAAAATGGACGTATCAACTCCCCCAATCTTAGACCTTGCTTGTCCTCAAGCGGAAGCCGATAACGATAAATATGTCCCCATGTTTAGAGGTAGAGGTGTCGATAAAAATAAAATACGGACATGAAGGCATCATGATTATTCTCATAACAACAACATATATAGATATTGTCGTATGATTGCTTATGTTCAAGTAATAATCCATTCACAATGCAGAGTACGAATCATAAACTTTATTGAGAACCAACAAACTATAATCTCAGTCATTGAAGCAATTGCAATATATCATAACATCAGAAAGAGTCTATGTCAGAGCTTAATAGCAAGTCCACATACTCAACTATCATTTAGTCTTCTATAATCGCTAACACTCACGCGATACTTGTGGTTACGGAGTTTTAATCGGACACAGAGAAAGATAGGGGCTTATAGTTTCGCCTCCCAACCTTTTACCACAAGGGTAATGTCAACAATAATAACTCATGCTCCCTATATCCAATTAGATATATATATATATATATATATATATATATATATATATATATATATATATATATATATATATACTCTACCTTATACAAGAGTCATGGTGATCTTCACCTTTCCTTTTTACACTTTATCCTTTGGCAAGCGCAGTATGTTGGAAAGATCCTGATATATATATAATAATAAAAGATAGGCCCTTCGCAGAGGGAAGCAGAGGTTGCCATGCGCTTTTATGGTTGGATGCACAAAATCTTAATGCGAAAGAACGTCACTTTATATTGCCACTTGTGATATGAACCTTTATTATGCAGTCCGTCGCTTTTATTTCTTCCACATCACAAGATCGTATAAAGCTTATTTCTCCCACACCAATCAATCATACATATTTAAAGAGCAATTTTTATTGCTTTGCACCGATGACAACTTACTTGAAGGATCTTACTCAATCCATAGGTAGGTATGGTGGACTCTCATGGCAAAACTGGTTTAAGGATTTTGGAAGCACAAGTAGTATCTCTACTTGGTGCTGAGAATTTGGCTAGCATGAGGGGGAAAGGCAAGCTCAACATGTTGTATGATCCATGACAACATACTTTATCTCAGATATAAGAAAACATAACCCATTATGTTGTCTTCCTTGTCCAACGTCAACTCTTTAGCATGTCATATTTTAATGAGTGCTCACAATCATAAAAGATGTCAACGATAATATATTTATATGCGAAACCTCTCTTCCTTTATTACTTCCTATTAATTGCAACGATGACCAAAGCTATGTTTGCCAACTCCCAACAACTTTTAATCATCATACTCTTTCTATGTGAGGTCATTACTCTCAATAAGATCAATATGAGCTCTTTGTTTTATTCTTTTCTCTTTTCTTTTATTCACTCAAGACCATGGCAAAACAATCAAGCCCTTGACTCAACACTAATCTTTATTATATAGCTCACGGACTCGATTACATAGAGAGATCATAAAGCAAAAACTCAAAACTAGGTCATGCCATAAACTTTATTCTACTAGATCAAGATACTACTAATAGGATCGAACTAAGAAAAAGGTAAAGATAGGAGATGTGATTGTGATACGATGTCGGGGCACCTCCCCCAAGCTTGGCAGTTGCCAAGGGGAGTGCCCATACCCATGTGATTATGTCTCCTTCTTTGTTGTTGATGAAATATTCTTGGCGATGATGCCCTTCAGGATACGATTCTCCTCCTCGAGCTCATTGACTTGTTGCTTGAGGTCCATTATTTCCTTACAAAGCTTTCCTGTAACAACTAAAGCTCCTTGCACCCAAGGGTGTTGCATAGCTGCGGGAGAACAAGTGACACTCCTCCTCATATTTTCATAAGAAAGAAATCTAACATTGGAAGGGATAACCAAATTTGGAATAGCTAACCTATGTAGTTCCCCATCGTGAGCCCAACTTGGAAGCGGGAAGTGACTTCTTGATCCTCCATGGCATCTACTCTCATCAAGTCAGCCTCCATATCTTCCTTTGTTGCTGACCCAAAGTGGTCAGCGTCGCTGTTTGCCCTTGGTTCCAATGCCGGATGAGACACCCGGCTCTCCCCGACTGACTCTTGAGAAGACATCTTGCTCTAATCTGCAGCAGCAACAGCTCGAAACAAAAACAGAGGATAATTGCATGATACAGTGGTCAAAACCTTCGGAAAGATATATAATGAATTTTTACCGACTAAAG
Source organism: Aegilops longissima (assembly GCA_021605205.1). Classification (NCBI taxonomy): domain Eukaryota; kingdom Viridiplantae; phylum Streptophyta; class Magnoliopsida; order Poales; family Poaceae; genus Aegilops; species Aegilops longissima. Next base: position 553,747,650 of record CM038676.1, read on the forward strand.
TACGGATCGTGCAAGAAAATGGAGTCCGGAAGGCACACGAGGTGCCCACGAGGTAGGGGGCGCGCCCAAGGGATAGGGCGTGCCCTCCACCCTCGTGGGGCCCTCGTGTCCTTCCCGAACTGCTACTTATTTTTCTATTTTTCTAAATATTCCAAAACGGGGAAATATTGCCATAAAAATTGTTTTGGAGTCGGTTTACTTACAGTACCAGATACCTATTCCTTTTTGGAGTCTGAAATGTTCTGGAAAGTGTCTCTTATGTATTCCTCCGGGGTTACGGTTTCAATAACATTGGTTTCAACATTTATAGGATTACCTGAGATATAATGTTTGATTCTTTGACCGTTTACCACCTTCGGATTTGTGCCTTCGAAATTGTTGATTTTTATGGCACCGGAACAATAGACCTCCTCGATAACGTAAGGGCCTTCCCATTTAGAGAGAAGTTTTCCTGCAAAAAAATCTTAAACGAGAGTTGTATAGCAATACATAATCACCTACATTAAACTCACGCTTTTGTGTCCTTTTGTCATGCCATATTTTGACTTTCTCTTTAAACAACTTGGCATTTTCATAAGCTTGGGTTCTCCATTCATCAAGTGAGCTAATATCAAATAACCTCTTCTCTCCGGCAAGTTTGAAATCATAATTGAGCTCTTTAATAGCCCAATATGCCCTATGTTCTAGTTCAAGAGGTAAGTGACATGCTTTTCCATAAACCATTTTATACGGAGACATACCCATAGGATTTTTATATGCAGTTCTATAGGCCCATAACGCATCATCAAGTTTCTTGGACCAATTCTTTCTAGACCTATTGACAGTCTTTTGCAAAATTAATTTGAGCTCCCTATTACTCAATTCTACTTGAGCACTAGACTGTGGATGATATGGAGATGCAATTCTATGATTAACATCATACTTAGCAAGCATCTTACGGAAAGCACCATGAATAAAATGTGAACCACCATCAGTCATTAAATATCTAGGGACTCCAAACCTCAGAAAAATAACTTCTTTAAGCATTTTAATAGAAGTGTTATGATCATCACTACTAGTTGGAATAGCTTCCACCCACTTAGTAACGTAATCAACAGCAACTAAAATATGTGTATACCCATTAGAGGCAGGAAAAGGTCCCATATAATCAAAGCCCCAAACATCAAATGGTTCGATAATGAGTGAATAATTAATAGGCATTTCTTGACGTCTACTAATATTACCGATGCTTTGACATTCATCACAAGATAAAACAAACTTACGAGCATCCTTGAAGAGAGTAGGCCAATAAAAATCGGATTGCAATACCTTATGTGCAGTCCTATCTCCAGCGTGGTGTCCTCCATAAGCTTCAGAGTGACACTTGCGTAGGATCTGTTCCTGTTCATGCTCAGGTACACAACGTCTAATAACACCATCTACTCCTTCTTTATAAAGATGTGGGTCATCCCAAAAGTAATGTGTCAAATCATAGAAAAACTTTTTCTTTTGCTGGTATGTGAAACTAGGTGGTATAAATTTAGCAACAATGTAGTTAGCATAATCAGCATACCATGGAGTGCTACGAGAGGTACTTATAACATTTAATTGTTCATCAGGGAAGCTATCATCAATAGGTAGTGGGTCATCAAGAACATTTTCTAACCTAGACAAGTTGTCTGCAACGGGGTTCTCAGCTCCCTTTCTATCAAGAATATGCAAATCAAATTATTGTAGCAAGAGAACCCATCTAATAAGTCTAGGTTTAGCATCTTTCTTTTCCATTAGATATTTAATAGCAGCATGATCGATGTGAATAGTTACTTTAGAATCAACAATATAAGGTCTGAACTTATCACAAGCAAATACAACTGCTAAGAATTCTTTTTCAGTAGTAGCATAATTTCTTTGAGCATTGTCTAGAGTTTTACTAGCATAATGGATAACATTTAATTTCTTATCGACTCTTTGCCCTAGAACAGCACCTACTGCATAATCACTAGCATCACACATAATTTAGAAGGGTAAATTCCAATCAGGTGGCTGAACAATAGTTGCAGAGATCAATGCTTTCTTAAGTATTTCAAATGCTTCTACACAATCATCATCAAAGATAAAGGGTATATCTTCTTGTAATAAATTAGTCAGAGGCCGAGAAATTTTTGAGAAGTCCTTAATGAACCTCCTATAAAATCCGGTGTGACCAAGGAAACTTCTTATACCTTTGATGTCCTTGGGACATGGCATCTTTTCAATAGCGTCAACCTTGGCTTTATCAACTTCAATACCTCTTTCAGAAACTTTATGCCCCAAGAAAATACCTTCATTAACCATAAAGTGGCACTTTTCCCAATTCAAAACAAGATTAGTTTCTTCACACCTCTGCAAAACTTGATCAAGATTGCTCAAGCAATCATGAAAAGAAGATCCATAGACAGAAAAATCCTCCATGAAAACTTCACAAATCTTTTCACAGAAGTCAGAGAATATAGCCATCATGCATCTTTGAAAGGTAGCAGGTGCATTACATAAACCAAAAGGCATACGTCTATAAGCAAAAGTACCAAAAGGGCAAGTAAAAGTAGTCTTTGATTGATCCTTGGCTGATACAGGTATTTGAGAGAAACTAGAATAACCATCTAGAAAGCAATAATGTGTATGTTTGCAAAGTCTTTCTAGCATTTGATCGATAAAAGGTAAGGGGTAATGACCTTTCTTAGTAGCCTTATTTAATTTGCGGAAATCAATTACCATCCTATAACCTGTAATAATTCTTTGCGGAATCAACTCATCTTTATCATTAGGAACAACAGTAACACCTCCCTTCTTAGGGACACAATGAACAGGACTTACCCACTGACTATCAGCAATGGGATAAATTATACCTGCCGCTAGAAGCTTTAGTGTTTCTTTTCTTACCACTTCTTTCATCTTAGGATTCAGCCGTCGTTGATGATCACGAACCGGTTTGGCATCTTCTTCCAAATTTATTTTATGTTGACATAGAGTGGGACTAATGCCCTTAAGATCATCAAGAGTATATCCAATAGCAGCACAGTGCTTCTTCAAAGTTTTCAATAATCTCTCTTCTTCATGCTCTGAAAGGTTACCACTAATAATAACAAGATATATTTTCTTTTCATCAAGATAAGCATATTTAAGATTATCAGGCAACGGTTTAAGTTCAAACACAGGATCACCCTTTGGTGGAGGAGGATCCCTGAGGATTTCAATAGGCAAATTGTGTTTCAAAATGGGTTCCTGATTAAAGAATACTTCATCTATTTCCCTTCTTTCATTCATAAACATATCATTTTCATGGTCTAGCAAATATTGTTCTAAAGGATCACTAGGAGGTATGGCAATAGAAGCAAGACCAATAATTTCATCCTTACTAGGCAATTCTTCTTCACGGTGTTGTCTACTAAATTTAGAGAAATTAAACTCATGAGACATATCACCCAAACCAATAGTAACAACATTCTTTTCGCAATCTATTCTAGCATTGACAGTGTTCAAGAAGGGTCTACCAAATATAATGGGACAAAAGCTATCTTGTGGGGAACCAAGAACAAGAAAATCAGCAGGATATTTAGTTTTCCCACACAAGACTTCAACATCTCTAACAATTCCCATTGCTGATATAGTATCTCTATTGGCAAGTTTAATTGTAACATCAATACCTTCTAACTCAGCAGGTGCAATTTCATGCTTAATTTCTTCGTATAAAGTATGAGGTATAACACTAGCACTATCACCCATATCACATAAGCCATGATAACAATGATCTCCTATCTTAACAGAAATACCAGGCACGCCTACCACAGGTCTATGTTTATCTTTAGCACAGGGTTTGTCAATTCTAGCAGTTTCACCGCAGAATTGAATAACATGCCCATCAATATTATCAGCTAAGAGATCTTTAACAATAACAACATTAGGTTCAACTTTAATTTGCTCAGGAGGTGTATAAGTTCTAATATTGCTTTTACGAACCACAGTTGAAGCTTTAGCATGATCCTCTATTCTAACAGGGAAAGGTGGTTTCTCAACATAAGAAGTAGGAACAACAGGATCATTATAAGTGACAATCTTTTCTTCAACTTTAATAGGTGCAGCTACTTTTACTTCTATGGGAGGATTATATTTAAACCACTTCTCCTTGGGGATATCAACATAAGTAGCAAAGGATTCATAGAAAGAAGCTGTATCTCAGAGTCAAGTCCATATTTAGTGCTAAACTTACAGAAACCATCGGTATCCATAAAAGACTTAACACAATCAAACTTAGGTGTCATGCCTGACTCCTTACCTTCGTCGAGATCCCAATCTTCAGAGTTGTGTTTAATTCTATCCAATAAATTCCATCTGAATTCGATAGTCTTCATCATAAAAGAGCCAGCACAAGAAGTATCGAGCATGGTTTGATTATTATGAGAAAGTCGAGCATAAAATTTTTGAAGAATCATTTCTCTTGAGAGCTCATGATTGGGGCATGAATATAACATTGATTTAAGCCTCTCCCAAGCTTGAGCGATGCTTTCTCCTTCGCGAGGCCAAAAATTATATATATAATTGCGATCACGATGAACAAGATGCATAGGTACTTCTGATGAAATTCCAGCTTCATTCGTTTATAGTTCCATGATCCCGTGTCATCACATAGCCTATACCATGTCGATGCATCTCCCTTCAAAGATAAAGGGAAGACCTTCTTCTTAACAACATCATCGGGTATACCTGCAAGCTTAAATAATCCAAAAACTTCATCCACATATATTAGGTGTTCACCAGGATGCTTTGTTCCATCTCCTATAAAAGTATTAGCTAGCAGTTTTTCTAACATACCCGAAGGAACTTCAAAGGGAATATTTTCATTTTCAGTAGGTTCAGTAGGTTGAGGAGCAACTCTTTGCTCTACTGGTTGGGGTGAAGATACCTCGAACAAGCCCCTCAGAGGATTACTTTACATAATAACAAGTGACAGTAAATTTCAGCACACTATATAAAATTTTCCTTACCAAATTCCACCTACCAAAGGCGGTTCACTCCCCGGCAACGGCGCCAGAAATTAGTCTTGATGACCCACAAGTATAGGGGATCTATCGTAGTCCTTTTGATAAGTAAGAGTGTCGAACCCAATGAGGAGCAGAAGGAAATGATAAGCGGTTTTTAGCAAGGTATTCTCTGCAAGTACTGAAATAAGTGGTAATAGATAGTTTTGTGATAAGATAATTTGTAACAAGCAACAAGTAATAAAAGTAAATGAAGGGCAGCAAGGTGGTCCAATCCTTTTTGTAGGAAAGGACAAGCCTGGACAAACTCTTATAATAGGAAAAGTGCTCCCGAGGACACATGGGAATATTGTCAAGCTAGTTTTCATCACGTTCATATGATTCACGTTCGGTACTTTGATAATTTGATATGTGGGTGGACCGGTGCTTGGGTGCTGTTCTTACTTGAACAAGCATCCCACTTATGATTAACCTCTATTGCAAACATCCGCAACTACAACAAAAGTATTAAGGTAAACCTAACCATAGCATGAAACATATGGATCAAAATCAGCCCCTTACGAAGCAACGCATAAACTAGGGTTTAAGCTTCTGTCACTCTAGCAACCCATCATCTACTTATTACTTCCCAATGCCTTTATCTAGGCCCAAATAATGGTGAAGTGTTATGTAGTAGACGTTCACATAACACCACTAGAGGCTAGACAACATACATCTCATCAAAATATCGAACGAATACAAAATTCACATAACTACTAATAGCAAGACTTCTCCCATGTCCTCAGGAACAAACGTAACTACTCAGAAAGCATATTCATGTTCATAATCAGAGGGGTATTAATATGCATAAAGGATCTGAACATATGATCTTCCACCAAATAAACCAACTAGCATCAACTACAAGGAGTAATCAACACTACTAGCAACCTACTAGTACCAATCCCGGACTTGGAGACACGAATTGGATACAAGAGATGAACTAGGGTTTTGAGAGGAGATGGTGCTGGTGAAGATGTTGATGGATATTTCCCTCTCCTGATGAGAGGAGCGTCGGTGGTGATGACGGCGATGATTTCCCCCTCCCGAAGGGAAGTGTCCCCGGCAGAACAGCTCTGCCGGAGCCCTAGATTGGTTCCGCCAAGGTTCCGCCTCGTGGCGGCGGAGTTATATCCCGAAAGGTTGCTTATGATTTTTTCCTCGACGAAAGACCTCATATAGCAGAAGATGGCCATCGGAGAGCTAACAGGGGGCCCACGAGGCAGGGGCGCCTGGGGTAGGCGCGCCCCACCCTCGTGGCAGGTGGGTCCCCTCCGTGAACTTCTTCCGCTCAATATTTTTTATATTTTCCGAAAATGACTTTCGTGGAGTTTCAGGACTTTTGGAGTTGTGCAGAATAGGTCTCTAATATTTGCTCCTTTTCTAGCCCAGAATTCCAGCTGCCGGCATTCTCCCTTCTTATGTAAACCTTGTAAAATAAGAGAGAATAGGCATAAGTATTGTGATATAACATGTAATAACAGCCCATAATGCAATAAATATCGATATAGAAGCATGATGAAAAATGGACGTATCATCGGTCTACTTGTCTCGGACGTGATGCCTATATACATGATCATACCTAGATATTCTCATAACTATGCTCAATTCTGTCAATTGCTCAACAGTAATTTGTTCACCCACCGTAAATACTTATGCTATCGAGAGAAGCCACTAGTGAAACCTATGGCCCCCGGGTCTATTTTCCATCATATTAATCTTCCAACACTTAGCTATTTCCGTTGCCTTTTATTTTTCTTTTATTTTACTTTGCATCTTTATCATAAAAATACCAAAACTATTATTTTATCATATCTATCAGATCTCACTCTCGTAAGTGACCGTGTAGGGATTGACAACCCCTTATCGCGTTGGTTGCGAGGATTTATTTGTTTGTGTAGGTGTGAGGGACTTGTGCGTGGCATCCTACTGGATTGATACCTTGGTTCTCAAAAACTGAGGGAAATACTTACGCTACTTTGCTGCATCACCCTTTCCTCTTCAAGGGAAAACCAACGCAGTGCTCAAGAGGTAGCAAGAAGGATTTCTGGCGCCGTTGCTGGGGAGTCTATGCAAAAGTCAACATACCAAGTACCCATCACAAACCCTTATCTCCCGCATTACATTATTTGCCATTTGCCTCTCGTTTTCCTCTCCCCTCCTTCACCCTTGCCGTTTTATTCGCCCTCTCTTCTCCGTTTGCCTCCCTCTTTCTTTATGCCCCTCGCTCTTTCTGCCGTTATGTCTGAAATTGGGGAAATTATTGTCAATATGGACAATAATAATATCATGGAAAATTCTGATGCTCCTGCTGAAGAACCCCTTACCTTGCATACAAAAAAAATTCGAATTGGTAGTGGTAATATTATTGGGAAAGGGGTTATTCAGGATTTCTTTACTTGTGCCGGTGCTTTGCCCTCTATGGGCAGTTCTATCCTTCATAAAACTAGTAGTCTTGCGGACGCTATTGCCATGCTTGTAGCTGAACTTGAAAGACAATTTATGCATATGCATCCTTGCATACATGGGATTTTCCTAGAATTTTCTAACATAGAACACTCTTCTGTTAAGCGTGCCGCTACTATATTTTTGACTCATGAGTTCAGATTTATTATAAAAGAGGCCAAAGAAATCTTTGTGCATTATAGGGTGGACGCTGGACGTCCTCCCATAGAAACTATCTTATTTTATCAAGAGGAAATAATGCGTTTTCAATCTCTAGACTATGCTGCTTTTAATGAAAACCTCAGAAAAAAGGTTCCTACCAATATTCTAATTGATAGAATTTTTGAACTTAATGATGATTTTGCCATTCGAAATAATGAGCTAGGATATTCTCTCGAGTATAGGCCCACAAAGTTCTGTCAAAAGAATGCTTATAATGATGAATTGGTTGTGCAATACGAAGGGCCGAAGGAGGAACCTATACCTCCTAAAATTGATCTTGGGGACTTTGGTCCCATTAAATTTAGCCCTTTTGATTACTTTTGCTTGCCTCAAAGGAAACTTGCTGCTGAACGTAGAGAATATGAAATGAGTTTTAATGATATATCCTATTACTATGGCAATACCTAGATCTACCCTTGCTTTTATGCCTAGCTAGGGGCGTTAAACGATAGCACTTGTTGGGAGGCAACCCAATTTAATTTTTAGTTTTTTTTTGCTTTTTGCTCCTATTTAGGAATAAATTTTTGTTCCAGCCTCTAGTTAGATGTGTTTTATGTTTTAATTAGTGTTTGTGCCAAGTTAAACCTATAGGATCTTCTTGGATAATAGTTATTTGATCTTGCTGAAAATTCCAGAAACTTTCTATTCACGAAAATAATTGTTAAAAATCACCAGAACGTGATAAAATATTGACTCCAATTGCTACTGATCAATTCAGAGTTTTTTGTTTAAGCTCAGCTAATAATTTCTTAAGATCACTTCTATCATTGCAATCAAGAAAGTCTCTAGCAGTTTCTTCATCCATAACATAGCCCTCAGGCACAACAGGCAATTCATATTTATTAGAAGAATCTTCATCATCACCTTTCATCAATATTATCAGTTTCAATAATTTCATTCTCTCTAGCCCTAGCAAGTTGTTCATCAAGAAATTCACCAAGTGGCACGGTAGTATCAAGCATAGAAGTAGTTTCATCATAATTATCATGCATAGCAGAAGTGGCATCATCAATAACATGTGACATATCAAAATTAATAGCAGAAGCAGGTTTAGGTGTCACAAGCTTACTCAAAACAGAAGGTGAATCAAGTGCAGAGCTAGATGGCAATTCCTTACCTCCCCTCGTAGTTGAGGGATAAATTTTTGTTTTCTCGTCTTTCATGTTCCTCATAGTGACCAGCAGATATAAATCCCAAGTGACTCAAAGAATAGAGCTATGCTCCCCGGCAACGGCGCCAGAAAATAGTCTTGATAACCCACAAGTATAGGGGATCGCAACAGTTTTCGAGGGTAGAGTATTCAACCCAAATTTATTGATTCGACACAAGGGGAGCCAAAGAATATTCTCAAGTATTAGCAGTTGAGTTGTCAATTCAACCACACCTGGATAACTTAATATCTGCAGCAAAGTATTTAGTAACAAAGTAATATGGAAGTAACGGTAATGGTAGCAAAGTAATATTTTTGGGTTTTGTAGTGATTGTAACAGTAGCAACGGAAAAGTAAATAAGCGAAGAACAATATGTGAAAAGCTCATAGGCATTGGATCGGTGATGGAGAATTATGCCGCATGTGGTTCATGATGTAATAGTCATAACATAGAGTGACACAGAACTAGCTCCAATTCATCAATGTAATGTAGGCATGTATTCCGAATATAGTCATACGTGCTTATGGAAAAGAACTTGCATGACATATTTTGTCCTACCCTCCCGTGGCAGCGGGGTCCTAATGGAAACTAAGGGATATTAAGGCCTCCTTTTAATAGAGTACCGGACCAAAGCATTAACACATAGTGAATACATGAACTCCTCAAACTACGGTCATCACCGGGAGTGGTCCCAATTATTGTCACTTCGGAGTTGCCGGATCATAACACATAGTAGGTGACTATAGACTTGCAAGATAGGATCAAGAAATCACATATATTCATGAAAACATAATAGGTTCAGATCTGAAATCATGGCACTCGGGCCCTAGTGACAAGCATTAAGCATAGCAAAGTCATAGCAACATCAATCTCAGAACATAGTGGATACTAGGGATCAAACCCTAACAAAACTAACTCGATTACATGATAAATCTCATCCAGCCCATCACCGTCCAGCAACCCTATGATGGAATTACTCACGCACGGCGGTGAGCATCATGAAATTGGTGATGGAGGATGGTTGATGATGACGATGGCGATGGATTCCCCTCTCCGGAGCCCCGAGCGGACTCCAGATTAGCCCTCCCGAGAGAGTTTAGGGCTTGGCGGCAGCTCCGTATCGTAAAACGTGGTGAATCTTTCTCTCTGATTTTTTTCTCCCCAAACACGAATATATGGAGTTGGAGTTGAGGTCGGTGGAGCTCCAGGGGGCCCACGAGGCAGGGGCGCGCCTAGGGGGGCAGGCGCGCCCCCACCCTCGTGGCAACGGTGTGGGCCCCCTGGCCTTGATTCTTTCGCCAGTATTTATTATTTTTCCAAAAATAATCTTCATGGAGTTTCAGGTCATTCCGAGAACTTTTGTTTCTGCACATAAATAACACCATGGAAATTCTGCTGAAAACAGCGTCAGTCTGGGCTAGTTCCATTCAAATCATGCAAGTTAGAGTCCAAAACAAGGGCAAAAGTGTTAGGAAAAGTAGATACGACGGAGACGTACCATGAGGCGCAGCCAGCCGTGGGAGGCGGAAGCAGGCGGCCCCGCCGGCACTGGTTTGGTTTTGGCGGCTGGAGGAAGACATGACTGAAGAAACATGATAGGCTGTAAAAGCAGTAGGAGTACTTAACAACCTTAACTGAAACTAGCAGGGGCACTTAACAACCATAGCTGAAAGCAGTATGAGTACTTATACAGGTTCAACCGTACAAAGCACGCCTCAAACAGTGCTACTTTGCCTATAGTTAACCAAGGGTGAGGCCGCCAAGCCCCAGGACAAGGCCCAGGCGCCACCCCGCGCATCCACAACCTTCTGAAAGCGACTTCATCTCGCAATGTGGTCAATAAACATGATGTTCTCTTTAGATCCATGGAAAACCAGGAACATAATCTTCTGTCCTATTCTCCAAGATGGACGGGCCTTCATTATTTGAGACCACCCATAAATAAGTATCTTTTCACCTCCAAGGGGAATGGAGTAGGTCGACATAAACATCATGTTGTGACCAAGCGCAAGTCTGACCCGACCATGGTCAGGCATCTGTATAGGAACAATAGAACTGGGTAGTTTCATTTCAAGAAGATCACAATCAGAAAACTGTGTATAAGCAATAGTTTATGAACAACATATATAACAGAAAATAGCTCGTACCATAAGTTTCTCGACACAGTTGGACCTGTTCAACGAGTGCAACAGTGGCACACATATCCCACGTGGCCTTCCACCATTGAAACATCCCACAAGGACCTCAAGACGATCAATTAAGTGTAGGAACTTGTGGATGTCATCCCAGTCAACTTCAGTGCCATCAGTAATAGTCGATTTGTTACAGAATAACAAACGAGCAGCCTGCTTAACTCTGAAAAAACCTACACGTGCCAATTATAAGAAAATATTAGTTAGAAGTAGCATCTTCGTGAGAGATTCGTTGCTACTTCTAAAGTTAAACTGTGATCAGTTAGACAGAATAGGTGGATTAAGAAGTAATCGAGGCAACAAGCAAGAACCAGATACAAAATTAACATGGATGAACAATTGGAACGACGTCGGGCTGGAAGGTCGCCGTGAAGGTGAGACCAGGTTCTGCTATTTCCATCAACATACGTGTGCCAACTTCCAGTCCATAACACTTGAGAAAGTTTATCCAAGTTCGGCCATAAAAAAAGCAGCGATCTTCTTGGTTCATGAACCCAACTCGAAACTTATATCCATGGCTTGTCTTCACTGTTACCATTAAACTGGTGTATTCAGTTATGGCAAGGCCGAGCATCTTGAGTACATTTGTTCTGGCAGAGCAAGGAATGCACTTCAGGAAAAATAATATGCGAACACAATGTATTCCCTATATCCAAATCTAGAAATACTTTCCTCCTTCACGTCAGTGTTGACCACGGTACTAGTACATTTTATCCAAATATAGCAATCCAAATTTCCAAATTAGGCGACATCATGTTCAAAAAAACCCACCCTCCTGGATAGAAAAGAGGATTCTAGGAACATACTGTGCGTGTTTTAAAATCCTGTGTTAGGATGAGAAGGAACAAGTGTGGCGTCTCGCCGAGGGCGCAGAAACCTGTAGGGTCCTCGCACGTTGGGCACTGCAAATGAAACACACTAGATTCAGTAGGAAGAAAAATGCATCAACGGCGGCGGCTGCCATCCTAGGAGTACCCGCAACCAAGGGACTTGGATTTATCGGGGATGGATGAAGAATTCGTACCAGGTTCTCCATGAGAAAACCCTATGCAATCGCCGAGCGGGGTTTTTCTCTAAACAAGCAGACAAGGGAGAAGGGATTCAGGCCGAGTGAAATATTGCCGCTTCGTCCATCCAGCTTACTGCTAAAGCTAGAAAGGTGGGGGTTTTTGTGATTTGACGGCTCATTGGGCATTAATGCGGCGCTACGACCGGGGTGTGTATACCGTGCAGTTCTGCACTCTAATTTGGTGCATATGGCATGTGGACCCCGTTGCCGGATGCCCCACATATCAGCGCAAGGAAGTAGAAAGACAGGAGTAACTAGTTACTACACATAAATATATTTTTGACAGAGAGATATTCCCTCTATAAAGAAATATAAAGATCTTTTATATCACAACTTTATAAATAAGAAAAATAAAGGGGAATATATATAACATATATAATTATAAAAAACAGAGTTTTTTTAACATGGTATAGACGAGTTGGTGATGATGGTGTGCATGTCATCCTGCAATATAGGCCGTCCGATTTATATTGGACGGATAGGAAGGGAACTATGGCAATTTTGCAAAAAGGTACCCACACACCTCTCCGCATTTGCAAATAAGGCCTTCCCTCGTTCATCCTTTTCTCTCACAATATAAAATACTCATACAAATGCATCTTGATGTTACGTGCAACGCGCGAGCATTATGGGGGTTCAGCTAAGAAATACTCAGACAGGCTCACGGTTCTGGACTTTGGGCCATAGGCCGGTGGGCCTGCATGTTTTGGGGCCCATGTGTTCTACCTCAGCGCTTTTCATATTGCAAGCGGTCGGTATGGCGCTGGTTTTAGATGCTGTCGCAAGGCGAATACACAAAATTGAATAAAGCATAGCAGTCGTTGGAATGAAATCAAACGACGGTTCCTAACCAGCAATCAGAGTTGCAATTCTATCAATGATACTATCGTACTACTTATACACACAAGACACTTGTTTCACCATGCCAGAGTATTACATCAAAATCTCTCGGCGGATAGATCAGTTCGGCAGTACTGAAGAATTTCAAAGTTGATTTGGACCAGCTCTCCTTGCCGAGAAAGTTCGATTTTGACATCATCCCCTACCGCAAGATATGATTTAGATTTGAACCTTGACCATCCTTTAGCATCAATCATCATGCGACCATCCTTTGTACTTACGGTATATTGAGCAGGTTCATTCACACCAAGGCTGCACATGGTAAGAGAAACTTGGCTGCTGTCGCCCGGATTGTTGAACGACTCTCTTGTTGCTCTAGGAATTCTCTGTTTGCAAACAAGAAGACATACCCAAACAGTTAGATCAACACAGTGAATCATGCGAAACAACATGGAAATAAAAAAGAACGAAACACTTGGGCGGCCAATGCTTACCAAGAAGGTGGACATGTCAGTTTTTGTAAGGACTTTGGTATATGAAGTGCAAACTACAGCCCAGTCTGTTGCCGGTGCAACTGCTCGTTCGGTTGCCGCTGCACGGGCTGGAGCAGATGCAAGTGCAAGTGTTGGTGAAGGTGCCAAAGCCGCTGCGCCGGAGATGGTGCTCCTTGTAGAGCTGGTGCCGGTGTTGGAGCAGGTGTCGGTGTCGATGCCCGATCCTCCGGTAGATCAGCTTGATCCGCTGACGCGGTCGGTGCCCAATCCTCAGCTGGATCAGACTGAGCTGCTGCCGCTATTAGTGCTAGAGCAACTACCGGTGCTCGATTCGTTGCTGAAGGTGGTACCGATGTGCGAGACAGCGGCGATCGTGTCTGGTCTACTATGATCAGCTTTCTCACTTGACTAGGCTTCGTGACCGTGATCCAGTTTTATTCTTCATTTCTTTTAAACGCAAGAAGGACTAATTGTGGCGTTTTTGTTAAACCAAACTGCAGCTCATCATAGGGATTCAGCTTGTACTCAGACAACAGACTGATCCAATTTTTTCCAGTAATAGAAGTGATGGACGAGTGCCTTCAAGCATCGACACGACATAAGAAGTGAAACCTGCAAAAATAGCCATCGAGAGCAAACCAAACGGTTTATTCTGTGATGAATGTCACATGGCAAAACCTGCATCGTAAAATTGCAGGAAAAGAAAGAAAACATGACATTAAATCAATAAGATTTGGACAGTAAATCAATAAGATTTTCTTGATGTGACACGAGTGAATCCTTACCAGGAAATCACTATGTTGAAGTACTAAACAGAAGATTGATCGTCCAACTACGGGTGGCATGCAGGGGGCCCTCCTACTCCCACAAGTGGGACAGTCCAAAGGTCGTGACAAATCGTATAGACCGAACATCCATGGGACTGGAAATCCTGGTGGGTGCAATAAACCCTGCAATGCATACACATATTGGAGTGTAACCATAACTGATAAACCGTCCTCACAAAAAAGATGATTTGGATACTTCAAAATATACAGACTGAATTGAGTGGATAGACATTAACATAGACAATTCTCAGGACTGACCACACACCAAAAGCGGCAGTACTAATAAACAATACATGGTTCACAAACACAAATCAAGTACTGAACACTAGTACTTACTACAGACAAGCAAAGTTGCACTAATTAAACTCTGCAGACTATTTCTTGCCACCGACCTACGGGATGAACCCTGCATAACTGACTAGGCCATGGACTTTGTGAGAGATGTCTACATGCACTGAGGGAGTCCTGGATTAGGGGGTGTCCGGATAGCCGGACTACCATCATCAGCCGAACTATCATCTGCCGGACTATCATCATCGACCGGACTCCAAGACTATGAAGATACAAGATTGAAGACTTCTCCCCGTGTCCGGATGGGACTTTCCTTGGCGTGGAAGGCAAGCTTGGCGATACGGATATGTAGATCTCCTACCATTGTAACCGACTCTATGTAACCCTAGCCCTCTCCGGTGTCTATATAAACCGGATGGCTTTAGTCCGTAGGACTACAACATCAACAACCCTTACAACCATACCATAGGCTAGCTTCTAGGGTTTAGCCTCCTTGATCTCGTGGTAGATCCACTCTTGTAAACATCCACAATATCAATATCAATCGAGCATGGCGTGGGTTTTACCTCCATCAAGAGGGCCTGAACACGGTAAAACATCGTGTCCCTTGTCTCCTGTTACCATCCGCCTAGACGCACGATTCGGGACCCCCTACCGAGATCCGCCGGTTTTGACACCGACATTGGTGCTTTCATTGAGAGTTCCTCGTATCGTCACCGATAGGCTTGATGGCCTCTTCAATCAACAACGACGCAGTCCTGCGTGAGACTTTTCTCCCGGACAGATCTTCGATTCGGCGGCCGCATCGCGGGCCAACTCACTTGGCCATCCGGAGCAGATCGAAGCTTCGCCCCTGGCCGTCGAGTCAGTTTTGAAGCCTAAACTTCACGGCTGATATCCGCGGGGACTTGATCTTGATGGATCCGAGCCACGGCCGAAGCGCAGCGGCTGTCACGATGGGCATGACCTAACTCTGCCGCCGGACAGCACCTTGGAGGCCGCACACGAATCCGCTCCGACTCATAGTCCGGAGCCGATCGATCGGATCGAGGACGGATGGTTGGACACCGCCTCGGGAGCTGCAACTTCTACGGCGATGGAGTCGAACACTTACCTTGTCCCGCATAAATCCCATGACTCCGAGGCGCCGGACTCCCTGCCGGACTCCGAACCTCCTTGCCCCGCCAATCGAATCCGATTGGCGCCGATCATGGAATTCACCGCTGCGGACATCTTTCAGCACTTTCGCCCTTGGCGATATCATAAATTCATCAAGCATCTCTCGCTATCCGGAGAGCCTGGCGAACTACGGCCAGGGCGGTTGGGACGCGGACCACGAAGAAATTCAGACCCCACCCACCACCCACTTCAGAGCCACCGTCGACGATTTAACCGACGTGCTGACTACGACTCAAGACATCGACGGTATAGACGACGATGCGGAGACTACCATGAATTTCCAGCGGGTTCAAACCCATAAACATAGAGGCATCTGACGGCAATGAGACCCGGAGTCGGATAGAAGACTACATACTACACATACACATGGCTAGAGGAGATGATCTCCACGCCATAAAATACCTACCCTCAAGCTCAAAGGGCCAGCTCGGCATTGGCTCAAAAGCCTCCCGAAAAACACTGTTGGAAGTTGGGAAGAGCTTGAGGACGCGTTTAGAGCAAATTTTCAAGGGACTTATGTCCGCCCTCCGGATCTGAGACGATCTGAGTCATATAACCCAACAGCCCGGAGAGTCGGTAAGAATTCTGAACAGGTTCCTTACCAAAAGAACCAAATAGTCGATTGTCCGGACGCGAAGCCTTAGCAGCTTTTAAACACAACGTCCGAGACGAATGGCTCGCCAGACACCTCGGCCAAGAGAAGCCAAGAACAATGGCCGCTAACAAGCCTCATGACGCGCTTTTAGAGAAGACAGCTGGCTAGCAAGATGCAGCACCAGCGACCAGTACATCCGAGATCGAGATGGAACGGAAGTCACGGCGCAGGAAAGACCAGCGCGGAATAAAGAAAAAAAAGCCCAAAGACACGGCGGTCAACGCCGGATTCAAAAGCTCGCAGCCAAACAATAAAACACGGCCTCTTAAGGAGAACAGAGACGAGCTATCAAATTTAAACAAAATTTTAGATCGGATATGTCAAATCCACAGTACCTCCGGAAGGCCTGCAAACCATACCAACCGAAATTGTTGGGTTTTAAACAGTCCGGCAGACTCAACGCCGGACACAAAGAACTCGATCCAAGCGAGGACGATGACGAACCCCACCAGCAGAGCACCGGAAGTCAAAAGACTTTCCCACAAGAAGTCAAAACAGTAAACTCGCTTCACGTGATAGTACGGAAAGCCAACACGGCACTCGCCAAGACAAGTGTCGCACGATCCACCCCAGTGGACCGAGATTGGACGTCAAAACCAATCACTTTCGACCATCTGGATTAGTCCAGAAGTATCCGGAACGCAGGATAGACTGCCCCGATATTGGATCCCTTAACAGACGGACTGCATTTCATGCAGGTTTTGATGGACGGCGGCAGTGACTTAAACCTTCTACATCCGGACACAATCCGCAAGTTGGGATAGACCATACTGCAATTCGGCATAGCCGCACTTCCTTCAAAGGAGTGGCGCCAGGCCCTTACGCCAGGTGCACAATTTCATTATTACTAGAAGTTGTGTTAGGGTCACCTGACAACTTCCGACGAGAAAAGCTAACCTTTGATGTCGCCCCATTTAAAAGTAGCTGTCAAGCATTACTGGGACGGGAAGCTTTCGTCCGCTTCAATGCAATACCACATTACGCGTCTCTTACGCTTAAAATGCCCGGTCCACGTGGCATCATTTCATTAAAAGGTCGCCTGAGACCCCGGACATGGTTGGACGAGTCCGGACTAAATAAGCTAGGGGCTACCTAGCCGCACATCCCTTCACAAGGGTTTGCACATATAAGCCATAATGAGCTAGCATAGGCTCAGCTTTCTTAATCTATATTTCAATTTTTTATGCACTTTCTCGCACGATTTCTTTTCCATCCAAGTTCTTCTCTTTTTACAGATGAACAGCATGCACACCCGTCCAGGATACGGCACAACGGAGACACAGCGCAGAGCGTGCAAGAGGGACCCGTTGCAAGGACTCTTTTCGGACTAAGACCCTCGTAAACCTTTCTTCTTGTCTCTTGTTGCTATAATCCCTGGTTTATCATCATAACCAGAGTGGAGATGGCGTTTTGGCATCGGCGCGCCGAAAGAACCTGCCGTACACTGACACAAGGGGCTTAGGGCTTTGTTTTGCCCGCTATTATAAAGACCGAACACCTTCGGAGTGTTCGCGTCTCGAGTTAGGCCTTATATGCATCAGCTCGAATCATGTCTTTGGTCAAATGTTGGGTTTGCCCGGCTCCTGTGTTTTGCTTCCTTACGTTCAGTATCATCGGCTAACGCGGCTCGGAGAACTCTGCGATTGTGCCCCGATTCTGCTGGGCGAGCACCTCGAGAGAAAGCCGAAAACTGATCATCATGATACAGCGAGAGACTGGTCAACCACTCGATCAACCATGGGAATGTTTAGGATTCCCCGCTTTGACGAAGGGCCGTTTCGGCCAGCACATACGGCGCCCAATTCGGAGGCGCGGTGCCCCCAGGGGCTATGTCGTAGCCCCACCCTCGAACTCCATGGCTAAGTGAAAGTGATAAAGCATTATAGTCCGGTTGCCTCATTTGCTACGCTACCACCTCCTTTACAGGACCGAGACGTCGGATTAAGTGTGAAAACGCGCTATTTTTTGCGAACACCCCCGCACCTTGTGCGTGGGGGCTGAAGCCGACGACTGCCATCTTTCAGGTTATACACACGTATACATGAACGGCCGCATAGGAGATACTCTATTACTTGAACGCACAAGTATAAAAGGCGCTTACATCTTTTACATCATATAAACGTTCATTCAAACGTAACATTTTTTTAGCACTGCGACTCTATTACACGAGCACCACGCAGCACTTCGCCAAAATAGTGCTCGGCGGGTAACCGGTTATCATCCGAACCCGGGGTCGCAACAGCGGTGGCATCCATCTCTGTCCAATGTGTCTTCACATGGGCGAGCGCCATCCGCGCACCCTCTATGCAGGCCGACCGCTTCATCGCCTTGATATGCGGCACCGCCCTAAGAAATTGCTGCAATAAGCCAAAGTAACTCTTCGGCTGGGGCCTATCCGGCCGGATATGGGTCACTATATCCGTCATAGCAACCCCGACAACCTATTTAGCTCAGCCCACTCAGCCAAGCGATCGGTCAGCGGAAGTGAACGCCCGGACTATGGAATTGAGACCAAAACAGCTCTTCCGTCTTGTGATCCTTCGGCTTCGAATGCACAACGGCATCCGCCGCACTCGCTGCTAAGTCCATATAAGGTCCTCCGGACACCACAGTTGGCCCAGCTGAGCATATTTTGGATCCATAAACCTTGGCGCAGCGTAAACGGCTTGCCGGCTACAATATCCCGGCTTTGGCGCAGCTCTTCCTTCATAGCCCGCATTGCAGAGCGGGCATTCTTAACCGGCGGTGGCCTTCCGCAGGTCTTCTTGCCCGCTTAGGCGCTCCTTCCCAAGAGCCTCATTGCGGTCGGTAGCATCTTTTAACTTCACGGCCATTTCGCTATCTCTTCCCTGCTCGGCGGTGTCGCGACCCTTCGCCGCTAACTCCTCGGCCGCCCTCGAGGCCGCCGCATTACTCCTTCCGCCTGCTCCTTGGCTTGAGCAAGTTCGGCCCGAAGGCTCTCCACGGCAGCGGCACTATCTGCATTTCACGCACATGTTGTAAGGAGATGGCTTCAGCTCCCTTACCAAGTGACCGTGCAGTAACACTTACCTTGCGACTCATCAAGTCGCCTGTTGACCAGCGTGATGTCCGCATCCGCAGCATCGAGTTACCGCTTTAGTTCAGCAACTCCATCAGTTCGGCTGGCCCCGGACGACCCGCCACCTGCATCGGCACGACGGAATTTAAACCTGGATTTGATCCTCGACGCCGTCGATTTCGACAACCTACCGAGTCTCGGGGCTACTATCTATACAGGCGCATTCTATATGCAAAATTGTTAAAAGGTGTGTCATTTTACGCACCTCAAACCCCGCCATAAACTCCCGACGGCATCAGGCAACCCGCCTTGGCGGACGAAATCCTTTCAATCACCATGCTCATCAATGCGTGCTGATCTTCCGAGATAGACGCCTTCTCAAGCAGATCCTTCACCAGTACACCGCTTGGCGCGAACTATCCGGCTTTGCCAAACCCGGGCTCCTCCGTGGCGACACTTCAGGCTCGTCCGCCCTATCCGACGGCGCCCGGACGGAGGCCTCTCGCTCTCTATCATCTCCGACGAAGGCCCCGAAAGACGAGCTCATCTGCGAAGGACGGAGATCCGAACTACAAGGTAAAACTTTAGTTATCCTCGAAGCACAAATAGGGATGTCCTTATTATAAAACTCCTTTCTTTCTACTTACAGCTCGTTGGAGGGCTGACTCATTAAGGGAGATTGTGCGGCCGGGCCTCCCGGACGCAGGACCTCCGCGAAGATTTCTTCCCCGCTTAGGGGCTTTTGCCCCGGTCCCGGAGGCAGTCCTCTTCTCCCCTTGGGGAGGGATTCTTGATCCCCTCTTTCAAGAGCCTCCTTAGGCGAGGCAAGAGCTTTCTGCTTTCCCCTTCGCCTTCCTCTGAAGGCACAACCTCAAGCATCCGGACCAGCACGGATCCGCGCGGTCTCGGGGAGGGCCGACACCATATCAATTTTGCTTCTGCTATCCACTCCTGTGTAGAAGGAAGTTGGTCATAAAGCGAATCATCGAAAGGCAAACAAAACGGTATGTCCGGACTTGGAACTACTTACCTGAGTATCCGGGCGATTGCAGCTTAGGCCAGCATCCTCGGTCAATTCCGGACGCACCTCTTGCGATCCTAAGAATAATTTGTACATCTCCAGGGGTGTCAAGCCCATGAAGTGTTGAAGAATCCGTGGACCCTCCGGGTTGAACTCCCATAGCCGGAGAGGGCGGCGTTTGTAGGGCAGGAGACGCCTAATCAGCATAACCTGCATCACCACCACCATATCGATCTCCCTCGTTTGGAGATCTCGAATCCGGCCCTGCAGTAGGGGCACGTCCTTTGACGGCCCCCAGTTGAGCCCTTAGTTGACCCACGACATCAACCGTCGTGGAGGTCCCGGGCGGAATAAGGGCGGCGGCTTTTGTCTGCGCCCCTCGGGCGGTAATATAGAACCACTCTTGCTGCCACAGGCCGAGCTCCTCTTGGAAGGAGCCAGGGCCACGGGCATCGGCCCTCTTACTTATGGCCGCCCGCCACACTCCGCTGACGCCCCGATCATCTTTGGCGCCACATTAAAGGTCTTCACCACAGGCGAAGTGAGGGGTGACGCGGAGGAAGGCTTCATGACGACAATAAATGCGGAAATATGGAGGATGGACTCGGAGCCAAATCGTGGAATTCCAGCCCATAGTAAAACATGAGCCCTCTCACAAAAGGATCCATCGGGAAGCCTAAACCCGGCGGAGGTGGGATACAAAAGCGACATACTCGCCGGGCTCGGGGTGGGAAGGCCTGCCCTTGGCGGGCAACCTGTCGAAATCTCGTAAGACAGTACTTGGCCTCCCGCAGCTTTAGCACGTCCTCCTCCATGACGGAGGAGGGCATCCACCGCCCCGAGGTCGGAACCGACATCGTTGGAAGTCCGCAGCTTTCGAATCTGGAGCTCTAGGTGCTGGAACTTGGAGCGGGAGAGGATTCGTGAAGGATTGAAGAAAAAGAAACGAGCCTTGGTCCCGTTATAAAGAGGAGAATACCAAGAGCCGTCTCCGTGACCGTTTGGGACTCGCCGATAGAGGCGTGGCGAGCAACGCGCGGTTGGGTTACCCACGTCCGTATTGATGAGAATCCCGGATTAAGGGGAAACGCGATCTACGCTTCGACAAAGGCGTGCCAAAACCGCCTCTAAATGCGCCGAGGTGGTAAAGTAAAAAACAATTCGAGTAATGGCTTGGTAGTGGTGTGACGTCATGCCACAAAAAACGTCAGCAGATTGAATTTGTGTATATATATTATTATTCTCTCTACGGTGGAATGTGGAATTTATTTTGCAGAGCCGGACACTATCCTGGTGTTCACAATCTTCTATCATTCGGAGGAAGAACCCGCCTTGCAATGCCAAGCAATATACGTGCCGGACTTATCGTCATTGAAGCCTGGTTCAGGGGCTACTGAGGGAGTCCTGGATTAGGGGGTGTCCGGATAGCCGGACTACCATCATCAGCCGAACTATCATCTGCCGGACTATCATCAACGACCGGACTCCAAGACTATGAAGATACAAGATTGAAGACTTCTCCCCGTGTCCGGATGGGACTTTCCTTGGCGTGGAAGGCAAGCTTGGCGATACGGATATGTAGATCTCCTACCATTGTAACCGACTCTATGTAACCCTAGCCCTCTCCGGTGTCTATATAAACCGGATGGCTTTAGTCCGTAGGACTACAACATCAACAACCCTTACAACCATACCATAGGCTAGCTTCTAGGGTTTAGCCTCCTTGATCTCGTGGTAGATCCATTCTTGTAAACATCCACAATATCAATATCAATCGAGCAGGACGTAGGGTTTTACCTCCATCAAGAGGGCCCGAACCTGGGTAAAACATCGTGTCCCTTGTCTCCTGTTACCATCCGCCTAGACGCACAGTTCGGGACCCCCTACCCGAGATCCGCTGGTTTTGACACCGACATGCACCATCACCATCTTGTCAACCTTGGAGAACCTAACAAAGTGGTCTTTCCACTCATAAACATGATCATGAAGACAGGACGCATCAGATTTGTTGGGAAGCTTTACAAGAACCACACCCTTTGTAATCGAAGGCACAACCAGGAAATTGTTGTGGTCAAGTACAGCCTCGAGAACATGCCTGGCAACAATGCTACAGGAAAACACTACTTTAGGGCACGTGGCGACAAGGACACAGCAGCTGGATAGTTTAGCAGTAGAACTCATCCTCAGGTCTTCCAGTTCACACGACATGACTTTGAGAATTTATAGTTTCTCGTTTCGAATGACTAATTATTTCAAAGAAAACACGGGCATGGTAATACATACAGATTCGTTTGCAAATGAAAGAAGATTCGTTTGCATTCTCAAATGTAGGCGCACCAGGGTCGTGTCGTGGTGGTCGCGTGTGTCGGACGGACGCGTAGCACCCAGCCACCCACCCCTCCCTCCCCACCCCCAAAAAAAGGACGATGACAAAATAAGTTCGCGCTTCCACGTTTCGGATTGAAATATCTGGCGGCCCCAATTCCAGCCCTGCAAAATCTCCCTTCTCCACCGTCCCCTTCCGCGTCCAGATTGCTCAAATCCCTAATTCGCTGCCAACCCAAGCAAAGTTCGAATCGCCCCTCGTCTCGTCTCTTTCCCCACCTCTGTGCCGGACGACGTCGACGAAGACGACGGTCGCGCTTCACCACCGCATCAGAGCTACCTCATCTACGCCCTCGTCCACCGCACCGGGTGGTCCACCGACAACGTCGGCCGCTGCAACCGACGTGCCTCACAGACACTGACTTCCACCGCATCAGGTGCGCTTCACCGACGCCGTCTCCTAGCTCACTAGGGCTACTCACCGACCACATCGTCGCGCCTCCGCCCCCCGAGGCCGCTGGGGCTTCACCAACGGTCTCGTCCACCGCATCATAGCGCTCCGCTGCCACTCAAGATATGCATCTATGCGCGGCCAGCCAACGCCAGCACATCACCCTCAACGGCTCTGAAGTGACCCGCACTCTAGCTAGGCGAGCATGCCCAAACGCCGGCCCGAACTAGGTATCCACACATCACTCCCTTGTGCACTGTTCCGACGATGTTTGGATATCCTTTCACTGCTCTCTTAGCTTACATGCCTATCCAACTCTGACTTTAACTCTTATTTCTTCTGGAGATATCATCTGAAACAAGCAAATCCATTTTTTAGCAAAGCATGACAACGCTACGGGATCTGATACACATCCTGCACACCCGTATAACCTTGTAAGTATCTGTCCTTTGGTACAACAACAAGGTCGATTCCTCTTATTTGATCAGCCATTCGCCGTGTCAAAAATGTTGAGGGGGATGCAAGGAGCACAAGGCCTGCACATCCAAGCAAGTGGTAACATGGACTTGTACATGGAACATCCCAAGCGCAAGCAGAGCTGCAGTGAGCCTGTACAATGAGCTAGCGTAAGTCCCTGCATTTCATTTAATTCAGATCGGCATTCGTGTATGATTTGTGTGCAGTGACGGATCCACGAATTCAAGTTACCAGGGGCGGACATTTAACTTAAAAAATACGAAGACACTTGCACTCCGGAAATCAACATAACTTGAGAAATGTGAAGCTACATGCACTTTGAAAACCAGCTAATGATCCAAAGTAGTTCAGATTATAAACACTAAATGATGCAAGCACCAAAAAACACAAAATGCAACATGGTGTACAAGGACTACAAACATGGTCTGTACCTGCTTGAATTATTCGTTCTCGGCTGAAAATATCGAAGTGTAATTGCATCGTATAACCAGTCATAAAAACTACATATCAATATATCTATCCTGCACAAGTATGCCAATAGTTTCAAACAACAGATTAGAAAAGTATTTATGCTATGTTGTCATGATACGGGGATTTTCTGGTAGATGGCCTCGACGTTTCCTCAAGCTATGAAAATGCACTATAATTTGATTGTCATCAATGCCTGCAAATCTCTGTCTCTCTCAACATAGTAGATCATCATTAGACACTAAATCCTTCAATGAGCTTGCAAAATGCTTGCATTAGATCCCTCATTAGACACTATATGTTCATCACCATGTCACGCCCAATATGCGACCCTATCCAAAAGGAACTCGAAGGTCCCACCAAGGATAGACCCGCATATTGAAACGCTTTTGCAAGGTGGATATCATTACATCAACATTACATAATACATAGGGATACAACCAAGACATACAAGATCAACATCCGTCTACGGATGAAACATAAACAGAAACTCAAACAACATCCACCCTGCTAGCCCAGGCTGCCGTCCAGGAACCTATCCCCTGATCGACGAAGAAGAAGAACTCCAAAACAAGTAAACATCGCTCTCGCGTCATGATCACCGCAAAACCTGTACCTGCAACTGTTGTTGTAGTAATCTGTGAGCCACGAGGACTCAGCAATCCCATTACCATAGGTATCAAGACTAGCAAAGCTTAAAGGGAAAGGAAGGGGTAAAGTGGTGAGGTTGCAGCAGCGACTAAGCATGATATGGTGGCTAACATACGCAAATGAGAGCGAGAAGAGAAACAAAGGAACGGTCGTCAACTAGTAATGATCAAGAAGTGATCCTGAACTCCTACTTACGTCAGACATAACCCAGAAACCGTGTTCTCCTCTCGATCAACCCTGAAAAGAGACACTCACGGTTACACACACGGTTGGTGTATTTTAGAAGAGTTTACTTCAAGTTTACTACAACCGGATATTAACAAATTCCCATCTGCCACATAACCGGGCACGGCTTTCGAAAGTTCAAACCCTGCGGGGTGTCCCAACTTAGCCCATGATAAGCTCTCGCGATCAACGAAGGATATTCCTTCTCCGGGAAGACCCGATCAGTCTCGAATCCCGTCTACAAGACATTTCGACAAGAATAAAACAAGACCAGCAAAGCCGCCCGATGCGCCGACAATCCCGATAGGAGCTGCACATATCTCGTTCTCGTGGCAACACCGATAAGCGAAGCGTCTGGTACCGACGTAACCCAAGTTGCCAAGGGATGGTCCCGACGGTGCTCTAGTTTGGACCAACACTTAGACAAGCATTGGCCCGGGGCTAATAAAGATGACCCTTGGGTTAATTACTCCCAAGGGAAAATAGGTGGTGGTGAGGCAAATGGTAAAACCAAGGTTGGGCCTTGCTGGAGGAGTCTTATTCAAAGCGAACTGTCAAGGGGGTCCCATAAATCACCCAACCACGTTAGGGACACAAAATCCGGGAACATAATACCGATATGACGGAAACTAGGGCGGCAAGAGTGGAACAAAACACCAGGCATAAGGCCGAGCCTTCCACCCTTTACCAAGTATATAGGTGCATTAATAATATAAGAGATATTGTGATATCCCAACCAAAATCCTGTCCACCATGGAGCAATCTTCAACTTCACCTGCAGCTAGCAATGCTATAAGAGGGGCTGAGCAAAAGCGGTAACATAGCCAAGCAACGGTTTGCTAGGAATGGTGTCAAAGGTTAGAGGTTCATGGCAATTAGGGAGGCTTGAGCAGCAAGTGGTAGGTAACGCAGCATAGCCATAGAACGAAGCAACTAGCATAGCAATGATAGTAATGAGATCCAAGGTGACGGTCATCTTGCCTGAAATCCCGCTAGGAAGAAGAACGAGTCCATGAAGCAGGTGAAGCCACGAAGACGAACCAAGCGTAGACGAACGAATCCTCACGATCGCAACGAAACAGGAACTAACAAGAAGAAGCACACAACATGGTAAACACACCACACATGAGCAAGGCATGATGCACAACAACCATGATGCATGACAAAGCTACATGAAGCTACTCATGGCAAGAGATGATGCAAACAAGAGCAACACATCAAAGCAAGTTTAAATGAGGCCGGGAACAACATATAACAATTCTGGTAAGTCCTCATATGCATATTTCGAAATTGGTCCAGATCTGAATAACTTTATGTTCTAGTTGTTAAACAGCAAGTTAAGATGCACCACGATGATCTACACGAAAATCTAGTCAAGTTACATATAAAGTTCATTAGATTCGGAGCTACGGCCTAGAAGATATGAGCAAAACAAGATAAGCATGGCATTGATACAAAATGCATCCAAACATCAAGTAAACACACCAAAACATGGATGCAAGAAGGTAATATGAAACTACATGCAAAATCAAGCAAGTTTCATATAGGGCACACTCAAAACGGAGCAACGGTTCAACACATACACCCTATACAAGTTTAAAGGACAAACTGTCCAAAACAGCAACTAGGCATATTGCAAGCACCAAAACAACAAGCTACAGCATCTTAACATGAGAACAAAAGGCATGGGCACGATGTACAGGTAAAGCATTACAAAACATGAACACTGAGCTATCTCCAGAAATCACTATAACACGCTCAAAAACACATGGCAAGATTGCAAATAATAACAGTTTCAGACTTTAGCAGAAATAACATCAGGTTGCAATGTTTAGAGCTATCAAACAACATGTTACAGGAACTTATCATGGCAACCAAAGGCATGGCATTAATCTATTAATTTCCTAGAACAAAAGTCCCTCACTGACCATGAGACACAAAGGATCAGAAAATATGATGGCACCCATGTAAACATGGCAAGTTATATTACAGATTCGTACATGGCAGGAACAACAATAAGTAGGCATGTTGGTGAGCTCGAACCACACACCACAGAGCAATACATGGCATGGCAAGGCAACTCACAGTAAGATGACATGTTTATGAAGCTAAGCATGGCAAGAGCAAGTTCATAGAGTGCATGGATCACTAACAACAATCATGGCAACGTTAAACATAATGTTAACAGGATGACAGCAACATTATTTAGCAACTTTGGAGCAAGATAACAACAAGTTACAGTAGGCTATAAATGCAACAAAGGGAATGGATGGATAGAGAAAGATATATAGAACAAAACATCCTTAGTGAACATCTCCAGATTATGCATAGAATGACTTGTAGAAGCAGGTTAACATAGCATAATGATATAGCAGATTCAGACATGCAAAACAGCAACAGCAAGTACCCTACTTAACAAGCTTGATGCACTCACTACAGAAATCACAAAAATACATGGATGGCACCCCTGTGAAGATGGCATGACATAGTTCAAAACACATGTATACATCAACCTCATAGGATGCACACATCAAATGCAACAAAAATGACAAATCATCAAGTTGTACCAGTTTCAACAGGTTAACATCATATAGCACTCTTGCAACGATGATTAGGGCATCAAGATGAGCTCAAATGAACATGAAGCAATGTAATGAAATGAAGTACTCGTCGAGACGAACAATTTGACATATTATATGCACCAAACGGAGCAGTATGCAGCAAGTTATGGCATGATGAACATGGCATGATAATGACAAAAACTTCGGGACTTAGAGAAATATCGGGGTCAACCTCGGGTCCGCATGGATTTCGATGTTGGCCGGAGATCTCGCCGGACTGAGCTCGGGGATGGCCGGAGAAGAGGGAGAATGGCGGCCGGAGGTCGGAGAGGGGCGGAGGAGGCCGGGCGGAGCAAGATCCGGCCGGATCCCACCGGATCCGGACCGGAGGGGACCGGCGCGGGGCGGAGGAGGCGCTGCTCGGCGAAGCGGCGCGCCATGGCGGGCGGCGGCGGCCGGTGACGTTCGACGGCGGCGGAGGAGCAGCAAGGTGCGGGCGGCGGGGGGCGCAGAGAGCGGGCGGCGCGCCGCCGGCCGCGCGAAGGGCGAGGCGCGCCGGGCGGCGGGTCGCCGGCGCGGGCGGCGCGGACGGCGGCGCCGCTGGCGGGCAGCGCTTGGTCGCGGCGGCGGCGGGATGGGCCTCAAGGGTTCGATCCGGCCCGCAGGCTCGGGCGCGGTGGAGACGGCGGCGGCAACGTGGCGTGTCGGGATTCGCCGGGCGCGGCGACGGGAGCTGAGGTGGCGGCTTCCTATTGGCCGGACGACGTGGCTGGGCGGCGGTGGACGTGTCCGGCTATGGGCGGACATGTCCGGCGGCGCGAGGAGAGCGGGGCTAGGGTTTAGGGATTCATCCGCGAATTTCGGGGGAGGAAGACATATTTATAGATAGAGGGAGCTAGGAGAGTCCAAATGAGGAGCGGTTTTCGCCCACACGATCGTGATCGAACGACCGAGAGCATGGAGGGGAGCTAGATGGTTTTTGGGCCACTTTGAAAGGGGTGTTGGGCTGCAAGGAGAAATGGGCTTTACGGTTACCCGGTTAACCGTTGGAGTATCAAACGACCTCCAAATGGCACGAAACTTGACAGGCGGTCTACCGGTGCTATACCAAGGCCGCTTGGCAAACCTCGGGCCATTCCGAGAAAGTTTAACACCCACTCACAATAAGAGACAAAAGGGGAACGCCGGAGGACATAGGAGTGCCGGATTGCAAAACGGACAACGGGGAAAATGCTCGGATGCATGAGAAGAACACGTATGCAAATGCGATGCACATGACGGCATGATATAAAATGCAGATGATGACATGGAAAAGTGCAACACGCAAGCACACGACATGGCAATGACGGCGAATAACTGGCAAACACCCGGCGCATCGAATCCGGGGCGTTACAACACTCCTCCACTAACAAGAGATCTCGTCCCGAGATCTTAGGACCGAGACGGAAGGGGAAAAAAAGAGGTGAAACAAGAACTGAAGAGAAGAAGCAAAGAAGCGAGAGCACTCGAGAATAAGAGACGAACGACGAGAATGACGAGAATCGAAAGCTCACTGAATCAGATAGACTATGAAACCACTCCGGTTAGAACGAGATAAGAAACGAATAAAACTGAAAGGATTTAGGCAGCACTCCGGCTGAACATGGGAGGAGTTGGAACTGAGTTTGACAAAATGGAACGATAGTTGACGAGAGGAACAACACAATGCCTCCGGAAGAATTGAAAGAATTTAATGAAAAGAACTTAGAAGGAAGGATTGAACGGAGTTGTTGAAAAAAAACACCGACGAAAAGAATAAGATTGCTGTGGACTTATGGATAACCTCTCAAAATTATGAGGTGATAACCAACCGCAAACGGAAATGATTGAATAGCTGAGAAGAACGAAGGAATGCAAAACTCCACTTTCCAAGAAAATGAAGAATTATTTGCTCTTCAAGACGGGAGAAGAAAAGATACTGGAACTCCTCCAACAAAATCTTGATGAACTCTTGAAGAAAAGATTAAATCATGAAGAACCACCATGAAGAACTCCGGTGACAAAAGGATGATGAGATAAAATTGAAGGATGAAAGAATAAGATGAGCATTGCGATGATTTAGATGGAGGTTCCGACGAAATGGCCGAGGAAATTGAACTCCGGAAAAGAAAATATGAAAAGACTTGGAACTAGAATTTATCCCTCAAGAACAAACTCCGAAGGAAGGGATTAATCACTTGGATGAAATAAGAATAAGATTTATTGCATGCTTATCCTTCATCAAATTAAATTGATGACAAGCAATGGATTTTTTGCATATTACTTATTCTTCTTGAAAAGAGATTGAGAAGTGACATAGCGCCACCTTGAGAAGGTCTTCATGAACCACCGATAGGATTAAAAGAACGAATGAATTGAATATGATGAAAAATCGACAAGAAATCTTCAACGAACCACCGTGAAAATGAAAATGAACAAAGAGAAGAGAACGGATCGCCGGAAAGAATTAGAAAAGCATGAAGATACTTGAGCGAATTTAGAGAAAAGAGATCGAAGAGATCGCGAACTGATTAATGAATGCTTGAACGCAACACCGGAAGAATATTGAGACGAACGAAGGGGCACGGATATAGAATAATTAGAAAACGACTTTGAAAACTTGGAACGAAGAAATCTTCCGAAAAGATGGCCTCCGGATGATTGAGACGGAAAGTAACTCCTGAAATACTCCGGATGGATGAAAAGAATTTACATGACTGGAAACAATTAGATAGGATAACATCGAGCTAGCCCCATGAATCTCCGGGGGAACGGACAAGATTTAGAGGAAAACTCTTCTTCAATCTTCAAATGACAACGAGAAACACCGCAAAAATTATTGAGATACTCCGGGAGAATGAAAAGCAAAGAGGTTAGGCCAACAATGAAAATGATTTGGAATCCAACTTGGAAAAGGCATGTGACTGATGTGATCCATTCTTACGTCACACTCCGAAAAGAATTAGGAATGGCTCCGGAATAATTAGAAGAGTCAGGTAAGATCCTGGGAAAAGACCTGTGGGTTAGGGCCCACTGAAATAGAACACCGTTGGAAAGGGATGTTGAACAGATATATGATGCACCGAAACAATTGAAATATTCGGATGAGGTGACAACCTCGAATTAATTAGAACACAGACGAATCTCCTGAGATGTGTTGAACACTCCGGAAGGATAAATTGGCGAGAGGCGAACGAGCAGGGAAAACACTTGATCCAAGGAAAAGAATGTGATCACCTGAAAAACTTGAATTGAGTGCACCGGAAAAAGAAAGGGATGAAGAATGACGAACAAGACGAGAATTCACCGATTGAAATAATTGAGGGAGACTGAAGAGGCTCCACACGAATGGAATTGATGGTCGAAAAAGACTCAGGCTCCGGGAATAAGAGGGTGGGAGGGCGAAAAAAAAACAAAGGCAACTTGGAAGGGGAAACCGACGAATAACTTGAAGAGAAAGCACCGGTTGAAATCATTGGAGGACAGAAAGCAAAGACTTCGCACGAGTAGGATGGATACTCGATTACGGACTCCGGTTCCGAGAAGAAGAAGGGTGGGCGGGCGGGAAAAGAAAACAACTGAGGATTGGACTTGACAACGATGAAGAGGCTCGAGTCAACTTGACGAGAAATGCACCGGATGAAAAGAGAAGAGAACCAACGACCGAGAAACCAACTGCGTGATCCTAAAGAAAGTTTGAAAGGGAAGAGGAGTAATTCAAAACACCTACGTCAAGATTCCTCACCAGAGCGACGAAGGGACTGAGGAGTAAACAGAATTCCTACTCTCCGATATAACTAGACTCAGAAAATAGTTTATTCTAGACTCAACATCGGCCAAACTACACGATCAATCAAGGGGGCTCCTAAGGTCGGTCGAGGCTCTGATACCAACTTGTCACGCCCAATATGCGACCCTATCCAAAAGGAACTCGAAGGTCCCACCAAGGATAGACCCGCATATTGAAACGCTTTTGCAAGGTGGATATCATTACATCAACATTACATAATACATAGGGATACAACCAAGACATACAAGATCAACATCCGTCTACGGATGAAACATAAACAGAAACTCAAACAACATCCACCCTGCTAGCCCAGGCTGCCGTCCAGGAACCTATCCCCTGATCGACGAAGAAGAAGAACTCCAAAACAAGTAAACATCGCTCTCGCGTCATGATCACCGCAAAACCTGTACCTCTGCAACTGTTGTTGTAGTAATCTGAGCCACGAGGACTCAGCAATCCCATTACCATGGGTATCAAGACTAGCAAAGCTTAAAGGGAAAGGAAGGGTAAAGTGGTGAGGTTGCAGCAGCGACTAAGCATGATATGGTGGCTAACATACGCAAATGAGGCGAGAAGAGAAACAAAGGAACGGTCGTCAACTAGTAATGATCAAGAAGTGATCCTGAACTCCTACTTACGTCGACATAACCCGAAACCGTGTTCTCCTCTCGATCAACCCCAAAAGAGACACTCACGTTACGCACACGGTTGGTGTATTTTAGAAGAGTTTACTTCAAGTTTACTACAACCGGATATTAACAAATTCCCATCTGCCACATAACCGCGGGCACGGCTTTGAAAGTTCAAACCCTGCAGGGTGTCCCAACAGCCCATGATAAGCTCTCGCGATCAACGAAGGATATTCCTTCTCCCGGAAGACCCGATCAGTCTCGAATCCGGCTACAAGACATTTCGACAAGAATAAAACAAGACCAGCAAAGCCGCCCGATCGCCGACAATCCCGATAGGAGCTGCACATATCTCGTTCTCGAGGCAACACCGATAAGCGAAGCGTCTGGTACCGACGTAACCCAAGTTGCCAAGGGATGGTCCTGCACGGTGCTCTAGTTTGGACCAACACTTAGACAAGCATTGGCCCGGGGGGGCTAAATAAAGATGACCCTTGGGTTAATTACTCCCAAGGGAAAATAGGTGGTGGTGAGGCAAATGGTAAAACCAAGGTTGGGCCTTCTTTGGAGAGTCTTATTCAAAGCGAACTGTCAAGGGGGTCCCATAAATCACCCAACCGCGTTAGGGACACAAAATCCGGGAACATAATACCGATATGATGGAAACTAGGGCGGCAAGAGTGGAACAAAACACCAGGCATAAGGCCGAGCCTTCCACCCTTTACCAAGTATATAGGTGCATTAATAATATAAGAGATATTGTGATATCCCAACCAAAATCCTGTCCACCATGGAGCAATCTTCAACTTCACCTGCAGCTAGCAACGCTATAAGAGGGCTGAGCAAAAGCGGTAACATAGCCAAGCAACGGTTTGCTAGGAATGGTGTCAAAGGTTAGAGGTTCATGGCAATTAGGGAGGCTTGAGCAGCAAGTGGTAGGTAACGCAGCATAGCGATAGAACGAAGCAACTATCATAGCAATGATAGTAATGAGATCCAAGGTGACGGTCATCTTGCCTGAAATCCCGCTAGGAAGAAGAACGAGTCCATGAAGCGGTGAAGCCACGAAGACGAACCAAGCGTGACGAGCGAATCCTCACGATCATAACGAAACAGGAACTAACAAGAAGAAGCACACAACATGGTAAACACACCACACATGAGCAAGGCATGATGCACAACAACCATGATGCATGACAAAGCTACATGAAGCTACTCATGGCAAGAGATGATGCAAACAAGAGCAACACATCAAAGCAAGTTTGAATGAGGCCGGGAACAACATATAACAATTCCGGTAAGTCCTCATATGCATATTTCGAAATTGGTCCAGATCTGAATAACTTTATGTTCTAGTTGTTAAACAGCAAGTTAATATGCACCACGATGATCTACACGAAAATCTAGTCAAGTTACATATAAAGTTCATTAGATTCGGAGCTACGGCCTAGAAGATATGAGCAAAACAAGATAAGCATGGCATTGATACAAAATGCATCCAAACATCAAGTAAGCACACCAAAACATGGATGCAAGAAGGTAATATGAAACTACATGCAAAATCAAGCAAGTTTCATATAGGGCACACTCAAAACGGAGCAACGGTTCAACACATACACCCTATACAAGTTTAAAGGACAAACTGTCCAAAACAGCAACTAGGCATATTGCAAGCACCGAAACAACAAGCTACAGCATCTTAACATTAGAACAAAAGGCATGGGAACGATGTACAGGTAAAGCATTACAAAACATGAACACTGAGCTATCTCCAGAAATCACTATAACACGCTCAAACACACATGGCAAGATTTCAAATAATAACAGTTTCAGACTTTAGCAGAAATAACATCAGGTTGCAATGTTTAGAGCTATCAAACAACATGTTACAGGAACTTATCATGGCAACCAAAGGCATGGCATGAATCTATTAATTGCATAGAACAAAAGTCCCTCACTGACCATGAGCCACAAAGGATTAGAAAATATGATGGCACCCATGTAAACATGGCAAGTTATATTACAGATTCGTACATGGCAGGAACAATAATAAGTAAGCATGTTGGTGAGCTTGAACCACACACCACAGAGCAATACATGGCATTTCAAGGCAACTCACAGTAAGATGACATGTTTATGAAGCTTAGCATGGCAAGAGCAAGTTCATAGAGTGCATAGATCACTAACAACAATCATGGCAACGTTGAACATAATGTTAACAGGATGGCACAAACATTATTTAGCAACTTTGGAGCAAGATAACAACAAGTTACAGTAGGCTATAAATGCAACAAAGGGCATGGAAGGATAAAGCAAGACATGTAGTACAAAACATCCTTAGTGAACATCTCCAGATTATCCATAGAATGACTTGTAGAAGCAGGTTAACATAGCATCATGATATAGCATATTCAGACATGCAAAACAGCAACAGCAAGTACCCTACTTAACAAGCTTGATTCAGTCACTACAGAAATCACAAAAATACATGGATGGCACCCCTGTGAAGATGGCATGACATAGTTCAAAACACATGTAGACATCAACCTCATAGGATGTACACATCAAATGCAACAAAAATGACAAATCATCAAGTTGTACCAGTTTCAGCAGGTTAACATCGTATAGCACTCTTGCAACGATGATTAGGGCATCAAGATGAGCTCAAATGAACATGAAGCAATGGAATGAAATGAATTACTCGTCGAGGCGAACAATTTGACATATTATACGCACCAAACGGAGCAGTATGCAGCAAGTTATGGCATGATGAACATGGCATGATAATGACAAAAACTTCGGGACTTGGAGAAATATCGGGGTCAACCTCGGGTCCGCACGGATTTCGATGTTGGCCGGAGATCTCGCCGGAGTGAGCTCGGGGATGGCCGGAGAAGAGGGAGAACGGCGGCCGGAGGTCGGAGAGGGGCGGAGGAGGCCGGGCGGAGCGAGATCCGGCCGGATCCCACCGGATCCGGACCGGAGGGGAGCGGCGGAGGTGGAGGAGGCGCTGCTCCGGCGAAGCGCGCGCCATGGCGGGCGCGGCGGCGGTGACGGTCGGCGGCGGCGGAGGAGCAACAAGGTGCGGCGGCGAGGGGCGACAGAGGCGGCGCGGCGCGCCGGCCGGCGCGGCGGCGAGGCGCGCCCAGCGACGGGTCGCCGGCGAAGCGGCGAGACGGCGGCGCCTGGCGGGCAGCGCCCGTGGGTCGCGGCGGCGTGAGATGGGCCCATGGCTCAATCCGCCCGCGGGGCTGGCCTTGTGGAGACGGCGGCGAGCAACGTGGCGTTGTCCGGGATTCGCCGAACGCAGGCGGGAGCTGAGGTGGCGGCTTCCTATTGGCCGGACGACGTGGCTGGGCGGCGGTGGACGTGTCCGGCTATGGGCGGACATGTCCGTGGCCTTGAGAGCGGGCTAGGGTTTAAGGGATTCATCCGCGAATTTCGGGGGAGGAAGACATATTTATAGATAGAGGGAGCTAGGAGAGTCCAAATGAGGAGCGGTTTTCGCCCACACGATCGTGATCGAACGACCGAGAGCATGGAGGGGAGCTAGATGGGTTTTGGGACACTTTGAAAGGGGTGTTGGGCTGCAAGGAGAAATGGGCTTTACGGTTACCCGGTTAACCGTTGGAGTATCAAACGACCTCCAAATGGCACGAAACTTGACAGGCGGTCTACCGGTGCTATACCAAGGCCGCTTGGCAAACCTCAGGCCATTCCGAGAAAGTTTAACACCCACTCACAACAAGAGACAAAAGGGGAACGCCGGAGGACATAGGAGTGCCGGATTGCAAAACGGACAACGAGGAAAATGCTCGGATGCATGAGAAGAACACGTATGCAAATGCGATGCACATGACGGCCTGATATAAAATGCAGATGATGACATGGCAAAGTGCAACACGCAAGAACACGACATGGCAACGACGGCGAATAACTGGCAAACACCTGGCGCATCGAATCCGGGGTGTTACACACCAGGAGCATGTAAAATGTTTGCATCAAATCCTTCATTACCAGTATGTTCATTAGACACTTCAGGCTCAAGAACAACATGAGCTTGGACGTTTGCACCGGAAAATTGATTAGATACATCATATTCAGTCAGTTCAGTATTGATTGGGGGAGTTATAAAATAAGTAGAAATTGGTTTCATTTTCTCATAGATTCCCTACATACAAGCAGTTTTACAACACCGTTAGGTTTAACTATTGGCCAGAAATTGAAGAGTTGAATTAGATATAATCAGGGATGTGATGTACCTGCTCGTTGCGCATGCTACTCTTGCAAGCTACGACTGTCTGTTTGCGCAAGCTCGATGTCATTCCCGTGTTGCCGCCGCTGCCTCCCACGCAGGCTACACCCAGGGTTGGATCTTCATCTTCTTGTCCTTCCGTTCGCTTGAAGCCCAGCGACCGCCCTCCAACAAGGGCGCGAAGAAGTGTTGTGTCGGTCTGTCCAACGGCGGCTAGGTTAGGAGCGAACCAGACTGGAGGCTGGAGCGGATGAATTGGGATTTTTCCTGCTGTCGATCGATATGGGAGGCGCTCGTTTGGACCGCGAGCCTGCTATAGGGCCTGCCTTGCACTTATGTTATTGGCCTATCCAAATTGAAACATTTTCTTCATTTTTGCATTGCTCTGCTTTGCGTTGGGACGAACAAAACTAGCCTGGGCCAACCTGGACGACTCAAACTAGGTGCACACTTCCGAGCCACCCGAGGCGGCCGCCCATACCAGCCCCTATGGTATGATAGGGGTAGTGAAAAATATTCCAGTGGCGCTTTTGATTTACCCACAAAATGGTTGAATTGCTTGTTTCTATGAACTGAGTTCGACAATAATGTGAAGGATGCCAGTCTTTTCATCCTATTGTAGATTGCTTAGATCTCGATATGCCAAAATTAAGCGCATGAAATATACAGTAAAAGTCGTTGTGATGTGTGTGTCCACAACTAGTCTGACTGCACGTCCTCATATAACATATCAAGGACGCACCATCTTACCAGATTAACCATTCGACTTACCAATGCAGTGTGGGAAGAAAGAAGTATTGGGACTGCGTATCCAAGCAATTGATGCCATGGACTCCTTCGTACAACCTTGTAAGCGAAAAAGAAGTTGAAGTGTGCCTGTACAAAGACCTAGCATAAGTTCAGTTACCTGCTTCTCGGAATTTTAGTTAGCCACTTATTGCAAAAAATTTCAATTACGTTGCTTGGCTTAATTTAGTTTGCTACTGATTACATAGTGCCACAGCCTGTTAATCCTATTATAGACTGCACCTATCTATGTGTTTGATACTTACTGTCAAGAATTACCTGTTTGCTTGAACTTAAATAACTACTTGTTTGTTTAACTGCTTTGCTGCTGCAACAACGGGTTACAATGATGTTAGTAACTACTTTTCAGCATGGAATTGAAACTCTTTAATTCCTTGTTTGTTTAACTGGTTTGCTGTTATAACTCCTAGTTGAGATGTTTTGCTAACTTCAACTTTTCTGAATCCAATCGGAACTTTAATGGCAAAACAAGTTAGCCCAAGATCAAAGAGCGAGGTCCCCATGGACGTTGTATCATCCCACAGCAGTGGCACCGGCCCAATCGTGCATTATGAATTGCCAACTGCTGGTGCTCTAGAGGCTAAACTAGTGGTAGAAAGAGATTACGCTACGCACTTAGAGATGAAGTTGACCTGTTGAGGAAGCAAATAGCACAATTAGTAGCAGTACTCAATACAACCATTAAATATTTGGTGGATTTCAAAATGAAGCAAACTGAGACTGACCACATTGTTAAGGTCCTGAAGGAAAAAAGGAAATTAAATTCCCACTTGGTAAATCATAGGTGAAATGTTCTTTCCATCATTGAATAACCTTTGTGTTGTTTGTTCATGTAATCAATCAAACCATTTGTTTTAGAGATCATGTAATAATTGTTTTTTGTTTTTTGTTTTTTGGTTTGTAATTTTATTTGAGCACAAGTCTGTATTAATTGATAAGACTCGGAGACATTTCATTTTGATTGCTGTGCAGACCTACAAATATGCCAATCGGGTTGAATGTGCATTCAGCAATAATAGTAGTATAGATGGACCATAACTGGAACGCATTGGAAAGGGCCAAGATGTTGTAGTAGCTTGGCTAAAAAAAGGATGTTGTTGTAGCAAAGAAAAGTACAGCGGCTTGGCTTATGTATGTTAGTTGATATTATTGATCCATATACTCTATAAGTGTTTATATGTCTGTTAGTTCTGTACATTCTTGGTTGATTCACTCGCTATTTGAATCTTGATACATCGCTTGTGTACATATCTAAATGGGAGTACACATTATGCTGCGTGTGACATTTGAGTTGGACATGAAGTGTTCCAAATATTCAATTCACCTTAAACTGGATTCTAGCTTCGAATTTGAGTATCAACATTTGTAAACCATATTCATATATGACAGTGGAATACATCTTTGTCGTCCTTTTGAAGATATATAAAAACACATAGAATGATTTATAAAGATTCGTATAGGAATACAAAATGGATTCGAATTTAGTTGCCAGGGTAAACGTGGATGCTTATTGTCCCAAAATTCGAAAGAAGCGGCAAAATGTCCACTCCCACGTCGGCTGCCCGAAGCCAAGTGTTTGGGAGATGGGAATTACTTCCTACCCATTATACAGACAATTCATCGGCCCGATTTCCACTGCTCTAAATAGGGGTAGGATAGTAACTTCAATAAGACGTGACACGACCGCCTCTGAGCCCATTACGACACGGTGGGCGCCAAACATGGGCGGCAAAACACATTTGATTTAAGCTCGTCCGAAAGACCTCTGTTTCTCCCTCCATTTCCCCATTCATACATGGTGGGCAGCAAAAAAAACTCGACTCAGCCGAAATCGATGTAGGCAAATATTTTCAATAGGAGCAGGTTTGTAACTTCACTCAGACGTAACACAACCGCCCTACCTGTCAGCCCTGTTCATACACCATGGGCGCCAACCATGGGCGCCAACCACCCTCTCCTCGCCCAAAATCGCTATGGGCAAATATTGGTGAGATGCGAGATTACGGTCGTATCACCAACCGACGAGACGTCCAAATTTTAAACGGGGGCTAAGTTCGTAACTTTCCCATATTTCAAACAGGCGTGTCCCAAAAACATGGTTCAACGTACCTCTCCCTCCATTTTCCCATTCATACACCATCCGCGCTAGAACACCATCCCCACACCAGCCTCCGTCCGCCATCCCATCCATTGCCGCCGTCCTCCACCACATCCATCGCCGTCGTCCTCCACCACATCCATCGCCACCGTCCTCCACCATGCCGGAGAGCCTACCAAGACCGCGTCGTCCACTGCTAGAGATGGACGTTTCTCATCCACGGTGACGGACCAAGAGCCTTGCATCACGTCCTCTCGCTTCATCGGCGCCGTCGTCCTCTTTGTGGGGGCCTCTCACACGACCTTCCCACCGCAATGGGACTTAACCCCCGATGCACCTGTCTACCGTCACAGATCTGCTTCAATGCCACTGACAACCATCGCACCCCCGATGCCTACACGGGGCCGCAAGAGAGGTGGTACTTCATATCTCCTCAACTTTTTGATCTCAACCAGAAAATAGATCTTAACTTGGTTACTCTACTTTCTTTTCAGCTCTTAGAATTTAGTTCTTAGTTCGAAGCAAACAATGGCTGCTAAATATCATTTCTCTGGTTTCCCCCTTTTATGATCACTATACGATCAGAATACGTGCTTTGTGTCATAATAGCACTGCTCGACCCATCAAGCTAAACAAGCTTAGTTGTTCAAATACAAATCTGATATTATTAAAACAGATTCGTTTGATTGGTCAGCTAAATGTTCCTAAATTAGTTTTGAAAATGCATGTTCGCCGCTCGGGTGTGTATCTCTATAGGGTGCCCACAGTGGGCCGGCCCACCCTGGGATTTTGGGTCGTCCCAGGCCCCGATTCCCCTCTGTTCTGCTGCGCGCTTCCGATCTCTACTCGCCCCCAGCTGCCTACCTCACCGGCGACTTGCCGTCCCCGGACGACATGAATCTAGGAGGAGACGCCGGACTAACAGGAAGTCAGGAGCCGCTCGCCCAACAGCGTCACCGCTGCC
The DNA here is from genome assembly GCA_021605205.1 of Aegilops longissima. NCBI lineage: Eukaryota > Viridiplantae > Streptophyta > Magnoliopsida > Poales > Poaceae > Aegilops > Aegilops longissima. The sequence goes on from CM038676.1 coordinate 553,787,825, forward strand.
CGGGCGCGCCGTCGTGCCTAACTTCCCAGCCCGTTCAGGGCTAAGGCGTGCAGCACCCACTAAGCCAACCCGATTTATCCTAAGATAAGTCCTCAACACTCAGCAGCCACTCCTCATCACCCATTTTCTAATTGATTCATTACTCATTAGGCAGGACTGTCATTAGGGTTGTTGTGTGCTCAGTGCTACCTACACTTAATGGTTCAGATGTATTTCGGTAATCTTTAGTACCTGTAAAGTTCACAGGGTTTTCAAAATTTTGTCCCTAGGAACAGACACTAGTCATTTTGGATTGTTGGTCGTAGTGACATTGACCCAGATTACTACTGCAAGCCAGGTTTGTTGAAAACTTTACTTGTCTTTCTTACTCATTCGATATAATATCCAATTATTCACGTCGATTAGTTGCAAACAATAAGTGCTAGACAAACTTCTCGATTCAGATTTTGGACGGTCTCTTACTGCAGTTACAATTTTGCATACTTGTCCCAGTGAGCTCACAAGTAAATGATTGATTCACTACATCTATGCTTGCCTTGTCATATTTGTTGTCAATATTCTTTTAGGGTGGACCACCCTGTTTCTAAATACTGCAACCGTAGACATGAGTGAATAGTATTTCTCTATGTGATCTCTTCCATCATGTGTGTGAAGGAAATATGCCCTAGAGGCAATAATAAAGTTATTATTTATTTCCTTATATCATGATAAATGTTTATTATTCATGCTAGAATTGTATTAACCGGAAACATAATACATGTGTGAATACATAGACAAACAGAGTGTCACTAGTATGCCTCTACTTGACTAGCTCGTTAATCGAAGATGGTTATGTTTCCTAACCATAGACATGAGTTGTCATTTGATTAATGGGATCATATCATTAGGAGAATGATGTGATTGACTAGACCCATTCCGTTAGCTTAGCACACGATCGTTTACTATGTTGCTATTGCTTTCTTCATGACTTATACATGTTCCTATGACTATGAGATTATGCAACTCCCGTTTATCAGAGGAACACTTTGTGTGCTACCAAACGCGTCAACGCATAATCGGGTGATTATAAAGGTGCTCTCAGGTGTCTCGAAGGTACATTTTGGGTTGGCGTATTTGAGATTAGGATTTGTCACTCCGATTGTCGGAGAGGTATCTCTGGGCCCTCTCGATAATGCACATCACTTAAGCCTTGCAAGCATTGCAACTAATGAGTTGGTTGCGGGATGATGTATTACAGTACGAGTAAAGAGACTTGCCAGTAACGAGATTGAACTAGGTATTGAGATACCGATGATCGAATCTCGGGCAAGTAACATACCGATGACAAAGGAACAACGTATGTTGTTATGCGGTCGACCGATAAAGATCTTAAGTAGAACATGTAGGAGCCAATATGAGCATCCAGGTTCCGCTATTGGTTATTGACCGAGGCGTGTCTCGGTCATGTCTACATAGTTCTCGAACCCGTAGGGTCCGCATGCTTAACGTTACGATGACGGTTATATTATGAGTTTATATGTTTTGATATACGAAGGTTGTTGAGTCCGGATGTGATCACGGACATGATGAGGAGTCTCGAAATGGTCGAGACATGAAGATTGATATATTGGAAGCCTATGTTTGGATATCGGAAGTGTTCGGGTGAAATCGGGATTTTCGAGATGCACCGGAAGGTTACGGAACCCCGGGAACTTAATGGGCCTTAGTGGGCCTTGGTGGAAGAGAGGAGAGGAGGCCAGGCAGGGCCGCCCCCAGTCCGTATAGGACAAGAGAGGCGGCGCCCCCCCTTTCCTTCCTCCTCCACCTCTTCCCCTCTTTCTCCTAGTCCAACATGGAAAGGGGGAGTCCTACTCCCGGTAGGAGTAGGACTCCTCCTGGCGCGCCTCCTCCCTAGCCGGCCGCACCTCCCCCTTGCTCCTTTATATACGAGGGCAGGGGGCACCCTAGACACACAAGTTGATCAGTTGATCTCTCCCAACTGTGTGCGGTGCCCCCCTCCACCATAGTCCACCTCGATAATACTGTAGCGGTGCTTAGGCGAAGCCCTGGGTCGGTAGAACATCAACATCGTCACCACGCCGTCGTGCTAACGAAACTCTCCCTCAACACTCGGCTGGATCGGAGTTCGAGGGACGTCATCGGGCTGAACGTGTGCTGAACTAGGAGGTGTCGTACGTTCGGTATTTGATCGGTCGGATCGTGAAGACGTACGACTACATCAGCCGCATTGTGCTAATGCTTCCGCTTTCGGTCTACGAGGGTACATAGACAACACTCTCTCCTCTTGTTGTTATGCATCACCATGATCTTGCGTGTGCGTAGGAAATTTTTTGAAATTACTACTTTCCACAACATTGGCATCCGAGCCAGGTTTTATGCGTAGATGTCATATGCACGAGTAGAACACAAGTGAGTTGTGGGTGATATAAGTCATACTGCTTACCAGCATGTCATACTTTGGTTCGGCTGTATTGTTGGATGAAGTGGCCCAGATCGACATTACGCGTACGCTAGACCGGTTCTCCCGACGTGCTTTGCACAAAGGTGGCTAGCGGGTGTCAGTTTCTCCAACTTTGGTTGAACCAAGTGTGGCTACGCCCGGTCCTTGCGAAGGTTAAAACAGCACTAACTTGACAAACCATGGTTGTGGTTTTTGATGCGTAGGTAAGAACGGTTCTTGCTCAGCCCGTAGCAGCCACGTAAAACTTGCAAAAACAAAGTAGAGGGCGTCTAACTTGTTTTTGCAGGGCATGTTGTGATGTGATATGGTCAAGACGTGATGCTATATTTTTATTGTATGAGATGATCATGTTTTGTAACGAGTTATCGGCAATGGCGAGAGCCATATGGTTGTCGCTTTATTGTATGCAATGCAATTGCCTGTAATGCTTTACTTTATCACTATCGGTAGCGATAGTCGTAGAAGCATAAGATTGGCGAGGCGACAACGATGCTACGATGGAGATCAAGGTGTCGCGCGGTGGCGATGGTGATCATGGAGGTGCTTGAGAGATGGAATCACAAGCACAAGATGATGATGGCCATATCATATCACTTATATTGATTGCATGTGATGTTTATCTTTTATGCATCTTATCTTGCTTTGATTGACGGTAGCGATGTCGGATGATCTCTCACTAAATTTCAAGATAAAAGTGTTCTCCCGAGTATGCACCGTTGCCAAAGTTAAATGGTTCCCGGACACCACGTGATGATCGGGTGTGATAAGCTCTCGTCCATCTACAACGGGTGCAAGCCAGTTTTGCACACGCAGAATACTCAGGTTAAACTTGACGAGCCTAGCATATGCAGATATGGCCTCGGAACACTGAGACCGAAAGGTCGAGCATGAATCATATAGTAGATATGATTAACATAGTGATGTTCACCATTGAAAGCTACTCCATTTCACGTGATGATCGGTTATGGTTTAGTTGATTTGGATCACATGATCAATTAGAGGATTAGAGGGATGTCTATCTAAGTGGGAGTTCTTAAGTAATATGATTAATTGAACTTAAATTTATCATGAACTTAGTCCTGGTAGTATTAGCATATCTATGTTGTAGATCAATAGCTCGTTATGTTGCTCCCCATTTGTGTTTTATATGTGTTCCTAGAGAAAACTAAGTTGAAAGATGATAGTAGCAATGATGCGGATTGGATCCGTGATCTAAGGATTATCCTCATTGCTGCACAGATGCACCGCTAGGTGACAGAACTATTGCAGGAGCAGATGCAGACGTTATGAACGTTTTGACAAAGCTCGGTATGATGACTACTTGATAGTTTAGTGCACCATGCTTAACGGCTTAGAATCGGGACTTCAAAGACGTTTTGAACGTCATGGACCATATGAGATGTTCCACGAGTTGAAGTTAATATTTCAAGCAAATACCCGAGTTGAGAGATATGAAGTCTCCAACAAGTTCTAGAGCTAAAAGATGGAGGAGAATAGCTCAAGCGGTGAGCATGTGCTCAGATTATGCAGGTACTACAATCGCTTGAATCAAGTGGGAGTTAATCTTCCAGATAAAATAGTGATTGACAGAATTCTCTAGTCACCATCACCAAGTTAGTAGAACTTCGTGATGAACTATAGTATGCAAGGGATGACGAAAACAATTCCCAAGCTCTTCGCAATGCTAAAATCGGCGAAGGTAGAAATCAAGAAAAACATCAAGTGTTGATGGTTGACAAGACCACTAGTTTCAAGAAAAGGGGCAAAGGGGAGAAGGGGAACTTCAAGAATAACGGCAAGCAAGTTGCTGCTCGAGTGAAGAAGCCCAAGTCTGGACCTAAGCCTGAGACTAAGTGCTTCTACTACAAAGGAACTGGTCACTGGAAGCGGAACTACCCCAAGTATTTGGCGGATAAGAAGGATGGCAAAGTGAACAAAGGTATATTTGATATACGGATTATTGATGTGTATTTTTGTTCATAGCAACCCCGCGGTATTTGATACTAGTTCAGTTGCTAAGAGTAGTTACTCGAAACGGGAGTTGCAGAATGAACAGAAACTAGTTAAGGGTGAAGTGACGATGTGTGTTGGAAGCAGTTCCAAGATTGATATGATCATCATCGCACACTCCCTATACTTTCGGGATTAGTGTTGAACCTAAATAAGTCTTATTTGGTGTTTGCGTTGAGCATGAATATGATTTGATCATGTTTATTGCAATACGGTTATGCATTTAAGATAAAGAATAATTGTCGTTCAGTTTACATGAATAAAACCTTATGAGGTTACACACCCAATGAAAATGGTTCGTTCGATCTCGATCAAAGTGATACACATATTCATAATATTGAAGCCAAAATATGAAAAGTTAATAATGATAGTGCAACTTATTTGTGGCACTGCCGTTTAGGTCATATTGGTGTAAAGCGCAAGAAGAAACTCCATGCTGATGGGATTTTGGAATCACTTGATTATGAATCACTTGATGCTTGTGAACCATGCCTCATGGGCAAGATGACTAAGACTCTGTTCTCCAGAACAATGGAGCAAGCAACAAACTTGCTGTAAATAATACATACTGATGTATACGGTCCGATGAGTGTTGAGGCTCGTGGCGGGTATCATTATTTTCTGACCTTCACAGATGATTTGAGCAGATATGGGTATATCTACTTGATAAAACATAAGTCTGAACCATTTGAAAAGTTCAAAGAATTTCAGAGTGAAGTGGAAAATTATCGTGGCAAGAAAATAAAGTTTCTACGATCTGATCGCGGAGACAAATATTTGAGTTACGAGTTTGGTCTTCAATAAAAACAATGTGGAATAGTTTCACAAATTCGTGCCACCTGGAACACCACAGCATAATGGTGTGTCCGAACGTCATAACCGTACTCTTGGATATAGTGCAATCTATGATGTTTCTTACCGATTTACCACTATAGTTTTTGGGGTTATGCATTAGAGACAGCTGCATTCACGTTAAAAAGGGCACCATCTAAATCCATTGAGATGACACTTTATGAACTGTGGTTTGGTAAAAACCAAAGTTGTCGTTTCTTAAAGTTTTGGGTTGGGATGCTTATGTGAAAAAGTTTCAACATGATAAGCTTGAACCCAAATCGGAGAAATGCGTCTTCATAGGATACCCAAAAGTTACTGTTGGGTACACCTTCTATCACAGATCCCAAGGCAAGATATTCGTTGCTAAGAATGGATCCTGTCTAGAGAAGGAGTTTTCTCGAAAGAAGTGAGTGGGAGGAAAGTGGAACTTGATAAGGTAATTGTACCTTCTCCCTAATTGGAAAATAGTTCATCACAGAAATCAGTTCCAGTGATGTCTACACCAACAAGAGAGGAAGTTAATGATAATGATCATGAAACTTCAGATCAAGTTACTACAGAACTTCGTAGATCAACCGGAGTGAGATCCGCACCAGAGTGGTACGGTAATTCTGTTCTGGAGGTCATGTTACTTGACCATGACGAACCTACGAACTATGAGGAAGCGATGATGAGCCCAGATTCCGCAAAATGGTTTAAGGCCATGAAATCTGAGATGGGATCCATGTATAAGAACAAAGTATGGACTTTGATTAACTTGCCTGATGATTGGTGAGCCATTGAGATTAAATGGATCTTCAAGAGGAAGATGGACGCTGATAATAGTGTTACTATCTACAAAGCTAGAATTGTCGCAAAAGGTTTTCGACAAGTTCAAGGTGTTGACTACGATGAGAGTTTCTCACTCGTATCTATGCTTAAGTCTGTCCGAATCATGTTGGCAATTGCCGCATTTTATGAAATCTGGCAAATGGATAAACAAAACTACATTCCTTAATGGATTTATTAAAGAAGAGTTGTATATGATGCGACCAGAAGGTTTTGTTAATCCTAAAGGTGCTAACAAAATATGCAAGCTCCAGCGATCCATCTATGGACTGGTGCAAGCATCTCGGAGTTGGAATATACACTTTGATGAGTTGATCAAAGCATATAGTTTTATCTGAGCTTGCGGTGAAGCTTTGTATTTACAAGAAAGTGAGTGGGAGCACTACAAAGCATTTCGATAAGTATATGTGAATGACATATTGTTGATCGGAAATAATGTAGAATTATTCTGCAAAGCATAAAGGAGTGTTTGAAAGGAGTTTTTCAAAGAAAGACCTCGGTGAAGCTGCTTACATATTGAGCATCAAGATCTATAGAGATAGATCAAGCCGCTTGATAAGTTTTTTTTTCAAAGAGTACATACCTTGATAAGATTTTGAAGTAGTTCAAAATGGAACAGTCAAAGAAGGAGTTCTTGCCTGTGTTGCAAGGTGTGAAGTTGAGTAAGACTCAAAACCCGACCATGGCAGAAAATAGAAAGAGAATGAAACGTCATTCCCTATGCCTCGGTCATAGGTTCTATAAAGTATGCTATGCTATGTACCAGACCTATTGTATACCTTGTTCTGAGTTTGGCAAGGGAGTACAATTTTGATCTAGGAGTAGATCACTGGACAGCGGTCAAGAATATCCTTAGTGAGGACTAAGGAAATATTTCTTGATTATGGAGGTGATAAAAGAGCTCGTCGTAAAGAGTTACATCGATACAAGCTTTTACACCAATCCAGATGATTCTAAGTCTCAATCTGGATACATATTGAAAGTGGGAGCAATTAGCTAGAGTAGCTCCATGCAGAGCATTGTAGACATAGAATATTTTGCAAAATACATACGGCTCTAAATGTGATGCACCGTTGACTAAAAACTTCTCTCACGAGCAAAACATGATCATACCTTAGTACTCTTTGGGTGTTAATCACATAGCGATGTGAACTAGATTATTGACTCTAGTAAACACTTCGGGTGTTGGTCACATGACGATGTGAACTATGGGTGTTAATCACATACAGATGTGAATATTGGTGTTAAATCACATGGCAATGTGAACTAGATTATTGACTCTAGTGCAAGTGGGAGACTGAAGGAAATATGCCCTAGAGGCAATAATAAAGTTATTATTTATTTCCTTATATCATGATAAATGTTTATTATTCATGCTAGAATTGTATTAACCGGAAACATAATACATGTGTGAATACATAGACAAACAGAGTGTCACTAGTATGCCTCTACTTGACTAGCTCGTTAATCGAAGATGGTTATGTTTCCTAACCATAGACATGAGTTGTCATTTGATTAACGGGATCACATCATTAGGAGAATGATGTGATTGACTTGACCCATTCCGTTAGCTTAGCACACGATCGTTTAGTATGTTGCTATTGCTGTCTTCATGACTTATACATGTTCCTATGACTATGAGATTATGCAACTCCCGTTTACCGGAGGAACACTTTGTGTGCTACCAAACATCACAACGTAACTGGGTGATTATAAAGGTGCTCTACAGGTGTCTCCGAAGTTACATGTTGGGTTGGCGTATTTTGAGATTAGGATTTGTCACTCCGATTGTCGGAGAGGTATCTCTGGGCCCTCTCAATAATGCACATCACTTAAGCCTTGCAAGCATTGCAACTAATGAGTTAGTTGCGGGATGATGTATTACGGTACAAGTAAAGAGACTTGCCGGTAACGAGATTGAACTAGGTATTGAGATACCACGATCGAATCTCGGGCAAGTAACATACCGATGACAAAGGGAACAATGTATGTTGTTATGCGGTCTGACCGATAAAGATCTTCGTAGAAGATGTGGGAGCTAATATGAGCATCCAGGTTCCGCTATTGGTTATTGACCGGAGACATGTCTCGGTCATGTCTACATAGTTCTCGAACCCGTAGGGTCCGCATGCTTAACGTTACGATGACAGTTATAGTATGAGTTTATATGTTTTGATGTACCGAAGGTTGTTCGGAGTCCCGGATGTGATCACAGACATGACGAGGAGTCTCGAAATGGTCGAGACATGAAGATTGATATATTGGAAGCCTATGTTTGGATATCGGAAGTGTTCCGGATGAAACCGGGATTTTTTCGGAGTACCGGGAGGTTACCGGAACCCCCCGGGAACTTAGTGGTCCTTAGTGGGCCTTGGTGGAAGAGAGGAGAGGAGGCCAGGGCAGGGCCGCGCCCCTCCCCCTAGTCCGAATAGGACAAGGAGAGGGGGGCGGCGCCCCTTCCTTCCTCCCCCGCACCTCTTCCCCTCTCTCCTAGTCCAACATGGAAGGGGGAGTCCTACTCCCGTAGGAGTAGGACTCCTCGTGGCGCCTCCTCCTGGCGGCCGCACCTCCCCTTGCTCCTTTATATCTGGGGCAGGGGCACCCTAGACACACAAGTTGATCAGTTGACCTCTCCCAACCGTGTGCGTGCCCCCTCCACCATAGTCCACCTCGATATTCTGTGGCGGTGCTCGGCGAAGCCCTACGTCGGTAGAACATCTACATCGTCACCACACCGTCGTGCTGACGAAACTCTCCCTCAACACTCGGTTGGATCGGAGTTCGAGGGACGTCATCGGGCTGAACGTGTGCTTAACTCGGAGGTGCCGTACGTTTGGTACTTGATCGGTCGGATCGTGAAGACGTACGACTACATCAACCGCGTTGTGCTAACGCTTCCGCTTTCGGTCTACGAGGGTACGTAGATAACACTCTCCCCTCTCGTTGCTATGCATCACCATGATCTTGCGTGTGCGTAAGAAATTTTTTGAAATTACTATGTTCCCCAACAGTGTGGGCAACGAACACTGCATTGTATTGAAAGAAAGTGTCATTTCCAGCTTTTACATAGGCTTCGATCTTTTACATGGAATACAATCTGCCTACTTGCTTTGTGTCGCACTACCAACACTCCACCCTTGAAGCTAAACATTATGCCACTCATAATTCCTTATTTTATTTGTTCAAATACGAATTTCATATAATTCTAATGTTCCTACTTCAGTTTTGAAATGTGTATACACTGTTATAGAGAAATAAGGGTTTGTATTTCTATGTGTGGTGCAGTCAAGACAGTTTGGGGATGAACTTTGCATATGCAGGGTTTTATAGGAGACACTCTTGAGTTGAATCCATAATGCATTCCATAGATAATCTGACTACTTTTATGTTTTCATGAATCTCACATTACGAACAGCATCATAATGATTATGAGCTTGCGCGCATGAAAAGAATAAAGCGTAACAATGCCATGGCTGTCAAACTTGGCATTAAGGGACTGAAATCAAGTCTAGATGCAATGCAATGCAAATGCTCTCCACCTCTGATTCATGCTCGAATATGATCCTAACAGTGATTACGAGCTAGAGGGAGACCTAAGTTAATGTAGCTCCCTAGTGGAGGAGTCGAGGAAGATGCCTATCTTATTCACCCATCAAGGTGCTTGCTCTAACTTTCCAAGGTTATATTTGTCGCACATATCTTGCAACTGATGCTTTGCATTGCTTCTACTTTGTTGAACTGCCATTAGCTTAGTTTACACATCGTGTATGTGAATACGGCCTGCCTATCCATTTTCAGTACATATTCCATCTGTCATCATACCATATTTATCCATTCAAATGTTGTTCTTGTGTATCAGGCACTCAAAAGGAAGAGAGCGATTGCTGATCATGGAGGAGCACAAGCAAAGTATTTGGAAAAGGTAGTGGCACCTGATAAATCAAATAGCCCATTAGGTGTAGTTGCAATATCACCTGACCCACAAAACACCCCAACTCTAGCAGACTCTAGCCCTACTACACTGGTCATTTCTGATGTCCCAACTCAGCAGACCCCAACTGCAGCAAACATTATGATTATGCCAGTTGGCATAGCACCAGCTCTATGACGCAAAACCCCCATTCCAGCAAAAAGTACACCAGATCCAGTTGCCAAATCCTTTTCAAACTAGAGAGCCCCAATTGCAGCAAATAGGACCCTTGTTCCATTTCTTCCCGTTTAGAAGACAAAGCTTATATTGTTGTCGAACTTTGTGCGCATCTTTCCTTCATGGAAAGATTATACATGAACACGAACAATTTCTAGTCTTCCTCCGCAACTTACGCGTAAGTAATGTACTAATGTTATTCATGGTCATTACTGCATATGTTTCTGCTGACATAAGACACAAGATTTCATTCTTTTAAATAGGCAAGGACCAAACTGGATTGTGAAGACGAGCAAGGGTTGGTTGCGCTTTTCAAGCACTCATTGATGAAGTATCGTTCCTACCTGAGGCAAGCGCACTTTGATGGCAAGCCTCTAAACGAATTTTTTGTAAAGTCTCCGGTTCTACATTTATCCGACGGTGACTGGAATAATCTTGTTACACATTGGTCTCGGCTGCAGCGTAAGGTACTATCTATGATATCACATCACAATTTCAACAACATTTCTGCATTTGCCTTAACGTCTCACTTGTACGAAAATTGTTAGTAGAAGAACATTTGTTCTCAAGGGACCACAGAATCTCGCAACTATACTGCACACTTCATTGCTCTTGTGAGTACCTCTTGCCCTGTATGACCATACTTACTTTCATAGCTGTTTGATTATGTAGCATCACTGCACATGTTAGCCTCGTTATCGTCCATTTGGTGGACATTATAAGATCCGTATGGACTCTTATATAAATTTAGAATCAACCCAATGCTTTTGAAGAGGTTTAGCTCTGCAGTCCTCTTGTAAGGACTGAACGTCGTCTATCACTGTACTTACACTAGTAGCTACTCCCTCCGTCCCATAATATAAGAACGTTTTGTAGAGTACACCAGTGTTCAAAACACTCTTGTATTATGGGAAGAGGGATTGGTTCATTGTGTAGCATTCTGCATCTTATCTCCTCGCCCACCATTTACTAAAAATATCAGATCTATATTTAATCTTACCAAAAGTAGAATACATGAGACAATGCCGGTCAGAAGTGTAGCCCATTGCTCTTGTCGAGACATTTTGTCATGTAATGCTTGTACTTCGAGGATTGGTAGTTGATTATGTAGCATCAATCTGCATCTTATCTTCATTATCCTATATCCCTTCGGTATTATCATATCTATAATTACTCTCTACAAAATGTAGAGTACAGGCAATGCTTATGAAGAAGATTACTGCTGAAATTCTTGAGTTATCCTTCTCTTGACATGGAGAAGGGCATTATAAAGCGGTGTTAGCTGTTAATGTAAGTCAGTCCTTCTAAAGCCTTTATCCGCAACTCCTGTTTAATTTGCTCATACTCCCTATCGTTTCTTCTGTTTAGTTTGTTGTTTCTACCAAAATGCATGTTACGCAAGAACCGTAAGTTCTAAGTTTTACTTGTAAAACCAAATTCCTTATTCATACCATGCACATTACTCAATACTCCCTATATGTATGCTTGTTTTGTGGATCTATAATCCGATTGTGTGATGAAGCAGCCCACGTTTGCACCTTGTCATCTCTGTTTTATCTTATTGATGTGGTGATGATATGAACAACATGCCATGCACATTAACCAAAATAGATACAATGATTTTCTTTGCCCTTCATCTATGCTTGTTATGTTGACATGGTAATCCGATGAGTGTGGTGAAGCTCCCACATTATGAACAATGCCAAATTATGCTATTGATATTTTGAACTTACTCTTTATTTTGTAATTTGAAATTGGATGGAATTGACAGCACAGTTATCATCTTTGTTTATACACGTGCAAAACCTGTCATCTCTCTGCTTTGTTTCAGGGTGATATGCCTGATGGCATGCACAAGTCTGCTAAAGGTTGTGCGACAAACCCAACATATATTGCAGCAAAGAAGGCAAAACATCTTGAAGATAGCGAGACAACCCCAAAGTCTTGTCTTGATGCAGTGTTCAAGTTACTTGGGACTAGCAGTCAGACAAGCTCACAAAATTCGTTGTCTGAATCAGTTCGATATTTTTAGTCCCAAGTACTAGCAGAAAGGCATTCTGCAACTCAACTTCGACTTGAAGTCCTATCTCTAAGAAAGATTGCAGAAAACACCAATGAGAACCTCATCGCTAAACAACTACACCTAGAAGCTATGACCGACATGCTAGGCCGGTCTCACAGCCTTGCCCAGCAGCTTGTGCAACAGTTCCCGCGCAAGGCTAACCTTTCTTGAATTGTCTTGGAAGTGGTCTCGGTTCAGTATTATTTTGTTACGCTGCAATGGTGCCCAGTTTTTGTAATCTGCTTCTTCGTTTAAGCTTTATGATCCTTGTTGGCGAACTTCGATGCACGGTGGATGTAATATACCATAAATTCTTTATTGTATAGTGTAGGTTTATTCTTAGTTACTATGCCGTAATTTCTTTATTGTAAGAGTAGGTTTGTTCTTAATTCCTACTAGTTACTGCCATCATTCGCTATCTGAAAAAAAAATCAAATGTAGTCGACCAGGCCGAAACATTCGCCTCTAACGGGCCTGGTGTTTAGCGGGCCACGATTGGGCCGACCTGCATCTTTCTTGGGCCCGAATGATTGGGGCCTTCACACTTTGCGTGAGGCCCACAACTTACACCGGCCTATATTTTAGTTGGGCCTTTTGTGGACCCAGTGCTTAGTTTGGCTCAGGTAGCGTTGGGCCATTAACAGGCTGAATATTGTACTGGCATGTTACGACCCAGATGAAACCATGGGCCTTTAGTAGGCCGAAATGCATATTGGACCTCAATTTTCACTAATCGTCGACGGGCCTTCAACAGGCTGAAATGTAGACCGGGCCTTTTTGGGCCCAGTTATATCACGGCGATTACCGGGCGAAACATATCTCGGGCCTTAGTTGGCCCATCGATATCATGGGCCTTTAAGAGGCGGCTTAGTCTGAACATCAACGGGCGAATTATGCGATAGGCCTTTAACAGCCCAAAGTCACGTTGGTCTTAACCGTTGCCACCTTTATCACGGGCGTTAGTGGGCCCGATGTCCCGTCGGACCATATATGGCCCATAGGCAACGACGGCCATTCGAGCCGAAAGTCACACCGAATGAAATGGGCCCATGTCTACATCGGGCCTCTAACGAACCAAAAGTCACTTGGGTTGTAATTGGGCCCAAATATTGGCGAACAATTAACGGGCGAGATCGGCCGGGGTCGTAAATGGGCCCAAATATTGGCGAACAATTAACGAGCCAGATCGGCTTGGCCGTAAATGGGCCTTTATTAAGCGAGCCGTTATTGGGCTGGCCCACTAGTACCTAAGTAAGTACTACGGGCCTTTGATAGGGCGCCTTTTAACCTATATGGGCCTCTGTTGGGTGCGTGCCACGTGTCGATGTATCATAGGCGCTTTGGGTCCAATGAGTGGATGACATCGGTCCCAGCGGTGAGCCGACCGTGTTTCCTCCGCCAATGATGATTTTACATGGAAAATCCCCATTGGTCGGGGCTGATAACAGGTTATCGGATCCAAAACCGGACCCGATAGCTTAACGGCGTTCGTTACGGTGGATGCCGCGTGTCGGTCACCCTTGACGAAAGCACTTCGGACGCGCAATTTATCATCATGGAAGTGGACACTTCCGTGATGATAATTTTGGTAATGTCATGGAACACTTCTACGACAGCACAGGTATGACTATCTTGATTCTGTCATAAATTTGTCATGGATGTACATGCATGACAGAAAACGTGACCTATTGTGACAAACTCGTATCATCACAGAAGTGTATTTTTTTGTAGTGCTAGGAGGCTGCATAAGAGGAAGGTCAAGGGGGTGCTTCTCAAACTAGATATTACCAGAGCATTCAACTCGCTGTCATGGCCCTTTCTCTTCGAGGTTTTGAGGGCTAAGGGGTTCTCGGAAAGATGGTTGTCGTGGATAGCAACACTACTGTCAACGACAACATCTAGAGTGCTGGTAAATGGATACGCAGGAGAGAAATTCACACATGCATGTGGGCTAAGGCAGGGAGACTCACTATCGCCGTTCCTATTCATGATTGCAATGGACGTGCTCACGGATATCATTAGCAAGGCGCATGAAAACCAGGTGTTGGCAAAGATCAATGGTTGTGGACCAATGCAAAGGTTGTCGCTATACGCTGATGATGTGGTTCTATTCATCAAACCGACGAGATCGGACTTAGCTTTTGTCAAAGAGGCTCTCAACATCTTCGGGGCTGCATCTGGGCTACGGGTGAACTTCGTGAAATCATCTGCTATTCTGATCCGAGGAGAAGAGGAGGACGAGGAACGGCTGCAGAATACACTACCATGGCAGATCGAGACGTTTTGATGCAAATACTTGGGACTGCAGCTGTCGTGGTATTCTCACGGGGGGTGCTAGACGACATATGCCACAAGGTGGCTTCGTGTGAGGCAAGACTGCTGCCGGAATATCCAGGGACGGGTATGCGAGTAGCACGCGCTAGTTTACCCAGGTTCGGGGCTCTCCGAAGAGATAACACCCCTACTCCTGCATGTCTGAGTATATCTGGTATATCTGCAGTGAGTGCTCTCGAGTCAGATTCGAGGTCGATGCCATAGGCATCGGCATCGGCCTCGTATATGCATATGAGCATAGGTGTGTGTGTGGCGCATGTGCTCGAGCATGCATGCGTGAGTGTGTGGGAGAGTGAGTCCATGGGGATCCATCCCATGGATGGATGGATGTGTGCCTTTATATAGGCAAGGCTAGCTTACTTCCTAAGCTATGTAGGCATGGTAGCTAGCTAGCTAGTGGCATGGTGGGGTGTCATCCTTGTCCCCAGGTCACTTCATAAATAGTGCCGGGGACAAGTGACACTTATACATGATGGCTGGGTTGTCACGTGAATGCGGTCGCACGGCGGTCGTCACGTCGAAGTCGCGTCGGGCTGCGATCGGCGGTCGGTTGGTCGGCGTGGTCGGCAGCCAAGAGCCATCGATCGGCAGCCAGCGATCGGCTGGTGGTGCGATCGGCAACTTCTGCGGTCGGCTGGCGGCGGGGTCGGCGACCAGCGATCGGCTGGTGGTGCGATCGGCAGCCAATGATCGGCTCGGTGGTGCGATCGGCAACTGCGGTCGGCTGGGCGGCCGGGGAGTCGGACCGAGGGCTTTGCTAGCCCCGATGTCTTGGAATATCGTCTTGCCGTCTTCGGGGTATCCGTGTCCAATTACTCCGACAGCAGCTAAGCATCAAATGCCTCACGAGATCGGACTGGCAACCAATTGTGGATGTGGCCCTTCGGATACTACCAGGTTGGCAGAGAGGGATGGTGACTAGGCAGGTGCGACTCATTCTTGTCAACCAAGTCATGCGTGCGCGGCCAACGCACCACTTGATAATCGCAGAAGCTCTAAAATGGGCTGTGGAGAGAGTGAACAAAGGCTGCCACGCATTCTTCTGGGCTGGTTCAGAGGAGATCCATGGAGGAAATGTATGGTTGCTTGGCAGAGAGTATGCAGACCAAAGATTTTTGGGCTAGGTGTGATTGACATCCACAAGCGTGGCATTGCCCTTAGAATGAGATGGGAATGGCTTAAAAGAACGGATCAGTCCAGGCCATGGCAGGGGCTTGGCAACATGATTGACAAGCAGGCTCACGAGGCGTTCACGAGCATGGTCAGCTGGCAGATAGAGGATGGCTCGCAGATTCTATTCTGGAAGGACAGATGGGTAGGAGGACACACGATCAAGGAGATTGCGCCTCTACTTGTGGGAAAAATGAGGATGCAAGTGGCCAACAGAAGGTTGCTAAGGGACAGGCTATATATGCATGCTTGGACTAATGACATTGGAGGAGAATTGGATACGGAGGGGCTGGCGCAATTCATCAGACTATGGGACATATTGATCAATGTTCAGTTGAATCAAGAGCTGGACGATAGACCGATGTGGGCTTGGAACTCCTCTGGGATGTACTCCGCTACCTCGGCGTATAAGATGATGTGTGAGGGGGGGTCAGATTCTAGGCGGCTAGGGTGATATGGAAGTGCTGGGCGCCGCTGGGTTGCGAAATATTCATGTGGCTCGCCTTACTACACTGGCTATGGACGTCAGACCGGCGCATGCGACACGGGCTGCAAGAAATGACCTCACCATGCTATCTTTGTGACCAGGAGGAGGACACGGCAGAACACATCCTGGTGCAGTGTGTCTTTGCCAGGCAGGTCTGGCACCAATGCTTTCTGGAGACGGGGCTCAGCTCGTTGCTCACTCCAACTGGGAAAGAAACGCTCCAGGATTGGTGGGCAGCAGCAAGGAAACAGGTGACCAAAACGCAACGCAAAGATTTCAATGCTTTCGTGATGCTTGTGTGCTGGTGCATATGGAAGCAGAGGTACGGGAGAGTTTTTGGCAGGAACGATATATGTAATGAGCGTGGAACGGTGCAGCTAATCATGAGAGAGCGACACCTTTGGGCGATCGCGAGAGGGGGTGGAGCACTATCTAGTCACGAGTAGTCCGCTAGGTGGGTAGGTGTAGGAGTGTGTTTGCTTGCCGTGTGTGAAGCCTGCCTATTGTAAAAAAACCTTGTACATATCTTCTATCTTCTATAAAGCTAAGGTATGCCTTTGGTGTACTCTCGAAAAAATTTAACTATGATCTTCTAAAGTCTATCGAGGAATATGTTGAGAGGATTAGAACATTTGGGAGAGTTGGTTCTGCCACTTCCTTCTTCACCGAGTCCAACCAGTCCATAGCAAAAGGCTTGCTGGAATTGATGATTGAGGCAAATCTACAAGTGCCAGATTGGCTGCTGGGCTATGCTAATCCTGATTATACTTGTAGATCTGTGGAGTTGGACTCAGAAGATGAGGAGAATGATAAGTACAGATATGATTTAGCTTGGTCTCTCGCTTCTTGCAAGATCGATAACATATACGATCTGGCAGATGTTTGTGCTCAACTAAATTGCAAGAAAAATAAGCCAAGCTTTGATGATAGTATCACGACAATGTCTAAAGATTGTTGTATTGCATTTACACAACAAGAAGAATACAAGTTCCTCAAGTTCTATTTTGTCAAGGTTACTCATCATTGTTTTAGCCCTGAAAGTTATGGAAAAACCTATTGGCATTACAATTTCATTGCCAAGATTAAGAGTAAATCAGGAATCTGGACTAAAGGTATCTACTTTCCTGAAAGAAAATTAGAATGTGGTGTGGAAACATTCTGTTGTTGTTTCCTGGAGCCGCCAGACAATGGCGAGTGCTATGGATGTCAACATGGGAAGGCGAAGGTTCGTCATCCAACTAGAGGTGACTATGAGAGAGGAACACCTGATCATGTTTGGCTTTCTGATGGTGACTGTGAAATGAGTGATGATGATATGGTGGACTTCTAAACTTGTGTAACATTGCATTTTCAGTTTTTGTATTGAAACATTGTACTAGGCATTAACCTTTTACCACTTGTACTAAGGTTAATTCATCTAAAAAAGGGTAGCTTTATTAATATCAAACAATGCTTACATCGTCCGCTAAAAGTTTATAAAAGCAGGAGGTGAGTCCAACCATAAGTTTGATGGATCAACATGACCATTTTGCGCTAGGACATGAGCTACCATATTAGAATCATGATTATAATGCTTTAAAACGACCTTCCCGAAACCAACTAACACTAACTGACATTTCCTTCAGAATTGCGGCTGCCACCATCGAATGCCCCAGATTTTGTTGCAAATTGTATCCGGATTGAATTACAATCAACTATATTTGCGAGCTTCAGACCCTCCACTAGAGTTGCAACCTTAGTCAAACACATGTTAGCTACATGGTCAAGCTTAGCCGGCGCTGCTCCAATGAACATGGCAGTACTATCTCGCAGAATTGCTAGGTTAAAACTTTGGATGTCACCAAATCCCATACCTCCCCAAATTTTAGAGGCACACATCTTCCATTAAGCAAACCAATGTAATTTACGTTAGGCCTCTCTGTCAATCCACCAAAAATGAGATAAAGTATCAGTGATTACCTTGCAATTTTTCTCCAGAAATTCAAATACACCCATTGGATAAGTTGGGATAGCTTGAGCCACCACTATAACTAGAGCCTCTTTTCCTCCATAAGACCAAGTTCTTTCCTTCCACCCACTCACTAGTTTATGTATTCTCTCAGTCAGGTGTTTAAAGCAATCCACTCGGTCTGACACCAATCACTAAGGGAAGTCCTAGATATTTATTAGATAAGGACTCGGTCATGATATCAATAATTTGGCAAACTTCTACCTTATCATCAATATTGGTATTTGAACTGAAATAGATCGAAGATTTGGCAGCACTTATCATTTGTCCTGAAGCAGCACAATAATCATCTAAAATCCTCTTCAAACAAGTGGCGTTCATAGCATCTGCCCTCATGAGTATCAACGGAGTCATCAGCAAAAAGCAAGTGTGAAATAAAAGGAGAATCTCGACAAACCTGCACCCTCTTTAGATGCCCATTTTCCTCGTTATGAGAGATCAAAGTAGACAAACCTTCTGCACATAATAAAACATGTAAGGGGACAGAGGGCCCCCCTGCCTTAACCCCTAGTAAGGGAGAATGATTTGTTTCTGAGTTAAATCTCAACTTAGAGCATCTCTAGCAGATCCCTTATAAAACCGGCGAACTATGCTTTTCCCGTTGTTATACGGGACGACCCAAAAAATCGGCCCAAGCAGATCCCCCCAAAAAATGCCCGGCCCGTAAAAACTTTACGGGAGGCCCATAAACCGCCCTCCAATCCGGTATATATGCCGGCTTCTGAGCGATTTAGGGTATCCATCTGTCATTTCCTCTATCACTCCCCGCCGCATATCATCTACTCCGGCGAGAAATCGAGCTGGCTCCAACAGCGTTTTGCGCCTAGTTTTCTACCGGATCTTCGCGAAGATGGCGTCCGCCGGTGCGGGGCGTGGCGACGACAGGGGGTTCACCGAACATGGTGGCTTCAGGTGCCGAGGGGGTTCGGTGGCCGCGACTGGTTTGCCGGCAGCAAGTGCCGCAATGACAACTAGGCCGGCGGCTCCGGCCTCCGCCCCCCGTGCCAGACAAGCAAAGGGAGGCGGCACACAAGCGCAAACGCAGGGCCGGATCGTGGGCTTGGGATGATTTCTGTCACCTTGGCGACCTCTTTGATCCGGCCCTCTCCAGCACCCTCATCTACCACACGCTCCACGGTAGCCGCCGCCAGCCCTGGACGGCTCCCGCGACGAGGGCGACTCCGGCTCCGACGCGTAGAAGAAAGTATCCCTGCGTAGTATGATGAACTAGTTTAATCTTCGTTTGAACTATGTTAATTAAGTTTGTATGAACTATGTTTGGAACTCGGGTGATGTTTGGAGCGAACTACTCGTTTTAAAATCATTTTAAATTCCGATGATATATGCAGGACCTATTCTGTGTTGTGCCCGCGTCTGTCGTCCGATAAATTTCGTTTACGAGAGTCCATAAGCGAATTTTATGGGGCGGTCGATTGCGGGATCTGCTAGAGATGCTTATAACATTGAACAGATGGTTATCAAAGAAAGCGTAAAGTGACAAAACCCGCAGTCAGGCGGCGGCTACGTGTCCAGGCCAGAATACGCCAGCGCCGCCGCAGTTTCACAAGAAACCGGCAGCAGTTCCAGTTCCTCAGTCCACCGCAAGTTGCACAGCCCCAAATCTCAATCTTTGGCAAAACCCTCGCCTCCTCTCCCCCATTCTCTCGTGAGATTCCCCTCATCAGATCGAGAGCTCCACCTCCACAGTAGTGTTCCGCATTCGGATTGAGCAGCCGGAGGGCCAAACCATGGCGGCGACGCACCACCCGGCTTCCCCGACCGCCGGCGGCAAGTCCCCGTCCTCCTCCCCCTCGCCGCCGACGCCGGTGCGCCTGGCGGCGTCGCAGGCGGCGGCGGTGGCGGCGATCCAGCCCAGCTCGCCGCGCTATTTCTTCTCCTCGCTCGCGGCCGCCTCCTCGCCGCACCGCCGCATCGCCATCGCCGTCGACCTGTCCGACGAGTCCGCCTTCGCCGTCAAGTGGGCCGTGCAGAACTACCTGCGCCCGGGCGACGCCGTCGTGCTCCTCCACGTGCGCCCCACCTCCGTGCTCTACGGCGCCGACTGGGGCTCCATCCCCGTCTCCGTCGACGACGGCGACGCGGAGGGGGGAGGAGGCGCGGCGCCGGCGTCCGGGGACCCGGAGGAGGACGCGCGCAAGAAGCGGGAGGAGGACTTCGACGCCTTCACCTCCACCAAGTCGCAGGACCTGGCGCAGCCGCTCGTCGCCGCGCAGATCCCCTTCAAGATCCACATCGTCAAGGACCACGACATGAAGGAGCGCCTCTGCCTCGAGGCCGAGCGCCTCGGCCTCTCCGCCATGATCATGGGCAGCCGCGGCTTCGGCGCCTCCCGCAGGGCAGGCAACGGCAGGCTCGGGAGTGTCAGCGACTACTGCGTGCACCACTGCGTCTGCCCCGTGGTGGTTGTCAGGTACCCTGATGACGCCGGGGCTGCGGGCAGTGCCGAGTCTGTGGGGGATGAGCTGCGGACGGTGCCTGAGAACGAGGTGGTGTTCCATGAGGCGCCAGAGGGGCAGAAAGGTCGGTTCCTTTGCTTCATCTCGTACTTTGTTTGCCATGAAGTAGGTAACGAAATGTTCTGTATGATACGGTTCAGGATGGCTAATTCACGAAAATTAAATAAAAATTTGGACATTGCCAAATGGTCAGAATGCATTTGATAGTGATGGCAAGGAAGGAGACACACGATGAAGAGTGTTGCTATTACTACCTCCATCCGGGTTTACTAGTCCCCCTCGTATTTTGGGTCATATTTTGACCTTAAATGTAACTAATAAAATATAAGTTATATGTAACAAAAATAATATCATAGGAAACTACATTCAAGTAATAATTCAACAATATTATTTTTGGTCATGCATTAACATTTTGCTAATCAAATACAATATGTGGTTGAAGTTTGATCCAAGATATGATGGGGACTAATAAACTCAAACGGAGGTAGTAGTTAACTGGTCGCATTGCACTAGCACTAATTCACTACAGAAGTCCAGTGAATGGCCTAGTGAATCTGTATAATAGCGGATACTGGAAATACATAGCCCAGTGAAAATACCAAAACACAAAACAGGTTGCCTCTGGAACTGTGAGTAGCAAAACAGCTGTACGGTCAATGGCCTGTCAAGCTACATTGCACATTATGTTGCTGTTCTGCTCTGGCTGAGTCAAATATTTCACCTGTATGTTGTTACTTAGTTGCATTTGACACTACTATTATCTATCCTATGCATACCTAGCAGATATGCACTTCATTTATGAATGGAATTAAACTGTTTTCATTATTGAATGATGGAGCTTTGAATTGTGTTTTATATGTTGAAATGTGCTAAGTTGTCTTCTTACCCGATAAGAGTGGAGGATTGCTGCAAGTAATCAAATTGAAAGTCTCAAAATGGAGACTGTATTGTATGTTTGTAGATCTAGTGAATTTTACCTGCTCACAGTTTGCACATAGTATTAAAGTCGCACTTTCATTCGGGGGGGTAGGGTTCGAGAAAAACACCTTACAAGTTACTTCATCTATGTATCCCTTGGAACATTACATTGAAACTTCTTTCTTTTTTGTGTTGGAAATTGATTTCATGAGAATATGTGGAGGAAGAATGAAAGATGTCTTTCAGTTACCTTTACGTAGATGTAGACTTATTTTGAATTGTGCTATTAACCATGGGCTAGGAGTAATGCCTTGTATTATTTGCACTTGTAGTTTCAAACTGATAATAACTGCGAATGTAAGATGCATCGACATATCCAGGTGGCATCATCTAGAAAGTGGAACTTCTTGCTTTAATGAGAATTGTCATTGTGTTCCACGCAAAGTCAGATGCTCAGACTTGAAAACACCTACTAGTCGGGGTATACACACCCTGAGGCACTCTCTTCTTAGATGCTTATCTTTTGATTGAACATTAGAAAGCAAAACCATCCTGAACATACCATTTGTTTGCTTTCATATTCTGTATCCCACCATAACATGCTCAGCGTAACATTGGCATCATTTAATTGCAACCTAGTTAGTGTCTATTTAAGGTCATTCACTTTTACAGCCTGAATTCTCCTTTGTTATTGCCTATGTTATTCTTGATCAATTTACTGTTTAGTTGGTTGGCGAGTTGTTTTATGTGCCTATGTCAAGAATAAGATTCTGATTTGCCCTGTCTTAACAGAAAACTGAGGAGGTAATAGCAAGCACCAAGCAGCCAGATTACAAGGAGAGAAAGCAAGTCTTGCTTGATGTCAACCCCTCTGTAAGCTGTAACTGAGTGGTCTTTCCACTCTGCTTTGCACTTTGAGTTTGTATCAGACTTGTGTAGATCATGGACCAGTCCTTGCTGTTTCGCTTCCTGAGAATTGGAATGAGAATAATGTAATTCTGCATATGGTAGCTGTTAACCTGTTGTTCGAACGTTTTTCGCCTAGCTCCCTGGAACAGTTTCATGTGCCGACTTGTTTTTATTGCCACGCGTGACCGTTCGGACGCTTCTTGTTTCTCCGTGGTTATCTGCTTTTGCATGATTCTGATTGTAAGAAGCGGAAGAATCTTGGTTGCTTGGCTTCCTGATATGTTTTTGCTGTTGGAAAGTAGTGTGTTCTTGCATATAGGAGCTACTGTTTGGATGATGTTTGTTTCTGCTTGCCTCCTTGCTTGGTTATGGAATTTGCCTTGGGTCGTTTGGGAATTGAGAGTCGCCCTGCCTGCAGCCCTGCAGGGGGGTTCGCTCAAGTGTTGAAGTCTGAGCTACTACTGGCTGTGTTGGTGCAGGAGTTTCTGTCTTCCGTGGCAATATTTCTAGTCTTGTTTTGCTTTGCGTCTCCTTGGGG
This sequence comes from Aegilops longissima, assembly GCA_021605205.1. NCBI lineage: Eukaryota > Viridiplantae > Streptophyta > Magnoliopsida > Poales > Poaceae > Aegilops > Aegilops longissima. Next base: position 553,811,008 of record CM038676.1, read on the forward strand.
AAACAACTGCTCCCCTGAATTCGACCTTTTTTTTTTTGCGGGTACAAGATTTTGACGTTTGAGACAAGCTTTTTGGGACGGAGGGAGTACTTTCCTCCATTCTAAATTAATTGAAGTTCTAGTTTTGTTGTAAGTTTGACAAAACCTACGGAACAACCAGGCAGCCGGATACTACTATTTTTTGTTTGTTTCGGCGACGGCCGGAACTCCAGCGGCAACAATATCGGTGCGTCGTCGGCATGTGATGTATGGAGTATTCTCCTAGATGTCATCTACGTAGATATGATGAAATTGAAAAAAACGAGCAGCAGAGCTTGAATAAAAATTGAAAAAACGAGCAGCTGAGCTTGCTGGTTATGACCAGTATTGACAACATAAAAGAATGTACGTCCTTCTTATGTTATGACAAATCAGTGCACTTACTTATTTTCGCAGGATTTTTCTATATTTTTTTGACAGTTTTTCTAGGGTTTTGTTTGTGCAATTTTGAGGGTTTGTCTTTTCACAACGGCACATTCCTTGGGCTGAGAGACGGCCCATTTCTTTCTCCTTCTTTTCTAGGCCAACGTCAGGAATTCAAACCACCGGCACGAGCGAGTGCTACTGACTGACACGGAAACAGAGTCGATTTCCAAGCCAAACTGCGCTCCCCTTGCTCTGCTCCGCCGGCGCTCTTCTCTCTCTCTCTCTCTCTCTCTCTCTCCTCACCGGCCGCCGGGCGGCGCACAGAAGCGAGGCCGCAGGAAGCAGAGATCCGGAGACCACGATGCAGCAGCAGCAGCCGGCCCTCCTCAGCTTCGGTTCGTCCCGCCTCCCTACCTTCCCTCTCCCCTGCACTCTACTGATTTTATTATGCTCCACCCGGTTCCGTTCGATTCAGTTCTGCTCCTCGCCGTCGTACTCCTGGCGGGGCGGGTGGTCTCACGGCCATGGATTCACCTCACGGCTGCCGAATTTTCGTGTCTCGTGTGCGGCGCAGGGGGAGGCGGCGAGTACCACCACGACGAGGACGACGAGGAATACGCAATGCTGGAAACGCTGGTGATGCAGCAGGAGCAGTCCGCCTCCGTAGGAGCGCCTCGCTTCGACGGCGCAGACTTTGAAATGTGGCAGGTTGGGATGAGAGACCACCTGCTTTTCTTTCACCCTCGCGTGTGGAGCATTGTGGAAACCGGCTTCCCTTGTGTGGATGAAGCAAACCCGACGGATCTTGAGCTGAGGAACATCCACTACAATGCCCAAGCCATGGACGCCATACACTGCGCCCTGAGTGATGATCAGCTCTACAGGATCTGGCACCTTGATACTGCTAAGCAGGTCTGAGATGCTCTCCAGGTTATGCACGAAGACACCCCAATCGTCCGCGAGCTGAAGGTCAAGCAGCTGAGGGAGAAGATGAAGTTGTTTGCGTGGAGGAAGGGCGAGTCCGCCGATGGCATGTGCACAAGGCTCGAGAATTTGGTCCTTGAGATGAAGCAGCTTGGATGCGAAGAGGTGACCGATTCTTATGCCGTGAGGGAGATGCTTCGTGCCATGGCACCAAGGAAGTCATCCTTTGTGACCCTCATTCGTGAAGGGCATAAGTTAGAACACACCCCTCGGGATGTGCTCCAAGTCTACAATATGATGCAAGAACAATCCAGAATCGTGCGCGGGTACACGAGGGCGAAGGTGGACAGTGTCACCCAAAGCGAGCCCGCCTACGATGAAGATTGCTTCAGAGAAGCGCCTTGCTTCGATGGCACACACTATTTGTCATGGCAACGTAGGATGAAATTCCATCTGCTTAGCATTGACCCTCTAGTGTGGAGAATTGTGGAAACTGGCTTGTCTTGTGTGGATGAAGCAAATCCAACGGCTCTTGAAAAGAGGAATTGGCAGCACGATTACCGAGCTAGACGTGCCTTACAGCATGCCATAGGTGATGATCAATATATTCGGATTTGCCGATATCAATATAAGAGTGCTAAGGAGATTTGGGATGCTCTCCAAAAATTTAATGAAGCAGTTGGTAAGTCGAAGCTCAGTTCACTGAGCATGGATATGAACTTCTTCGTCTTAGGAGAAGATGAGTCCCCCAATGACATGTATACACGGCTCAACAATTTGGCTAATGAGATGAAGGGTCTTGGGTGCAAAGAGATGACTGATTCCTATCTTGTGAGGAAGATGCTTTCTTCCATGACACCAAGGAACTTAAACCTGGTTTTTTTCCTCAAGCATGTGAAGCCTAACTTTGAACTACTAACCCCCCAGGATGTGCTTGCAACATTCCTCCTCTACGACATGGAGCAAAAAGAATCCAAAATCATGAGTGGGCATGCTTTGCCACACTCAAGCAAGAAGGTCAACACTGCCTTGAAGGCCAAGCAAGTCCAAGTGGACGAATCAAGCGATGATGAGAACGATCATGATCAAGATCAAGAGGAAATGCAACAAGTAATGCAAGAATTGACTCTCTTCATGAAGAAGTATAAAGGGTTTCTTGGAACGAAAGGCTATGAAGAAAGAAATAATTTCTCTGACATGTCAAAGATGAGGAAATCAAAGAGATATTGCTATCAGTGTGGAGATTCCGATCATTTCAGTGCTGATTGTCCTAAGGAGGACAAAAAAGAAGAGAAGGAGGAAAGTAAATACAAGAGGAAACCATTCGACAACAAGGGCAAGCCACACAGGCCAGAGGGGCAGAAAGGTATGTTCCTTTGTTTCATCTTGTACTTTCCATTGCATAATTTCCCATGAAGTAGGTTATAAAATGTTCCGCGTTACAATGGTGCGATCCGATCCGACACGGATTCAGGGTGGCCAAATTTTCAGGATTTAAGAAAACAAAAATTTAGACACAAGTGTCCGGTGTCTGAGTAACACTGCAAATGATTTTAATGCATTGATATCAATGCCAAGGAGACACAGGATGAAAAGTATTGGTATTAGTAAAATGGTTGCATTGCATTATAACTAATTCAGTACACAAGTCTGGTCAATAAACGTTTACTTTGGTTGCGATAATGGACTCAACTGTTACCAGCCCTAAGATTTAGGCCCTTTCTGATTGTTGTCCTCTAAAGGTCTAATTTGATTACTGAGAGGCAATATAACTCAAGCAAATTAATGAAGTGATAACTATGCTATGACCTTTGGAATGTGTATAGTAGTGCAAGCTGGAAATGCCTAGTTCAGTTGGAATACCAAAACGTGAAGCTGGTTGCCTCTAGAACTGTTAATTAGCAAAACAGTCGTGTGGACAACGGCATGTGGAGCTACGTTGCCCATTGTTCTGCCATTCTGTTCTGACTGGGTCAAATTTTGACCTGTACAGTGTTCTAAGCATTTGGCATTACTATTATTCTACGCATACCAAACGGTTATGCAGATCATTTATGAACTAAATTTAAAATACTCCATTTATTACATGATGGAGCTTTGAATTGTCTTCTGTATATTGAAATGCGCTAAATTTGTTTTCTTATATACGATAAGAGTATAGGATTGCTCCAAGCAAGTAAACTATATTATGTATCCTAGATCTAGTGAATTTTACCTGCTCACTATTTGTAGACATTAAAGGCGCAGATTCAAGAAAAATATCTTACCGGTCACTGTTATGTTTGACCATCGATATATGCCTTGGAAAATCACCATGTAAACTTCTTTATTTTGGCAATGGAAACTGATTTCATGAGAATATGTGGAGGAAGAATGAAACATGTGCTTGATATGTTTGGTAAATGTTGCTAGCTGCTGCCTTAGTGAAACGAGATTAAAAATCTTCAACATCATCTTTTCGTTAATCCTGTGGGGGCTCTGGAAGTGTAGTGATGATATGATCATTAACCATAAGATTTGGTTGAATATGAAACAGGTGCGGAGGCACATCCTCACGTGAGCACGGGAGTGGAAAGCGCCGTTCAAAGATGCGGAGGCGGTGGACTTAGACCGCTTGGGAGGCCGGTTAATTAAGTACCTGAGAACTCTGCTTCAAAGCTGCCGAGGAAACCTGCCGCCCAGCCGGCACAGCAACACTACTGCCTCAGTGGGCGTCTGGTGGAGGAGTGATGGCACCCATGTTGAGGAAATCTTAAGCACGCGCATGCTGTTCACCTCTCACTCAAACCTGCTTTCTTTTGGCTCGCATTTTCGGCCTTGTTTTCGATGCTATGTAACGCCGGTTTGCGAATAATTTCCCAGTATAAGATGCATGGAGATATCCAGGCGACATCATCAAGTGAAAGACTCTGTTAGTCTCTCTTTCCACTCTGCTTTGCACGAATAATTGATTGATCTTTCCACTCTGTTGGTCTTTCATTGTTGAAGAACTGAAGAGAGAATAATGTATTTCTGCAGAGGGTAGCTGTTGTATGAATGTTTCTGTTAGGTTCCTGGGACATGATTCCATACGCCGACATGTTTTTATTGCCAGTCTGACCATTCCGATGCTTTCTTGTATCTCCATAGTCTCTGATTTTATTTTTTTGTGTGTAATTCTGCTTGTAAGAAGTGTACATAGATACATCATGGACGTGTTTTCGATGTTTTTGCTTGGATGTTAGATGTTTTTGCTTGATTATGGATTTTTCTAGGGGGCGTTTTCTAAAGACAGTCATAATCGCAGAAACATCTTGGGGGTTGGAGGAGTCACCCGGCCTGCAGGTGAGTTTCCTGAAGCCTTTTTCGACAAAGGAGTTTCCTGAAGTCTGAGCCAGTGCCATGCTGGCTCTTGTGGTGCAAGGGATCATGGCTTCCGAGCATCATATATGTAATGCAGTATAAAAAGTTTGTCTCAATAATATTAATAGCATTAAAAATTGTTTGCGACATTTAAAAGATGTGCACGTGTTCAAAATATGTTTATACAACGTAAAAAAAATGATTCATACCATTCAGAAAACTGTGCGTTACATTTAAAGAAAATCTTCACGAGTTTCAAAAATATGTTCGTGACATTTTTAAAATATGTCCATACAATGCAAAAAAAATTATATTTGCATGGCATCTTTTAAAAAAAGTTGTATCAAATAAAAAATGTTTCAACGTGTATTCGAAAAACGTTTGACACATATTAAAAAATGTTCAAAAACACGTGCTCCCTACGATCTATATTACTTGTCTTGGCTTTAACTGTACAACTTTATACTACAACAACCACAATTAATATGGAACGGAGGGAGTATTTAAGAAAATGTTAGTCATGTACTTAGAGAATGTTAAACGTGCATAAAAAACTGTTTCAGATCTATAAAAAAGGAACAACATGCATGAATTTTTTTTACCAATTTTCTTTCTGTTTTTTATTTTTATTTTTTAACACATATCTACTTTAAAAAAATAAACGAAATATGTATTTGGCAACCCTGTGCCCGATTGCAAAACTGCCACACCGCTCGGTGTCCCTTCGATCGGCATTGCACGCATAAGTCTTCCTCCCGTATTCCTCCCCCGCACCAAGTCCCCAGCCAACGGTGTCTTCCTCTGATTCCTCCTCCCTGCCGCCAAGTCCGAGCCCGCCTCGCCGCATCCTCCTCCGGCGAGCCGCCGCCGGCAAGCCAAACCACAACGCCGGCCCTTGCTCCCTCCTTTTCCCTTCATCTTCCTTCCTTCCTCCCTCTCTATCATCTCTTTCTCTCTGCTCAAGGGAGCTCCCATGGCGCCGCCCATGGATCCGAGCAAGCTGCCGCCGGAAACACAACCCATCCACTGGACCCCCTCCGCCCCAATGGCCGCGACCTCTGGCGCCTCCCTGGCGTCCGTCGCTGCCTAGTCGTCATCCTCGAAGCCCGTGATTGCAACACCTCCTCCAGGGGCGGACCAGGGGGTGTGAGGCTCCAAGAAATTATGTAGTTGGGAGGTGTAAACAAGCTGAATTGACCAAAAAATGGAGTTCTGAAGGTTGCTGGATCCTAGCAAAGTGAGGAGCCTGCTGCGTCGCTGTACAGGATGGACGTGACCCGGCGCCACCGCATCGCAGGAGTGTGCTGTGCATCCCTTGCCCGTTCAGTTCGGTTGTCCCTTGCCCATCTAGTTCAGTTGTGTTGCCTGGTTGTCTCTTAAGAAAATCTGAAGGAAAATGTATTGTCAAGAGATGCCAACACTGTTGTTGCTTCTTTGCAACTTTTTTGTTCATTTCTTACAAGAAATTGTAGCCTATTCATATCTGGTGCTGCTACAAACTTATAAAGTGTACAATTAGACTAGCTTGGTATATTCAATACTTCAGTTGTACCACTTGTTGGTACAAAAAAAAAACTATGTTAGTTCTACACATTTCTAGTGTTATGGAATTTCAGTGTTAAGTACTACAAAAATGTTCAATTTTGGAGAGGTTCTGGTGCTTTGTTGCTGCTGTTATGTGCTAGAATTCCAGTGTTATAAATTGTTTCTTGTGTTCTTGTTAAGCCTGTAAGTGAGGCTCCAAAAATGCATCTAGTGCTTTGTTGTTGCTGTTATGTTGTACACAATCTGCACTTTAAAGAGGGTCCAATGCTTGGATGGTGCCGTTTTCTTGCTATTAAGCGTGCAAGTGTGTCGTGAAAATCTGCAATTTGAGATATTCTAGTGCTTTGCTGTTTGTTTGTTATTCCTGTACTAGCACTTGTAAAAGTCAGAAATCAGGAGATGTTCAAGTCTCATGTTGCTGTTGTTTTCTTGCTTCTGCTAAGTCCGTAGGTGTGCGCTAGTTTGTTTTCGAACAATCTCGTGCATTGGATCTATATTGGATGGCAGATAAAAGAGGGCATGTTACAACACGACTTGCTAGAGGCAAGTCACTGGATCTCGGTCCAGATAGGACAAATAATATTTGGGATTGTTGTGTCTGTGTTGTGTGGTGGAGGAACTTAGTTGTTCCTTGGCTAGATACACCGCAATATTGGTACCAGTTTGGAGTTGAGATCAATTTTCATCGCGTGGATGAAAATTGATGCTATTTCCTAGTGTGAAGATTTTTTTTTCAATCACACCCTAATTTTTGTTTCCTTTTTTTGAAAGATTGACTACTTTTTTTTAATTTTTGAGGTTGACACCGTAATAACGGCAAGAAAAATTTAAAAAACAATTAGGTGATTAAGGGGTTTCACTTTTCACATGGTAATTTATGCATTACAGATTTGATAACTTACGTAGAAACACCGTAATAACATTTTGTGTATGTTTCTTAATTGAAAACTTTTTTTATGTGTAAATAGCATGGTAATATATGTACCGCAGATTCGATAACTTAAACAAAAATCCCACAGTATTTTTGGCCCGGAATTTTTTTATTGAAAAAGATAACATCACTAACTTATGTGTAAATAACATAATAATTTACATTCAGCGAACTTTATTTACATACAAACACCATGGTAACTTTATCCGGCAAAAAAGTTGTTGAGAAACATAACCCCGGTAACTTTTTTTGTAAATACTATGGTAATATACATTCCGTAGACATGATAACTTAAGTAGAAACACCACGATAAAATTAAACAAGGAGGGGAGTTCCTAAAAATATACCCCAATAACTTTACGTGAAAAGAACATCATAATATATGAACCGTGTACATGATAATTTACGTACAAACATCGCAATAACATTGACCAAGGGACAAATGTTATTGACAAATATACTCCTGGTAACTTCTGTGTGAATAGCTTGGTAAAACAGGAAACACCGACTTGATAACTTGGGTGCAGACACAATGGTAACTTTGTCCAAAGAAGAAAAAATTGTTGAAAAATATACCTCGATAACTTACGAGAAAATAGAGCGGTAATATACGAATCGTGAAGGAAATATGCCCTAGAGGCAATAATAAAGTTATTATTTATTTCCTTATATCATGGTAAATGTTTATTATTCATGCTAGAATTGTATTAACCGGAAACATAATACATGTGTGAATACATAGACAAACAGAGTGTCACTAGTATGCCTCTACTTGACTAGCTTGTTAATCAAAGATGGTTATGTTTCCTAACCATGGACAAAGAGTTGTTATTTGATTAACGGGATCACATCATTAGGTGAATGATCTGATTGACATGACCCATTCCATTAGCTTAGCACCCGATCGTTTAGTATGTTGCTACTGCTTTCTTCATGACTTATACATGTTCCTGTGACTATGAGATTATGCAACTCCCGTTTACCGGAGGAACACTTTGTGTGCTACCAAACATCACAACGTAACTGGGTGATTATAAAGGTACTCTACAGGTGTCTCCAAAAGTATATGTTGAGTTGGCATAATTTGAGATTAGGTTTTGTCACTCCGATTGTCGGAGAGGTATCTCTGGGCCTTCTCGGTAATACTCATCACCTAAGCCTTGCAAGCATTGTAACTAATGAGTTAGTTATGAAATGATGTATTACAGAACGAGTAAAGAGACTTGCCGGTAACGAGATTGGACTAGGTATTGGATACCGACGATCGAATCTCGGGCAAGTAACATACCGATGACAAAGGGAACAACGTATGTTGTTATGCGGTTTGACCGATAAAGATCTTCGTAGAAAATGTAGGAACCAATATGAACATCCAGGTTCCACTATTGGTTATTGACCGAGAATAGTTCTAGGTCATGTCTACATAGTTCTCGAACCCGTAGGGTCCGCACGCTTAACGTTACGATGACAGCTTTATGAGTTTTTGATGTACCGAAGTTTGTTCGGAGTCCCGGATGTGATCACGGACATGACAAGGAGTCTCGAAATGGTCGAGACATAAAGATTCATATATTGGAAGCTTATGTTTGGACTTCGGAATAGTTCCGGATGAAGTCGGGATTTTACCGGAACACCGGGGGGTTACCGGAACCCTCCCGGGGGTTAATGGGCCTTAGTGGGCCATGAGGGAGAAGAGGAGGGCCGGCCAGAGCAGGCCGCGCGCCCCCTCCCCCCCTAGTCCGAATAGGACAAGGAAGGGGCGGGGCGGCGCCCCCTTTCCTCTTTCCCTCCCCCCAAGTCCTAATCCAACTAGGAAAGGGGGGGTCCTACTCCCGGTAGGAGTAGGACTCCTCCGGCGCGCCTCCTCCTAGGCCGGCCGCACCCCCCCTTGCTCCTTTATATATGGGGGCAGGGGGGCACCCTAGAAGACACAAGTTGATCTACGGATAGTTCCTTAGCCGTGTGCGGTGCCCCCCTCCACCATATTCCACCTCGGTCATATCGTCGCGGAGTTTAGGCTAAGCCCTGCGCCGGTAGAGCATCATCATCGTCCACCACGCCGTCAGTCTTGTGGAACTCATCCCGACACCCTCTTCGGATCGGAGTCCGGGAATCGTCATCGAGCTGAACATGTGCAAAACGCGGAGGTGTCGTACGTTCGGTACTTGGATCGGTCGGATCGTGAAGACGTACGACTACATCAACCGCGTTGTCATAACGCTTCCGCTTTCGGTCTATGAGGGTACGTGGACACACTCTCCCCTCTCGTTGCTATGCATCACCATGATCTTGCGTGTGCGTAGGAATTTTTTTGAAATTACTACGTTCCCCAACAGTGGCATCCGAGCCTAGGTTTTATGCGTTGATGTTATATGCACGAGTAGAACACAAGTGAGTTGTGGGCGATACAAGTCATCTGCTTACCAGATGTCATACTTTGGTTCAGCGGTATTGTGAGATGAAGCGCCCGGACCGACATTACGCGACGCTTACGCGAGACTGGTTTCACCGCTGCGAGCACTCGTTGCTTAAAGGTGACCGGCGGGTGTCTGCTCTCTCACTTTAGTTGAACCGAGTGTGGCTACGCCCGGTCCTTGCGAAGGTTAAAACAGCACCAACTTGACAAACTATCGTTGTGGTTTTGATGCGTAGGTAAGAACGGTTCTTGCTCAGCCCGTAGCAGCCACGTAAAACTTGCAACAACAAAGTAGAGGACGTCTAACTTGTTTTTGCAGGGCATGTTGTGATATGATATGGTTAAGACGTGATGCTATATTTTATTGTATGAGATGATCATGTTTTGTAACCGATTTATCGGCAACTGGCAGTTGTCATATGGTTGTCGCTTTATTGTATGAAATGCAAACGCCATGTAATTGCTTTACTTTATCACTAAGCGGTAGCGATAGTCGTAGAAGCAATAGTTGGCGAGACGACAACGATGCTACGATGGAGATCAAGGTGTCGCTACCGGTGATGATGGTGATCATGATGGTGCTTCGAGATGGAGATCACAAGCACAAGATGATGATGGCCATATCATATCACTTATATTGATTGCATGTGATGTTTATCCTTTATGCATCTTATCTTGCTTTGATTGACGGTAGCATTTTAAGATGATCTCTCACTAAAAATTATCAAGAAGTGTTCTCCCTGAGTATGCACCGTTGCCAAAAGTTCGTAGTGCCCAGACACCACGTGATGATCGGGTGTGATAAGCTCTACGTCCATCTACAACGGGTGCAAGCCAGTTTTGCACACGCAGAATACTCAGGTTAAACTTGACGAGCCTAGCATATGCAGATATGGCCTCGGAACACGGAGACCGAAAGGTCGAGCGTGAATCATATAGTAGATATGATCAACATAGTGATGTTCACCATTGAAAACTACTCCATCTCACATGATGATCGGTTATGGTTTAGTTGATTTGGATCACGTGATCACTTAGATGACTCGAGAGATGTCTGTCTAAGTGGGAGTTCTTAAGTAATATGATTAATTGAACTTAAATTTATCATGGTAGTATTTTGCAAATTATGTTGTAGATCAATAGCTCGCGTTGTTGCTTTCATATGTTTATTTTGATATGTTCCTAGAAAATTATGTTGAAAATGTTAGTAGCAATGATGCGGATTGGATCCGTGATATGAGGTTTATCCTCATTGCTGCACATAAGAATTATGTCCTTAATGCACCGCTAGGTGACAGACCTATTGCAGGAGCGGATGCGACGTTATGAACGCTTGGCTAGCTCAATATGATGACTACTTGATAGTTTAGTGCACCATACTTAACGCCTTAGAATCGGGACTTCAAAGACGTTTTGAACGTCATGGACCATATTAGATGTTCCAGGAATTGAAGTTAATATTTCAAGCAAATACCGAGTTGAGAGATATGAAGTCTCCAACAAGTTCTATAGCTAAAGGATGGAGGAGAATCGCTCAACTAGTGAGCAAGTGCTCAGATTGTCAGGTACTACAATCGCTTGAATCAAGTGGGAGTTAATCTTCCGATAAGATAGTGATTGATAGAATTCTCTAGTCACCATCACCAAGTTAGTAGAACTTCGTGATGAACTATAGTATGCAAAGGATGACGAAAACGATTCCCGAGCTCTTCGTGATATTGAAATCGACGAAGGTAGAAATCAAGAAAGAGCATCAAGTGTTGATGATTGACAAGACCACTAGTTTCAAGAGAATGGCAAAGGGAAAGAAAGGCAACTTCAAGTAGAATGACAAGCAAGTTGTCACTCCCGCGAAGAAGCCCAAAGCTGAACCTAAACCTGAAACTGAGTGCTTCTACTGCAAAGGAAATGGTCATTGGAAGTGGAACTACTCCAAATATTTGGTGGATAAGAAGGATGGCAAAGTGAACAAGGGTATAGTTGATATACAGGTTATTGATGTGTGCTTTACTAGTGTTTATAGTAGCCCCTGAGTATTTGATACTTGTTCGGTTGCTAAGATTAGTAACTCGAAACAGGAGTTACAGAATAAACAAAGAGTAGTTGAAGGGGAAGTGACGATGAGTGTTGGAAGTAGTTCCAAGATTGATATGATCATCATCGCACAATCCCTATACTTTCGGGATTAGTGTTAAACCTAAATAAATCTTATTTGGCGTTTGCGTTGAGCATGAATATGATTTGATCATGTTTATTGGGATACGGTTGTTCATTTAAAAAGTTAGAGAATAAATTGTTATTCTGTTTACATGAATAAGACCTTCGATGGTCATACACCCAATGAACATAGTTTGTTGGATCTCGATCGTAGTGATACACATATTCATAATATTGATGCCAAAAGATGAAAAGTTAATAATGATAGTGCAACTTATTTGTGGTACTGCCGTTTGGGTCATATCGGTGTAAAGCGCATGAAGAAACTCCATAAAGATGGAATTTTGGAATCACTTGGTTATGAATCATTTGATGCTTGCGAACCATGCCTTTTGGGCAAGATGACTAAAACTCCGTTCTCCGGAACAATGGAACAAGCTACTGACTTGTTGGAAATAACACATATATACCGATGTATGCGATCCAATGAGTGTTGATGCTCGTGGCAAGTATCGTTATTTTTCTGACCTTCACAAGATGATTTGAGTAGATATGGGTATATCTACTTGATGAAACATAAGTCTGAAATAGTTGAAAGGTTCAAAGAATTCAGAGTGAAGTGGAAAATCATCATAACAAGAAAATAAAGTTTCTGCGATCTGATCGTGGAGATGAATATTTGAGTTACGAGTTTGGTCTTCAATTGAAACAATGTGGAATAGTTTCACAACTCACGCCACCTGGAACACCACAACGTTATGGTGTGTCCGAACGTCGTAACTGCACTTTATTTGATATGGTGCGATCAATGACGTCTCTTACCGATTTACCACTATCGTTTTGGGGTTATGCATTAGAGACAGCTGCATTCACGTTAAAAAGGGCACCATATAAATCCGTTGAGACGACACCGTATGAACTTGTTGGGGAACGTAGTAATTTCAAAATTTTCCTACGCACACGCAAGATCATGGTGATGACATAGCAACGAGAGGGGAGAGTGTATGTCCACGTACCCTCGTAGACCGTAAGCGGAAGCGTTATGACAACACGGTTGATGTAGTCGTACATCTTCACGATCCGACCGATCCAAGTACCGAACGTACGGCACCTCCGAGTTCAGCACACGTTCAGCTCGATGACGATCCCCGGACTCGATCCAGCAAAGTGTCGGGATGAGTTCTGTCAACCGACGGCGTGGTGGCGATGATGATGCTCTATCGGCGCAGGGCTTCGCTTAAGCTCCGCGACGATATGACCGAGGTGGAATATGGTGGAGGGGCACCGCTGCGGCTAAGGAACGATCCGTAGATCAACTTGTGTGTCATGGGGTGCCCCCCCCCCGTATATAAAGGAGCAAGGGGAGGCGGCGGCCTAGGAGGAGGCGCGCCAGGGGAGTCCTACTCCCACCGGAGTAGGACTCCTCCTTCCTTGTTGGAGGGGAAAGAGGGGAGGAGGAAGGAAAGGGGCCGCACCCTTGTCCAATTCGGACCAGAGGGGGCTGCGCCTCCCTTCCTTTCGGCCTTTCTCCTCTATTCCCGTATGGCCCAATAAGGCCCATATACTCCCGGCGAATTCCGTAACTCTCCGGTACTCAAAAATACCGAATCACTCGGAACCTTTCCGAACTCGAATATAGTCGTCCAATATATCGATCTTTACGTCTCGACCATTTCGAGACTCCTCGTCATGTCCCCGATCTCATCCGGGACTCGAACTCCTTCGGTACATCAAAACTCATAAACTCATAATATAACTCATCATCGAAATCTTAAGCGTGCGGACCCTACGGGTTCGAGAACTATGTAGACATGACCTAAAACTATTCTTGGTCAATAACCAATAGCGGAACCTGGATGCCCATATTGGCTCCTACATATTCTACGAAGATCTTTATCGGTCAAACCGCATAACAACATACGTTGTTCCTTTGTCATCGGTATGTTACTTGCCCGAGATTTGATCGTCGGTATCCAATACCTAGTTCAATCTCAAGTTCGAAAGTCTCTTTACTCGTTACGTAATGCATCATTCCGTAACTAACTCATTAGTTACATTGCTTGCAAGGCTTATAGTGATGTGCATTACCGAGAGGGCCCAGAGATACCTCTCCGACAATTGGAGTGACAAAACCTAATCTCGAAATACGCCAACCCAACATGTACCTTTGGAGACACCTGTAGTACTCCTTTATAATCACCCGATTACGTTGTGACGTTTGGTAGCACCAAAGTGTTCCTCCGTAAACGGAGTTGCATAATCTCATAGTTACAGGAACATGTATAAGTCATGAAGAAAGCAATAGCAATATACTAAACGATCAAGTGCTAGGCTAACGGAATGGGTCATGTCAATCACATCATTCTCCTAATGATGTGATCCCATTAATCAAATAACAACACATGTCAATGGTTAGGAAACATAACCATCTTTGATTAATGAGCTAGTCAAGTAGAGGCATACTAGTGACTATATGTTTGTCTATGTATTCACACATGTATTATATTTCCGGTTAATACAATTCTAGCATGAATAATAAACATTTATCATGATATAAGGAAATAAATAATAACTTTATTATTGCCTCTGGGGCATATTTTCTTCAGTCTCCCACTTGCACTAGAGTCAATAATCTAGTTCACATCGCCATGTGATTTAACACCAATATTCATATCTGTATATGATTAACACCCATAGTTCACATCGTCGTGTAACCAACACCCAAAGGGTTTACTAGAGTCAATAATCTAGTTCCCATCACTATGTGATTAACACCCAAAAGAGTACTAAGGTGTGATCATGTTTTGCTCGTGAGAGAGGCTTAGTCAACGGATCTGTCATATTCAGAGCCGTATGTATTTTGCAAATATTCTATTGTCTACAATTCTCTGCACGGAGCTACTCTAGATAATTGCTCCCACTTTCAATATGTGTCCAGATTGAGACTTATAGTCATCTGGATCGGTGTAAAAGCTTGCACTGTTGTAACTCTTTATGACGGGCTCTTTTATCACCTCCATAATCGAGAAATATTTCCTTAGTCCTCACTAAGGATATTCTTGACCGCTGTCCAGTGATCTACTATTAGATCAAAAATTGTATTCCTTTGCCAAACTCAGAGCAAGGTATACAATAGGTCCAGTACATAGCATAGCATACTTTATAGAACCTATGATGAGGCATAGGAATGACTTTCATTCTCTTTTCTATTTTCTGCCGTGGTCGGGATTTGAGTCTTACTCAATTTCACACCTTTGCAACACAGCAAGAACTTTTCTTTGACTGTTCCATTTTGAACTACTTCAAAATCTTGACAAGGTATGTACTTATCGAAAAAACTTGTCAAGCGTCTTGATCTATCTCAATAGATCTTGATGCTCAATATGTAAGTAGCTTTACTGAGGTCTTTCTTTAAAAAAAACTCCTTTCAAATACTCCTTTATGCTTTCCGAAAAATTCTACATCATTTCGATCAACAATATGTTACTCACATATATTTATCAGAAAGGCGGTAGTGCTCCCACTCACTTTATTGTAAATACAGGCTTCACCGTAAGTCTGTATAAAACTATATGCTTTGATCAACTTATCAAAGCGTGTATTCCAACTCCGAGATGCTTGCACCAGTCCATAGATGGATCATTGGAGCTTGCACATTTTGTTAGCACCTTTAGGATTGACAAAACCTTCGGTTGCATCATATACAACTCTTCTTTAATAAATCCATTAAAGAATGTAGTTTTGACATCCATTTGCCAGATTTCATAAAATGTGGCAATTGCTAACATGATTCGGACAGACTTAAGCATCGCTCTGCTTGAGAAATTCTCATTGTAGTCAACACCTTGAACTTGTCGAAAACCTTTTGTGACAAGTCGAGCTTTGTAGATAGTAACACTACTATCGTTGTCCGTCTTCCTCTTGAAGATCCATTTATTTAACATGGCTTGCTGATCATCGAGCAAGTCAATAAAAGTCCATACTTTGTTCTCATACATGGATCCTATCTCAGATTTCATGGCCTTAAGCCATTTCGCAAATCTGGGCTCATCATCGCTTCCTCATAGTTCGTAGGTTCATCATGGTCTAGTAACATGACTTCCGAACATGATTACCGTACCACTCTGTGCGGATCTTACTCTGAAGACCTACGAGGTTTGGTAGCAACTTGATCTGAAGTTTCATGATCATCATCATTAACTTCCTCACTAATTGGTGTAGGAATCACTTGAACTGATTTCGTGATGAACTACTCTCCAATAAGGGAGAAGGTACAATTACCTCATCAAGTTCTACTTTCCTCCCACTCACTTCTTTCGAGAGAAACTTCTTCTCTAGAAAGGATCCATCTTAGCAACAAATATCTTGCTTTCGGATCTGTGATAGAAGGTGTACCCAATAGTTACCTTTGGGTATTCTATGAAGACGCACTTCTCGATTTGGGTTCGAGCTTATCGGTGAAAACTTTTTCACATAAGCATCACAACTCCAAACTTTAAGAAACGATACTTAGGTTTATTGCTAAACCATAGTTCATACGGTGTCATCTCAACGGATTTAGATGGTGCCCTATTAAATGTGAATGCAGCTGTCTCTAATGCATAACCCCAAAACGATAGTGGTAAATCGGTAAGATACATCATAGATCGCACCATATCCAATAAAGTGCGATACGACGTTCGGACACACCATTATGCTGTGGTGTTCTGTGTGGCGTGAGTAGTGAAACTATTTCACATTGTTTTAATCAAGGCCAAACTCGCAACTCAAATATTTTTCCTCTGCGATCATATCGTAGAAACTTTTATTTTCTTGTTACGATGATTCTTCACTTCACTCTGTAATTCTTTGAACTTTTCAAATGTTTCAGACTTGTGTTTCATCAAGTAGATATACCCATATCTGCTCAAATCATCTGTGAAGGTCGAAAATAACGATACTTGTCGTGAGCTTTAACACTCACGGACCGCATACATCAAGATGTATTATTTCCAATAAGTCATTTGCTCGCTCCATTGTTCCGGAGAACGAGTCTTTAGTCATCTTGCCCATAAGGCATGGTTCGCAAGCATCAAGTGATTCATAATCAAGTGATTCCAAAATCCCATTAGCATGGAGTTTCTTCATGCGCTTTACACCAATATGACCTAAACGGCAGTGCCACAAATGAGTTGCACTATCATTATTAACTTTGCATCTTTTGGCATCAATATTATGAATATGTGTATCACTACGATCGAGATCCAACAAACTATTTTTATTGGGTGTATGACCATTGAAGGTTTTATTCATGTAAACAGAACAACAATTATTCTTTGACTTTAAATGAATAATCAGACACAATAAACATGATCAAATCATATTTATGCTCAACGCAAATGCCAAATAACATTTATTTAGGTTTAACACTAATCCCGAAAGTATAGGGAGTGTGCGATGATGATCATATCAATCCTGGAACTACTTCCAACACTCATCGTCACTTCCCCTTCAACTAGTTTATGTTCATTCTGCAACTCCCGTTTCGAGTTACTACTCTTAGCAACTGAACCAGTATCAAATACCGAGGGGTTGCTACGAACACTAGTAAAATACACATCAATAATCTGTATATCAAATATACCTTTGTTCACTTTGCCATCCTTCTTATCCGCCAAATACTTGGGGTAGTTCCGCTTCCAGTGACCAGTTCCATTGCAGCAAAAGCACTTAGTCTCAGGCTTAGGTCCAGACTTGGGCTTCTTCACTCGAGCAGCAACTTGCTTGCCATTCTTATTGAAGTTCCCCTTCTTCCCTTTGCCCTTTTCCTTGAGACTAGTGGTCTTGTCAACCATCAACACTTGATGTTTTTCTTGATTTCTACCTTCGCCGATTTTAGCATCGCGAAGAGCTTGGGAATTGTTTTCGTCATCCCTTGCATACTATAGTTCATCACGAAGTTCTAGTAACTTAGTGATGGTGACTAGAGAATTATGTCAATCACAATCTTATCTGGAAGATTAACTCCCACTTGATTCAAGCGATTGAAGTACCTGCACAATCTGAGCACATGCTCACTAGTTGAGCGATTCTCCTCCATCTTTTAGCTATAGAACTTGTTGCGACTTCATATCTCTCAACTCGGTATTTGCTTGAAATATTAACTTCAATTCCTGGAACATCTCATATGGTCCATGACGCTCAAAACGCCTTTGAAGTCCCGATTCTAAGCCGTTAAGCATGGTGCACTAAACTATCAAGTAGTCATCATATTGAGCTAGTCAAACGCTCATAACGCCTCGCATCCGCTCCTGCAATAGGTCTGTCACCTAGCGGTGCATTAAGGACATAATTCTTACAGGCAGCAATGAGGATAAACCTCAGATCACGGATCCAATCCGCATCATTGCTACTAACATCTTTCAACACAATTTTCTCTAGGAACATATCAAAATAAACATATGAAAGCAACAAACATAGGGAAGCAACAACGCGAGCTATTGATCTACAACATAATTTGCAAAATACTACCAGACTAAGTTCATGATAAATTTAAGTTCAATTAATCATATTACTTAAGAACTCCCACTTAGATAGACATCCTCTAATCTTCTAAGTGATCACGTGATCCATATCAACTAAACCATGTCCGATCATCACGTGAGATGGAGTAGTTTCAATGGTGAACATCACTATGTTGATCATATCTACTATATGATTCACGCCGACCTTCGGTCTCCGTGTTCCGAGGCCATATCTGTATATGCTAGGCTCGTCAAGTTTAACCTGAGTATTCCGCGTGCGCAACTGTTTTGCACCCGTTGTATTTGAACGTAGAGCCTATCACACCCGATCATCACGTGGTGTCTCAAAGACGAAGAACTTTCGCAACGGTGCATACTCGGGAGAACACTTCTTGATATTTAGTGAGAGATCATCTTATAATGCTACCGTCAATCAAAGCAAGATAAGATGCATAAAGGATAAACATCACATGCAATCAATATAAGTGATATGATATGGCCATCATCACCTTGTGCTTGTGATCTCCATCTCAAAGCACCGTCGTGATCACCATCGCCACCGGCGCGACACCTTGATCTCCATCGTAGCATCGTTGTCGTCTCGCCAATCTTATGCTTCTCGACTATCGCTACCGCTTAGTGATAAAGTAAAGCATTACAGTATGCTTGCATTTCATACAATAAAGCGACAACCATATGGCTCTGCCGCCGTTGCCGATAACTTCGTTACAAAACATGATCATCTCATACAATAAAATATAGCATCACGTCTTGACCATATCACATCACAACATGCCCTGCAAAAACAAGTTAGACGTCCTCTACTTTGTTGTTGCAAATTTTACATGGCTGCTACGGGCTGAGCAAGAACTGTTCTTACCTACGCATCAAAACCACAACGATAGTTTGTCAAGTTGGTGCTGTTTTAACCTTCGCAAGGACCGGAGTAGCCACACTCGGTTCAACTAAAGTGAGAGAGCAGACACCCGCCAGTCACCTTTAAGCAACGAGTGCTCGAAGCGGTGAAACCAGTCTCGCGTAAGCGTACGCGTAATGTCGGTCCGGGCCGCTTCATCTCACAATACCGCTGAACCAAAGTATGACATGCTGGTAAGCAGTATGACTTATATCGCCCACAACTCACTTGTGTTCTACTCGTGCAAATGACATCAACGCATAAAACCAGGCTCGGATGCCACTGTTGGGGAACGTAGTAATTTCAAAATTTTCCTACGCACACGCAAGATCATGGTGATGACATAGCAACGAGAGGGGAGAGTGTATGTCCACGTACCCTCGTAGACCGTAAGTGGAAGCGTTATGACAACGCGGTTGATGTAGTCGTACGTCTTCATGATCCGACCGATCCAAGTACCGAACGTACGGCACCTCCGAGTTCAGCACACGTTCAGCTCGATAACGATCCCCGGACTCCGATCCAGCAAAGTGTCGGGATGAGTTCCACAAGACAACGGCGCAGTGACGATGATGATGCTCTCATCGGCGCGGGCTTCGCCTAAGCTCCGCGACGATATGACCGAGGTGGAATATGGTGGAGGGGGCACCGCACACGGCTAAGGAACGATCCGTAGATCAACTTGTGTGTCATGGGGTGCCCCTGCCCCGTATATAAAGGAGCAAGGGGGGGCGGCGGCCTAGGAGGAGGCGCCAAGGGGAGTCCTACTCCCACCGGGAGTAGGACTCCTCCTTCCTGTTGGAGGGGAAAGAGGGGAGAGGAGGAAGGAAAGGGGCCGCACCCTTGTCCAATTCGGACCAGAGGGGGCTGCGCGCCTCCTTCCTTCGGCCTTTCTCCTCTATTCCCGTATGGCCCAATAAGGCCCATATACTCCCCGCAAATTCCGTAACTCTCCCAGACTCAAAAATACCGAATCACTCGGAACCTTTCCGAACTTGAATATAGTCGTCCAATATATCGATCTTTACGTCTCGACCATTTCGAGACTCCTCGTCATGTCCCCGATCTCATCCGGGACTCCGAACTCCTTTGGTACATCAAAACTCATAAACTCATAATATAACTGTCATCGAAACCTTAAGCATGCGGACCCTACGGGTTCGAGAACTACGTAGACATGACCTAGAACTATTCTTGGTCAATAACCAATAGCGGAACCTGGATGCCCATATTGGCTCCTACATATTCTACGAAGATCTTTATCGGTCAAACCGCATAACAGCATACGTTGTTCCCTTTGTCATCGGTATGTTACTTGCCCGAGATTTGATCGTCAGTATCCAATACCTAGTTCAATCTCACATCGGCAAGTCTCTTTACTCGTTACGTAATGCATCATTCCGTAACTAACTCATTAGTTACATTGCTTGCAAGGCTTATAGTGATGTGCATTACCGAGAGGGCCCGTAGATACCTCTCCGACAATTGGAGTGACAAAACCTAATCTCGAATACGCCAACCCAACATGTACCTTTGAAGACACATGTAGTACTCCTTTATAATCACCCGATTCGTTGTGACGCTTTGGTAACACCAAAGTGTTCCTCCGTAAACGGAGTTGCATAATCTCATAGTTACAGGAACATGTATAAGTCATGAAGAAAGCAGTAGCAATATACTAAACGATCAAGTGCTAGGGTAACGGAATGGGTCATGTCAATCACATCATTCTCCTAATGATGTGATCCCATTAATCAAATAACAACACATGTCAATGGTTAGGAAACATAACCATCTTTGATTAATGAGCTAGTCAAGTAGAGGCATACTAGTGACTATATGTTTGTCTATGTATTCACACATGTATTATATTTCCGGTTAATACAATTCTAGCATGAATAATAAACATTTATCATGATATAAGGAAATAAATAATAACTTTATTATTGCCTCTAGGGCATATTTCCTTCAGAACTATGGTTTAGCAAGAAACCAAAGTTGTCGTTTCTTAAAGTTTGGGTTGCGATGCTTATGTGAAAAAAGTTTCAACATGATAAGCTTGAACCCAAATCGGAAAAGTGCGTCTTCATAGGATACCCAAAATGTTGGGTACACCTTCTATCACAGATCTGAAAGGCAAGACATTCGTTGCCAAGAATGGATCCTTTCTAGAGAAGGAGTTTCTCTCGAAAGAAGTGAGTGGGAGGAAAGTAGAACTTGATGAGGTAATTGTACCTTCTCCCTTATTGGAAAGTAGTTTATCACAGAAATCAGTTCCAATGATTCCTACACCAATTAGTGAGGAAGTTAATGATGATGATCATAAAACTTCAGATCAAGTTGCTACCAAACCTCGTGGGTCTTCCAGAGTAAGATCCGCACTGTGAATACGGTAATCATGTTCGGAAGTCATGTTACTAGACCATGATGAACCTACGAACTATGAGGAAGCGATGATGAGCCCAGATTCCGCAAAATGGCTTGAGGCCATGAAATCTGAGATAGGATCCATGTATAAGAACAAAGTAAGGACTTTGGTTGACTTGCCCGATGATCGGCAAGCCATTGAGATTAAATGGATCTTCAAGAGGAAGACGGACGCTGATAGTAGTGTTACTATCTACAAAACTAGACTTGTCGAAAAAGGTTTTTGACAGAGTTCAAGGTGTTGACTACAATGAGATTTTCTCACTCGTATCGATGCTTAAAGTCTGTCCGAATCATGTTAGCAATTGCCGCATTTTATGAAATCTGGCAAATGGATAAACAAAACTGCATTCCTTAATGCATTTATTAAAGAAGAGTTGTATATGATGCAACGCACAGTTTTTGTCAATCCTAAAGGTGTTAACAAAATGTGCAAGCTCCAATGATCCATCTATGGACTGGTGCAAGCATCTCGAGTTGGAATACACGCTTTGATAAGTTGATCATAGCATATAGTTTTATATGAGACTTGCGGTGAAGCATGTATTTACAAGAAAGTGAGTGGGAGCACTACAACATTTCTGATAAGTATATGTGAATGACATATTGTTGATCGGAAATAATGTAGAATTATTCTGCAAAGCATAAATGAGTATTTGAAAAGAGTTTTTCAAAGAAGGACCTCGGTGAAGCTGCTTACATATTGAGCATCAAGATCTATAGAGATAGATCAAGACGCTTGATAAGTTTTTTTCAATAAGTACATACCTTGATAAGATTTTGAAGTAAGTTCAAAATGGAGCAGTCAATGAAAGAGTTCTTACCTGTGTTACAAGGTGTGAGATTGAGTAAGACTCAAAACCCGACCACGTCAGAAGATAGAAAGAGAATGAAAGTCATTCCCTATGCATCAGCCATAGGTTCTATAAAGTATGCCATGTTGGTACCAGATCTATTGCATACCCTACCACTAAGCTTGGCAAGGAGTGCAATAGTGATCTAGGAGTAGATCAATGGACAGCGGTCAAAATTATCCTTAGTGGAATAAGGATATGTTTCTCGATTATGGAAGTGACAAAATGTTCATCGTAAAAGTTACGCCGATGCAAGTTTTGACACGATATGGATGACTCTAAGTCTCGATCTAGATACATATTGAAAGTGGGAGCAATTAGCTAGAGTAGCTCATGCGAGCATTGTAGACATAGAATTAAAAATACTTACGGATCTGTATGTGATGACCTGTTGATTAAAATTATCTCACAAGCAAAACATGATCACACCTTAGTACTCTTTGGGTGTTAATCACATAAGCGATGTGAACTAGATTACTGACTCTAGTAAACCCTTTAGGTGTTGGTCACATGTCGATGTGAACTATGGGTGTTAATACATAAAGATGTGAACTATTGATGTTAAATCACATGGCGATGTGAACTAGATTATTGACTCTAGTGCAAGTGGGAGACTGAAGGAAATATGCCCTAGAGGCAATAATAAAGTTATTATTTATTTCCTTATATCATGGTAAATGTTTATTATTCATGCTAGAATTGTATTAACCGGAAACATAATACATGTGTGAATACATAGACAAACAGAGTGTCACTAGTATGCCTCTACTTGACTAGCTCGTTAATCAAAGATGGTTATGTTTCCTAACCATGGACAAAGAGTTGTTATTTGATTAACCGGATCACATCATTAGGTGAATGATCTGATTGACATGACCCATTCCATTAGCTTAGCACCCGATCGTTTAGTATGTTGCTACTGCTTTCTTCATGACTTATACATGTTCCTGTGACTATGAGATTATGCAACTCCTGTTTACCGGAGGAACACTTTGTGTGCTACCAAACATCACAACGTGAATCGGGTGATTATAAAGGTACTCTCAGGTGTCTCCAAAAGTATATGTTGAGTTGGCATAATTCGAGATTAGGTTTTGTCACTCCGATTGTCTGGAGAGGTATCTCTGGGCCTTCTCGGTAATACTCATCACCTAAGCCTTGCAAGCATTGTAACTAATGAGTTAGTTATGAAATGATGTATTACGGAACGAGTAAAGAGACTTGCCGTAACGAGATTGAACTAGGTATTGGATACCGACGATCGAATCTCGCAAGTAACATACCGATGACAAAGGGAACAACGATGTTGTTATGCGGTTTGACCGATAAAGATCTTCGTAGAAAATGTAGGAACCAATATGAACATCCAGGTTCCACTATTGGTTATTGACCGAGAATAGTTCTAGGTCATGTCTACATAGTTCTCGAACTCGTAGGGTTCGCACGCTTAACGTTACGATGACAGTTTTATGAGTTTTTGATGTACCGAAGTTTGTTTGGAGTCCCGGATGTGATCTCGGACATGACGAGGAGTCTCGAAATGGTCGAGACATAAAGATTGATATATTGGAAGCCTATGTTTGACTTGAATAGTTCCGGATGAAATCGATTTTACCGAACACCGGGGTTACTGAACCTCCCGGGGTTAATGGGCCTTAGTGGGCCATGAGGGAGAAGAGGAGGGCGGCGGCAGGTCAGGCCTGCCTCCCCTAGTCCGAATAGGACAAGGAAGGGGGGCGCGCCTTTCCTCTTCCCTCCCCTAGTCCTAATCCAACTAGGAAAGGGGGAGTCCTACTCCCGGTAGGAGTAGGACTCCTCCCGCCGCCTCCTCCTAGGGCCGCCACACCCCCTTGCTCCTTTATATACGGGCAGGGGGCACCCTAGAAGACACAAGTTGATCTACGGATAGTTCCTTAGCCGTGTGCGGTGCCCCTCCATCATATTCCACCTCGGTCATATCGTCGCGAGTTTAGGCTAAGCCTGCGCCGTAGAGCATCATCATCGCCACCACGCCGTCAGGTTGACGGAACTCATCCCCGACACCCTGCTGGATCGGAGTCCGGAATCGCCATCGAGCTGAACGTGTGCAGAACACGGAGGTGCCGTACGTTCGGTACTTGGATCGGTCGGATCGTGAAGACGTACGACTACATCAACCGCGTTGTCATAACACTTCCGCTTACGGTCTACGAGGGTACGTGGACACGCTCTCCCCTCTCGTTGCTATGCATCACCATGATCTTGCGTGTGCGTAGGAATTTTTTTGAAATTACTACGTTCCCCAACAAATCGTATACCCGATAACTTACGTACAAACACCGCGATAACTTTGACTAAAGGGCAAAAAAGTTGTCGAAAAACATACCCGCGATAACTTAAGTGAAAATAGCACGGTTATATATGAACTGCAAAACCCGATAACTTACATACAACTACCATGATAAGTTTGATTCAAGTGGATGAATTGTTGAAAATATACCTCGGAAACTCATGTGTAAATAACACGGTAATAGTCTTGATTTGGGGAAGAATAGTAAAAAGTGGTCGAAAAATACACATGGTAACTTTTTGTATGTAAATAGCATATAAATTACGCACCACAACCTTGATAATTTAGGTCCAAACACCGCGGTAAATTTGATCTGGAGAAATTTTTTGTTGAAAAGATACCCCCGGTAACTTCTGTGTAAATAGCATAGTAATATACCCATCGCATACCTGATAATTTACGTACAAATACCATGGTAATATTTGACTCAGTTGGGAAATTGTTGAAAACATACCCCCATAAATTTTGTGTAAATAGTATGGTTACATACGCATCACATACCTACGTACAAACACCATGGTAACCTCGATCAAGCGGAAAAAACATTAGAAACATACCCCCCTCCCCGCGGTAACTTATATGAAAACATCATGGTAATATACGAACCACAGACATAAAAACAATATGGTAATATAAGAACGGCAGACCCGATAACTTATATGAATAAAGCATGGTAATATATGAACTGCAGGGTCGGCGAACCTTTTTTATGCCTTCGATAACTTATGTGGAAGTAGCACGTTAACTTGCATATAATGGGCATGGTAACTTATGTAGCCTAGGCGTGATAAATTTTGGCTGAAAAAAGTCATCGGAATATGCCAACATGGGATCTAGTTTCAAAGATCTCATCGCGACGAATCTTTTATGTAAAAACGGTTTTTATATCGGACCAATGGTTTGAGCTACAAAACATTTTAAATGTTTGGAATAAAGAGAATCTAGAATGACATCATCTTTTTTGTCCTCTAGTGTATGCATATAATTAGGGCATGGCCAATGCATAGCCCCAGGGTGATGCCTCACATGCCATGTAGGATCGACTAACCGAAAAAGTAGGTTCGGATGGGGAAGCGGGATCCTCTCCAGGAGGCGGGTGCTTAGAGACGAAAAGTGTGGTCCAGTGCATAAAGTTGAAAAAGTTGAAATGAAAAGGAGGGATGCATGTGTAGTGAGAGTCACTTTCTATTCTTTGATGAGGTCCACTAGTAGTAGCTTGCATTGGGGAGAAAAAATCAATACATATGCTTCAAATTACTTTTTGTCATGAGGCATATGTATCCATATGCTACCATTGTACATGCCCTTAGAAGGAGAAATGCACGTGAAAGGAGAAAGAATGCTAAGGCTGGTCACAATGGGCAGGAACATAAGCTAGTAACCTACACAGTTTCCTAGGCTATGTTACTACCTCCATAGTGGGTAGGAACGTGTATGTAGTGTCATGCAGCGATGTATTTATTAGGATATAGACTCATTGTTTTTTGGAGTGTGTGATATTCCGGTAACTTAGCTAGTTACCACAAGCACCTCTCTCTTCATTAAATATGTGCCACATAAGCAAACTTGTATTGGAGTGTGTGATGTTACTCCTAAGTTCCTGCCCATTGTGACCAGCCTAATGTATGCATGTATTTAAAGTGAAGAAAGTAGAGGTGTGGCAGTTTTGCTTATATGGCACACATGTGCCAAATATCACAGTCTAAAAATAAATATATTTTACATATTTTAGTATACATGCGGAACATTGTTTTGATACAAGTTGAACATTTTTCAAATACCTTATGTACATTTTTCAAATACTTGTTCTAAACTTTTTTTCGAATACATGCTAAATATTTTTTAAATACATGTTGAAAATATTTTTAAACTACACACACACTTTTTTTACATTATGTAAACATTTTTTAATGTCATGAGCATTTGTTTGAAATGAGTGACTATTTCTTTACATGACACCTACATTTTTTTGAATCATACTCAAGCAACAAAACATTTTATTACACGTTATAAACATTTTTACAAATTTACGATGCATCTTCGAAACACATGAACGTTTTTATGCATAATATAAATATTTTTTTGAATTATGCAAACATTATCTTTACATTGTGTGAACTTTTTTTTAATGTCATGAACAATTTTTCAGAATGCTGAACATTTTTAAAACATAATATTTTAATTATGTTGTCAATGGCCATGAGCACAACATGGGACTACCTTGTGCAGGACATCTATACTCCACGTGCCCCATTTGTGAAGATTGTTTACCATCATAAAGGCAACAAGAGATCTCACTTTGCAAGAGTATGGAAACCCTGATAACCTATGGAAGATTAGGACAAGATGTGTTATCTTGCACAACAAGGCCATCAAGGATATGTGAGAGAGAGAGAGAGAGAGAGAGAGAGAGAGAGAGAGAGAGAGAGGCTTTCGGTACCTCTAATATGGTATCCTGGTGGAGCCGGAACATAACCCAAACAGGATCGAATCCTTCCTTCAAGCACACCAAAGAATTGAGAACCGCCAAGCTCTCAACCAACTTCAAAGAAGATCCAATTGAGCAGCATTGACGCCTTCATAGTACTTGATTCTTGTGTTTTTATCATGTTTATTTGGGTTCTTAGTTGATTTCGACCGTATGTTGTGTTTGGATTTGAATTTGCTAATTTGAAAATATTTAATTTTATATGCATTTCAATTGTGCGCACTTCAATTTTCAGGTTCTTAATTAATATGTTGTGATAAGTTTGAAAACTTTAGTAAAAATTGGCAAAATGTTTTTTTAGGGATTAAGTTTTAGGGGATATGCTAGGTAAAGTAACATTTAATAGCTTTTTTCCTTGGAGAAATGGGATAAGAGAGAGATTTTGAAATTTTAAGATAGACCTGCCAGAGATGCCATAAGGATGAAAATAGATTGGCGATGAGTTGTTGCGGCGGCATCGTGAATTTTTTTGACAGTTTTTCAGGGTTTTGTTTTATTTAGAAATTTTGAGGATTTGTTTCTTTAGACAATGAGGATTTATGTTTTCAGAATCATTTCAAGGGTCCTATTCCCAAATCACTAGTTAAGGAGTACTCGTTGCGAAGATCATTCCAATTCCTCAGGTTGCGACAAGTTGCGCTCTGCATGTGCGCCACTTGTCGCAACCTGGGAGTTTTTTCTTTTTTCATAGATTCGTTTATTTAAAACATTTTATCTCTTAAACCGTGCGTCCAAATCTCGAACCGCTTTCGCCATTGGATTCCTCGTGTCGAGATCTTCAAAACTAGATCCCATGTTGACAGGTTTTGACGAACTTTTTTTACGAAAAA
Source organism: Aegilops longissima (assembly GCA_021605205.1). Taxonomy (NCBI): domain Eukaryota; kingdom Viridiplantae; phylum Streptophyta; class Magnoliopsida; order Poales; family Poaceae; genus Aegilops; species Aegilops longissima. The sequence goes on from CM038676.1 coordinate 553,839,075, forward strand.
AACCGGACGAAAAAACCGAACCGGAAGCACGGGTTTTTCCCTTTCCGAAAGAGGCACGCCCATGCCTCCGACAAATCACAACCGTGCCTCTCGCGGAAGCAAAATCGTGACTCTCGCGAAAGAAAAAAAAACAGAAAACACGTTTTTTTCATTTCCGAGAAGGCACGGTCGTGACTCTCGTGAAAGCACAACTGTACCTCTCGTGGAAGCAAAACCATGCCTCTCGCGAAGGAAAAAACCAGAAAACACGTTTTTTCCGTTTTCAAGGGGCACGGCCGTGCCTCTTGCGAAAGCACAACCGTGCCTCTCGCGGAAACAAAACCGCGACTCTCGCGAAAGAAAAAAAAACACATTTTTCTACACAATTTTTTTTTCTCGAGAAGCTAGGGAGTACCGGTGGAAAACCAAAACATCGAAATACCCCGGAAAAGAACCGTTTAAAAAACCAAAAATGCGTGTGAAAAAAATAATTCGGAGGAAGTGTCCAGAGCGCGACACGTGATGAATCACTGAGAGCGCGCCAAGTGGCGCTGATTGTTGTGAGGCTTCTCAAGGAGAGCTCCTTAATTAGTTGCTCTCGTCCTATTCATGAACAACGGCACATTCCTTGGGCTGAGCGACGGCCCATTTCTTTCTCCTTGTCTTTTTGTCCTCACCCCGACCAACGTTACGAATTCAAATCACCCGACCAACACGAGTGCTAGTTTCCCTCAAAAAAAAAAAACCCCCGAGTGCTAGTGACGCGAAAACAGAGTCGATTTCGAAGCGAAACTGCGCTACGCTTTGCTCCTCCCCCAGTCCTCTTGCCTCCTCGCCAGCGGTTCGTCCCCCTCCCCTCTCCCAGCACTTCACAGATTTTCTTCTGCCCCGCTTGGTTCCGTTCGATTCGATTCAGTTCTAGCTAGTATTCGGTCGATTTCTCTCAGCCATTGTACCTGCACCCCACGGCTGCTGATTTCGCGTGTGTCATGTGCGGTGCAGGGGGAGGCGGCGAGTATGAGTACGCGAGGTTGGAAACGCTCTTGATGCAGGGGCGGTCCGCCTCCGTGGGAGCACCTCGCTTCAATGGCACAGACTACGAATCATGGCGGTTCACTATGAAGCTCCACTTGGGGAACTTTCACTCTCGTGTGGGGAGCATTGTGGAAACCGGTCTCTCCTCTTGTGTGGATGAAGCAAACCCGACGGCTCCCGAGCTGAGGAACATCCACTACAACGCCCAGGCCATGAACGCCATATACTGTGCCCTGAGTGATGATCAGCTCTACCGGATCTGGCACCTTGATACTGCCAAGGAGGCCTGGGACGCTCTCCAGGTCATACATGAAGACACCACAATCGTCCGTGAGTTGAAGGTCAAACAGATGAGGGAGAAGATGAGGTTTTTTGCGTGGAGGAAGCACGAGCACCCCATTAGCATGTATTCGAGGCTCATAAATCTGGCCAGTGAGATGAAGAGCCGTGGATGCCAGGAGGTGACAGATTCTTATGTTGTGAGGAAGATTCTTCGTGCCATCACACCAAGGAGCTCCACCTTTGTGACCATCATCCGTCAGAGGCCTGACTTTGAACAACTCACCCCTCTGGATGTGGTCCATAATTTTCAAGTCTACGACAAAATGCAAGAACTGTCCAGGAGAAGCATGCGCGGGTACGCGAGGGCGAAGGTGGACACTGTCACGCCGAGCGAGCCCGCCCGCGATGCAGGTTGCTCCGGAGAAGCGCCTCACTTCGATGGCACACACCATCTATCATGGCAGCGTAGGATGAAATTCCATTTGCTTAGCATGCACCCTCTTGTGTGGAGAGCTGTGGAAACTGGTTTCTCTTGCGTAGATGAAGCAAATGAAGAGAGTAATGTGCATCACAGTGCTGGAGCTATATGCGCCTTTTATCGTGCCATGGATGATAGCCCCTACAACTGGATTTCCCCACATAAAAGTGCCAAGGAGATTTGGGATGATCTCCGAAAATTTAGTGAAGCAGGTTGTAAGTCAATGCTTATCTCACTGAGGACAGATATGGACTGCTTCGTCTTAGGAGAAGATGAGTCCCCTGATGACATGTATACAAGGCTCAACAATTTGGCCAATGAGATGAAGGGCCTTGGGTGCAAAGAGATGACCGATTCCTATCTTGTGCGGAAGATGCTTCGTGTCCTGATACCAAGGAACCCCAACTTGGTTTTACTCATCCGTAGGAAGCCTAACTTTGAACTACTCACCCCTCGGGATGTGCTTGCAACATTCCTCCTCTACGACATGGAGCAGAAAGAATCCAAACTGTCGAGTGGGTATGCTTTGCCACGATCAAGCAAAAAGGTCAATGCTGCCTTGAAGGCCAAGCAGATGCAAGTTGAGGAATCAAGCGATGATGAAAACGACCATGATCAAGGCCGAGGGAAAATTCAACAAGGAATGCAAGAAATGTCTCTCTCGGGGAAGCAATATGGAGCGTTGCATGGAAAAAAAGGCTACGAAGCAAGAAGCAATTTCTATGACAAGTCCAAGATGAGGAAATCAAAGAGATATTGCTATCAATGTGGTGATCCCAATCATTTCATTGCTGCTTATCCTAACAAGGAGGACAAGAAAGAAGAGAAGGAGAAGAGCAAGTACAAGAGGAAACCATTCGATCACAAGGGCAAGCCATACAAGCCAGACGGGCAGAAAGGTATGTTCCTTTGCTTCATCTTGTACTTTCCATTGCACAATTTTCCATCAAGTAAGTAATGAAATGTTCGGCATTACAATGACGGGTTCCGATCTGTCACATGTTATGTGTTACAATGATGGGGGCCCGTTCTGACACGGATGCAGGGTGGCAATTAAGAAATTAAAATTTTGGAAACAAGTGCGGTGTCTGAGTAACACTGCAAATGATTTTAATGCGCTGGTATCAATGTCAAGGATAAACAGGATGAAAAGTATTGATATTAGTAAAATGGTTGCATTAATTTAGAACTAATTCAGTTCACAAGTCTGGTCATAAAGGTTTATGTACTTCAGCCCTAAGATTTAGGCCCTGTTTGATTGCTGTCCTCTGAAAGTCCAATTTGATTACTGAGTGGGCAATATAATTCAAGAAAATTAATGAGGTGATAACTATGCTATGACCTTAGGAATGTGCATAGTAGTGCAAACTGGAAAGTTCATAGCCCAGCAGAAATACCAAAACATGAAGCCAGTTGCCTCTAGAACTGTTAATTAGCAAAACAGTCGTTTGGACAATTGCATGTGAAGCTACATTGCACATTGTTCAGAGCATGTGAAGCTAAATTGCACTTTGTTCTTATTAGACAAGGGTTTTAGGGTTTGTGGCACACCTCCATTGTGGGGTGACCTTTTCATTATATAGAGAGGTACATACAATGTACAATACATTTACACGTGGGGCCCAGTATATACAGAGTCTAACATCCTCCCTCAATCTTAACCGTGCTCAGAAGAATTCACTAGGCTGAGATTGCGCCTACAGCCTTCAAACTGAGGAAGAGGCAGTGGCTTCGTAAAGACGTCAGCAAGTTGATCTTTGGAGGAGATAAACTTGATAAGAAGCAGTTTCTGGGCAACACGTTCCCTGATAAAGTGATAATCAACTTCGATGTGTTTGGTGCGAGCACGAAAGACTGGATTTGAAGAGAAATACGTCGCACCAATGTTATCACACCAAAGTATCGGCGGCTGCTTCTGAGGAATCTTCAACTCCCTGAGCAAAGACTATATCCAAATAAGCTCAGTTTGGCATTTACAAATGCTTTGTACTCAGCTTCAGTGCTACTGCGGGACACCGTTGCTTGTTTACGAGCACTCCAGGCGATCAAGTTAGAACAAAGGAACACTGCATATCCCCCCGTTGATCGTCTGTCATCCGGACTCCCAGCCCAGTCTGCATCAGAGAATGCAGAGAGAACTCCAGAGGGGGCCGGTTGCAGATGCAAGCCATAAGAAGAAGTGAACCGGATATAGCGCAAGATGCGCTTAACCGCAGTCCAATGAGAGTCTCGAGGAGCATGAAGAAATTGGCAGACACGGTTGACAGCATAGGAGATATCCGGGCGGGTGATAGTCAAGTACTGCAAGCCACCAACAATACTGCGATACTCAGTAGCCTCATCAGCAGAGAGAAGAGAACCATCGAGAGCAGACAGTCGGTCAGTAGAGGACATAGGTATAGTAGTTGTCTTGCACTGAAGCATACCAGCCCGTCGAAGAATATCAAGAGATTACTTCTGCTGAGTAAGGATCAAGCCAGAGCCAGAGGACAAAACTTCCAGCCCAAGGAAATAGTGAAGTTGCCCAAGATCCTTAACAGCAAAATCAGCACTCAAAGCACAAACCAAGCGATCCGCAGCATAGTCCGAGGAGCTGACCAGGATGATATCATCAACATAGACCAGCAGGTACATAGTAACCATAGGTCGCTGAAGAAGAAATAACGAGGTATCGGCCAGAGAGGGAACAAATCCATGAGCCCGAAGAGTGGTGCCAAGACGCGCATGCCAAGCACGCGGAGCCTGCTTCAGACCATAGAGCGCCTTAACAAGATGACACAGATGCTGCGGACGAGCTGGGTCAACAAAACCGGGAGGCTGCCGCATGTAAACCTCCTCCTCAAGGACACCCTGAAGGAAAGCATTCTGAACATCAAGTTGACGAAGAGACCAGCCACGAGTAATAGCCACTGAGAGCAGAAGCCGGATAGTGGTGGGTTTGACCACCGGACTGAAGGTGTCCTCATAATCAAGGCCATGGCGTTGTTTGGATCCTTTAGCAACCAGTCGAGACTTGTATCTCTCGATAGAACCATCAGCATGTTTCTTTACCTTAAAACCCCACTTGGAATCAATGATGTTGACACCAGCCTTGGGAGGAACTAGACGCCACGTGTCATTCTTAAGAAGAGCGTGGTATTCTTGTTTCATCGCAGTACGCTAGCGAGGGATGCTCAGGGCAGCCTGAAAATGCCTCGGCTCAGAAGTAGGGTCGGAGTGGGCCTGCGCCATGCAAGTCGCAAGCCAGGCCACCGTGCCATCCGTGCGTTTCTTAGGACGAACCACCCCACTTTTGCTGCATGTATGAGGACGCAACACAGGGGGTAGAACAGGTGGCGAAGCCGACGGTGAGGATGACGACGGGGGCGCAGCATCCGTCATGACAGATGCTGATGCAGTCGGGGGCGGTGACGGGGTAGAAGCAGCAGGAGACGCTGACCCACTGGAGGGCGACACCGGTCCAGGCGAGCGGGACAAGGGCCGCGCGGGCGACGTGGACGGCGAGGGGCTCCCAGGCGGGGAAGGCCCAGGCGTCGGTGCAGGGGACAGCCCATGCGTTGGTGTCGGGGACGCCGGTGAAGAGGAGACGGCCCACTGGGCCGACGCGTCGGTCAACAGCGGCGGCTGGGCCGGAGTACCGGTGCACGGTAGCGCGGGCGCAGGCGGGCTCGTTGCATGGGGCATGCAGGGAGCCACCTGATCGACGTTATCGGACGAGGAGGATGGAGCGGTCGGGGACGAGGGAGACGGAGAGTCAACCTCATCCAGGAGCTCCAGCCGTGCACATCTCCCAATACCTGCACCATGGTTAGACAACAAAGAGGGCGAATGTGCAACATCTACAAATTGATCAGGCAATATAGTGGATGGGTGCACCGGCGGGGTGGAGCTTGTGTCAGGTGGGGGAAGGCAGCAAAGGGAAAAACACGCTCATCAAAAACAACATCTCGTGAGATATACACACGATTAGACGGGACATGAAGACACTTATACCCTTTGTGAATAGAGTTGTACCCAGAAAGACACATTTTTTTGAACGGAACTCAAGCTTGCGATTATTATACGGACGAAGATGCGGCCAACACGCACACCCGAACACTTTAAGAAACGTGTAATCAGGAATCTGACCAAGCAAGAGTTCAAGTGGAGTTTTCATATGAAGGAGCCGCGAAGGAAGCCTATTTATGAGAAAACAGGCTGTAGTAAAAGCATCACTTCAAAAACGAAATGGGACAGATGCATGAGCGAGCAAGGTTAACCCAGTTTCAACAATATGACGATGCTTACGTTCAGCTGAACCGTTCTACTGATGTGTATGTGGGCAAGAGACACGATGAGCAATTCCAAGTTTTTCAAAGAAAGTAATAAGATTGCGGTACTCACCCCCCAATCCGACTGTACAGGTAAAGCAACTATAAGCATCAATGAAACTGACATAATATTCGTGCCCACTAATGGACAGCTGAGCAGGACCCCATACATCTGAAAACACAAGCTCAAGAGGAGTTTTGACTATATGTGTAGAAACAGAAAAAGGTAACTGATCACTCTTGCCTTGCCGACAGGCATCACAAATGGCAGCAGCTTTATTACTAGACTCGGACGGTAGCTCATGACAATAGAGGACATGGCGAACAATGGGTGATGCTGGGTGACCAAGGCGAGAGTGCCGTAGTGAAGGAGACACACGAACGCCACTGAAGACTTGGAACACAGCAGCAGGAGCGGGAATGTCGGTGGGCGCATCAAGAGCATATAGACCATGGCGGTAGCGACCTCTAAGAAGTATGTTCCTCATAGCATGATCCTTAACAAAGAGATGAAACAGGTGAAATTCATAGAAAATATTATTATCCTGTGTAAGTTTAGGAACAGAGAGTAAGTTACATGCAACTGTGGGAACACGAAGAACATTTCTAAGATGCAAGGTCCTAGAGGTGTTTGTGAGAAGTGATGCCCGACCAACATGTGAAATGTGCATACCAGCCCGGTTAGCTGTGTGAACCTTGTCATTCCCGCGGTAAGGCTGCTGAACAGTTAGCTTGCCCAGCTCGTTCGTGACATGAGTTGTTGCTCCAGTATTCATGTACCAAGAAGGATCAACAGGATAAGAGGGAGTGTGACCCTGTTGCGCCATGTTGATTTGACGCTCATTGCCCTTGCCATTATTGCCGAGGCCGAGGAAGTCAGTCTTGTACCGGCGATGACAGCGGGAGGCGACATGGCGAGGAAGGCCACAGAGCTGACACGGCTGAGCCGCACCACAGGCAGTACAGCACGCGCAGGCGCGGCCGTCGACGACAACCGCCGAGGCGCCAGGACGCGGGGCCTGCTGTTGGGCAGGGGACGCACCATGGACTTGCCCCCCCCCCCCCCCACCCGAGGACGAAGCTGCAGGGGAGCCACGGCTGCCGCGATAGACGGCGTTGACGGAGGAGTCAATGGAGACGTCGGGGCGGCGTGCATTGAGCCGTTGCTCTGTAGACAGGAGACGGCTGTAGAGATCTTGAGGACGAATAGGCTCCTTGCATTCATTAAGCACCTCGGCAAGCGAGTCATAGTCGCTGTCAAGGCCGGTTAGGATGAAGGACGTGAACTCACTGTCACGAAGGGGCTCTCCAATGGAAGCAAGAGTGTCGGCCAACTTCTTGACCTTGTTGTAGAAGGCGGTCACCGTACCATTGTCCTTGCAAATTTCACCAAGCTTGGCACGGATGGCCATGGACTGAGTAGTAGATTGAGACGAAAAACTCGACTCCAGGATGTCCCACACCTCGTGAGAAGATGCAGCAAAGAGGACGAGCCCGGCCACACCCTTACCCAGGGAAGACTGGATGGCTGAGAGGATGGCTTGGTCCTGAGCGATCTACGCACGAAACATCTGATGCTGTGGCGGTGGACACGACAGGGTACCGTTGACGAACCCCTCCAAATAATGGCTGCGAAGGAGAGGTAGCACCTGAGCACGCCAGTACAAATAATTGTTCGGTCTAAGCTTCACCGGAAGGAGGTGCGAGAACAAAAACGGCGGCGAGGGGATCGCGGCCAGAGCAGCTTCAACATCCACATATGGCACAAGAGAGGGCAACGGTGCAGGCGGAGCCACGGCCGTTGCGTACATGTGTTGGGCACCGTACGCGTAGGATGTACCATAGGGCGGCGTAGCCTGATACGAACCCTGGCCAGGGTACGCGCCGTAGGAGGGGCGCGCGGGTGGCGGCGGCCCGAACGGGGCTGCATACAGTGAGTAGCCACCAGGGCCGCCATGATGCACATGGGTGGCGTCGGCAACGGCAGGGTCGGCTGCGGTGTAGAGGGATGCAGCCGGAGCAGGTGCGACCGCACGCATCAGGTGTGATGCAGTCGGTGGCGGCGCGAGCACTAGGGAATGCGTGGCAGCCGAAGGCGGCGGCAGTTGCTGGGACCGGGCCGAAGCAGCGGGCAACGAGGACGACACGCCGGCGTACAGCGATGACACTGGGCCGGCGAAGAGGGACCTCGCCGATTGGGTCTGCAGGGGGCTGAGCGATCCATCCGTCATGTAGGGCGCAGTCCCGCCCTGGAGGAGACGCGCGAGGGACGGCGGGAGGAACGAGTGATTCATGCGGTCCGAGGCCGGCGGCAGAAGGGCGGGGAAGGAGCCCGCGGTGGCGGCGGCACGTGAGGCGACGTCGGCGGCTGGCGGAGCGGAAGACACTAGATCGTTAGGTCGGATACCATATTAGACAAGGGTTTTAGGGTTTGTGGCACACCTCCAATGTGGGGTGACCTTTTCATTATATAGAGAGGTACATATAATGTACAATACAATTACACGTGGGCCCAGTATATACAGAGTCTAACAGTTCTGACATTGTGCTCTGACTGGGTCAAATTTTGACATGTACACCGTTCTAAGCATTTGGCATTACTTTTACTCTGCATACCAAATGGTTATGCAGTTCATATTTGAACTAAATTAAAAATATTTCCTTTATTACATGATGGAGCTTGGAAATTCTCTTTTGAATGTTGAATTCCCTAATGTTGCAGTTTTGAACTAAGGTTGAACTAATCTCAGTTCAAAACTGCGACACTTATTTTGAATCGGAGGGAGTACTGACTTTGTGTCCCTTGCTAGATGTTGGCCTAGTGAAAAGAGCTTAAAAATCTTTAATATCATCACTTTGTCAATCCTATGGATGCTCTGGAATGATATGATCATTAACCATAAGATTTGGTTGAATATGAAATCATGACGGAGACTTCTTTTTTGGGGCAATGCAAGCTGATTTCATGAGTATATGTGGAGGAAGAATGAAAGAGGTGCTTGATATGTTTGGTGGAAAAATGTTGCTCCCTCCGATCCATAAAGTGTTGCAGTTTAGAACTAAGGTTGAACTAATCTCAGTTCAAAACTGCGACGCTTATTTTGAATCGGAGGGAGTACTGACTTTGTGTCCCTTGCTAGATGTTGGCCTAGTGAAAAGAGCTTAAAAATCTTTAATATCATCACTTTGTCAATCCTATGGATGCTCTGGAATGATATGATCATTAACCATAAGATTTGGTTGAATATGAAACAGGTGTGGAGGCACATCCTCGCGTCAACACGGGAGTGAAAAGCTCCGTTCAAAGATGCAGAGGTGGTGGACTTGGACCGCTTGGGAGGCCGGTTAATGGAGAACCTGAGAACTCCATTTCGGCTGACGTGGCGCTGAAGAGGGGGCTGGTGCGGAAGCCGGCAAGTAAACCCGCCGCCCAGCCGTCACAGCAACCCTTCTGCCCCAGTGCGCATCCGCCCAGAGGAGTGGCCTTCTGCCTCACTGCGTATCTGCCCAATGAATTTACTGAATCTTAAGCACGCGCATGCTGTTCACCTCTCAAACCTGTTTTTTCTTCTTCTTCTTTTGGCTCGCATTGTAGGCCTTATTTCCGATGCTATGTAACGCTGAGTTTGCGAAGGATTTGAACCTGTTAGCGCTGTATAACTCGCTGGTTTCATTCTATAAAATGGAGCCAGGGTGGCTCCACCCCGTTTGTCCTCTGAATCTTGTCATGCAGCTTATCATCCCATGGGCTAGGAGTGATATCTTGTACCATTTGCACTCGTAGTTCCAAACCTATACTAACTGCGCAATACTATCATGAAAATACTGTGTTAGTGTTTCCACTCTGCTTTCATGGTAGTATTTGCTGTCTTGTACATGCGCAATAATATCAGACTTGTACATCATGCATGGACCAGTTCTTGCTGTCTCGCTTCCTGAAGATTTTTTTTTTCTGTCGATGAAAGGAGCATCACTCCCAAATTCATTGCTGAAATTGATCTTGCGGAAGAATTGAAGTGAGAATAATGTATTTCTGCATATGGCAGCTGTTGTATGAATGTTTCTGTTCAGATCTCTGGGACATGATTCCACAGGCCGACGTGTTTTTGTTGCCAGGCTGACCATCCCAAGTTTTCTTATGCCTCCATGGTCTCTGCTTTTTGCATAATTCTCCTTGTAGGAAGTGGATGGATCTTGGTTGCTTCTTTTCCTGGGAAGTTTTTGCTATTGAAGTGAAATATCTCTCCTATTCATGAAATTTCAAAAGTGTTTGTGCCTTTTAAAAGAAGTTCACATATTTAAAAAATGTTCATGTAGTTGTCAAAATATATATTATTTGAAAGTATTTCCTTAAAAACATAAATGGAAATACTAAAAATCTGACGTCAGATTTTTAAACGTGTCAAATCGAACGTTTTTCATGACAATTTATATTGGCGCAAGGATGACAAATTAGTTTACAAGCACGGCAATTTCTTGACAGAAAATGAAATAAGGCTGATTTGCCACGCCAACTAAACTTGTCATCATCTGCAAACACAACTTGACATAAAAAACATTCGATTTGCCATACCAAAAAAATTTGACATTGGCTGGATATTCGAGTCCGACCACAAAAGGACAAAACATAAAAGTTAAAATTAAAGTAAATTAGCAAATAAAACTAACCAAGTGAAATAAAAAATAGACAAAAATGAAAACCAAAAATACATAACGAAACTAAACAAAGAAACCAAACAGGGAATCGTAAGAAAACCGCCCTTTGCCTGGGCCGGCGCTATGTATGCTTGTGTCGGTGGCAGGATCTTGCTGCACACACTAAGCGAGACCTTCTAATCGGTGCCCTCTGTGCCGGTTAGGAGTTCTGGCGCCCACAACCGGTTATTAGAAACTGAAAAAAGTTCGTGGATCTATAAAATTCATGAAATTTTAAAACAAGTTCACTAAGTTGGAAAGGTTAACAATTTTGGGAAAATTTCATGGAATTTTTTTCTTTTGAATTATAAAAAGTTAACGCATTTGAAAAAAAAATCGGAAAATCAAAAATAGGAAAAAAACAGAGTAAAAAAAACAAAAACCTGGTTAAAAAAAAATGAAACCAAAACCTACCTGGAAGCTACTGGAAGCTTCCCAAAACACAGGGAGGAAGGGAGCAACTAACTAAAGAGCGCTCGTTCCCAGCCTCCCCAAGGGTCACTTGGGTATGGGCTGAGGCGCGCTCTCAGCCGCCACCATGTGTCGCGCTTTAGGCGCTTTCTCTGGATTTTTTTTAATTTTTCCGCACATATTTTCAGTTTTTTAGTGGGTTTTCCCCGTTTTTTTTCAGCTTTTTGGTTTTTCACGGGTCTTCTTTAGCTTTTTAAGCGAAAAACACGTTTTTTCCTTTTTGCGAGAGGCACGGCCGTGCCTCTCGAAAACGGAAAAAGAAATGCATTTTTTTCTTTCGCGAGAGGCACATTTTTGCTTCGGTGAGAGTCATGGTTTTGCTTCCGCAAGAGGCACAACCGTGCCTCTCAGGAAAGGAAAAACATGTCTTCTCTTTTTTTTCCTTTTATGAGAGGCACGGTTTTGCTTTCGCGAGAGACATGATTTTGTTTCGGCGAGAGGCACGGGTGTGCCTTTTGAAAACGAAAAAAATGCGTTTTTCTTTTTTCCGCGGGAGGAATGATTTTGCTTCCGCGAGACGCACGGTCATGCCTCTCGGAAACGAAAAAAAGACGTGTTTTGTCTGTTTTTCTTCCACGAGAGGCACAAATTTTCTTCCGTGAGAGGTTGTGCCTCTCGGAAACGTCTTTAAAAAAAAAGTACTTCCTGTCCGGTTTTTTGTGAAAATAAAGTTTGTCAAAATCTATCAACATGAGATCTAGTTTTGAAGATCTCGACTCGAGGAATCCAACGGTGAAAATTCAAGATTTGGACACACGGTTTAAGAGATAAAATATTTTGAATAAACAAATCTACAAAATAAGGAAAACTCCCGGATTGCAACAAGTGGCGCACATGCAGCGTGCCACTTGTCGCGATCTGGGAAGGTGACAGTGATCTTTAAAAGGAGTATTCCTCAGTGAGCCCCATAACTCTTTTTCAAAGCGTAGCCTCACAAGTTGTAGCCAGATCAGAACGTGTTTTAAAGCGTAGGCGCACGATCGTGTGTGCGTTTTTCTTTCTTTTCCTTTGGCAGAATTATTAATAGTACAAGTTAAGCAGCCCAACTTATTGAGTACCGAAACGTGACAGTGGTAGAAAAGTTTAGGTCTAAAATTAGTAGTAGTAGTTGGGGTGCCAACTGTTAAAGAAGAAGATTCACTGGGAAAAGATGGACCGTCAGTATCTATGCTATCATTTGATGAAGACAACCTTTTGTTTTTTTTTTCTTTCTGGTCGATGCATGTTCCAAGCCGGTTCATCACGCCATCGGCAGATTCGAGCCCATTTGGCCGGTCCGAAATTGATCCAGCAAGGCTCTTTTTAACTGCCTTAATTTGCATCATTAAGATATGATGAGGCCACCCAACCATATGCGCAGCTCCCCTTGATTGTTCGTTTCCCCCATTAGCTATTCTCCAGCTGGGCATGATGCTCGTCTTTCTTTCCATTTGTCATGTGCCTTTTTCTGTAGCCCTGTGTCTCGGATTGCACGGCGGCTTTAGCTAAAGGCCACGGCCATCCTAGCAGCCACCTGATTGTGGGGCATGCATGTGCGTCTGTTTAATATTTCTACTTTGATCCCTCTGTTACAGCTGCATCAGCTGTACTTGTGGAGCAGCGTGCAGTTCAAAGTGACTTGTCTATCTGATGTTTTTGGCTCTCTTTTGCTGGAGTATTTGACAAAAAACTACCACATTTCACGTATCCGTCCCACAGAACTACCACATTCTAAAAACTGACCAAAAACTCTAGATTTAGTGCTGATTTCATGACAAAAACTACCAAGTTCACTTGATGACAGATTTAACCAGTTTAACCGCCTTTCTGACAGGGCTGGCCCACCGGTCAGGACGGCGGCTGCTAACGGCTTCGCCGCCGCCCATTAGCCAGCGCGTCGGTCGGACCCGTCGCGTCGCGGAGGAGATCGAGATGAGGGATCCGGAGCGCCCTCGCTGGTGAGGCTCTTTGGAGCACGTGGTCTTGGAGATCCTCGCGCATGCTCGGCGTTGCCGACCTCTTCCGCTGCACGGCCGCGCGCAACCATCGGGCGCGACCTCGTCACCGAGCCGTCCTTCCCGACGACGCCGGCGGAGGGCGATGCCATCGCTCTCCTCCTCGTAGGCTTCCTCGGCGGGAGCGGCGCTGCGGGGAAGGGCCGCCGGCTCGGCTTCGTCCGCTGCGCGGGGGTCGGTGCTCGCCCGCCGCCGCCCCTGCCGACTCCTTCGTCCTGGCGCGCGCGGCTCCCTCGACGAACGCGTCGTGCCGCTTCGCCTCGCACCGCATGGCGTGCTCTCGTGGCGCTTCGGCGCGCACACGAGACGGAGGCGAGCGCGAGCCAGCGTCGACCGCCTCGCCGTGTGGCTAACGGGCGGCAAAGGCGCCGTTAACCGTTAAGCGGCTGCCGTCCTGACCGGTGGGCAGCCCTGTCGATTCGCTTTTAAAACGGTTAAATATGTCATCAAGTGAACTTGGTAGTTTTTTGTCATGAAATCAGCACTAATCTAGAGTTTTTGGTCAGTTTTCAAAATGTGGTAGTTCTGTGGGACGGATACGTGAAATGTGGTAGTTTTTTGTCAAATACTCCTTTTGCTGTGTTTCTTATAAGATGCTCGACCAAAATTTATTTCTATCACAGATACGGGGCTTTCGTATCTGTCGCAGTGGGAACTAAGGAACAACTTCCGACGTTGAATCACTTTGACCCGATGACAGAGATCTCGTCCAATTGCACTGTTTTCCCACTCACCTCTTTCGCAAAAACTCTTTCTCAAGAAACACACCATTTTATGCGATAAACATTTTGTATTCAATGCAGTGATAGAAGTGATATCCAATAGTTTTGGAATAACCGACAAAGTAGCACTTATCTGATTGGTATCGAGCTTTTTCATAAACAATTTACATATGCATCGCATCCTGATAGAATTAAGCTTATCTGATTTGGTACTTACTTGGGTATATATGGCATGTGAAACTTGTTCGGTTCCTGGTGCCAGCCTCTCGATGTACATTTCTCTTTTGATAACTCTCGTTATTTGACTATGTTGCCATGGCCTAGCTAGCGGAGTCTTCAACCTGGTGGGTCGTCACCCTCCCAAAATTGCTGCATCGCCGCCGTTCTCAAATGCCTGAATGAAGAGGGTAAGCAACCAGGGACAATCGAAGATATAGAAACATCATAGATGTCGAGCCAAGGCGGCAAGCACGTCGAGAACAAAGTCACTCATAACAGAAAGGGATTGTGTGCCCGACGTCGACGTGTCGCCGTTGTCGAGAAGGGGAACCGTTTCCCCTTCCGTCAACAATGAGGACGCTGACCCACTGGAACAAAACAATGCAGGCCGCGTCGGAGAGCAGCACCAAAGGGGAAAGTTCGAGATCTGCAAGACATATCATCGCTTGCCATACCACACAAAAGTTCTAAGCCATCGGACGCCTCCACACCACGACATCACTCACCCAAAACCATGCCTTCTCAAGGAAGCGTCTCCAAGAAGAACACAACACGCATGGCACCATCGTCGCCCAATCCGAAGCAAATTTCGAGCTTTCTCTTGGGAATGGGGCTAGAGTTGGGAGGATGGGTCCTTATTAGCGGCCTCTAGGGGGTGCCATAACGACAATGGGTTGCTTTGAATATTGCGCTCTCCTGATTCTCCTTGTTTCATATACACTCTCTCTGTAAAAGTGATCTATACGATTTTATATTTCTTTACATAGGGAGTACCTTCAATTATTGTGTGGACGATCTCCCGGTAGACTTGGACATTGGGTTGCAATGGCATCCCTAACTATGCATTCTATTTTACTTTGTCCTTTTGTACCTTTTCATTTTTCTGGCCGAGCTTCTCGTTCTTTACGTACGACCTTCGTAATAAGTGTGATCATGTGGATTTACGTACGCAACGCACCTCAGTCCAGCTAGTCATGGTAGTGAGCAGTCTGCCTTTCGTACAAAACATGCACACATGACGCACATGAAGTCTACCAAGTACCAACTGCTCTAATTTTCGACCCCATTACAGCAAACCAAACACACGTACGTACGTAACGGCATCGGCATCTTCACGCAGCTTCCTTGATCCAAGACGTAGTCCCTTCTTCCTGACTCACCGAAATGATTAATCAACAGCTTGGACCCAGCCGTGCATCACTACACATGCATGTGCTAGAGAGTAAGACAGCTCTGTGTTGTGTCAGTGGACAAGCCAATCTAAAAGAATCTGTCTTAGTTACCGTTCTGCAATCTTAATCTTATATACCGGCGAAGCGAAGTTTGTTGACCACTAATGTGCAACCACACTACTGTTGCGGAATGGTGCTGTTAAGCCTCACCTAATCGCGCAGTTTAGCGTCGGACTATGTGCGATGAAGGCATAAAAATGAAATCATGTGTCTGAAAGTGAAACGTTTGCGATAACTAATATATCGGGCACGATTTAGAAAAGAGAGCCGCGTGGGCTATCGGTTGCATAGTTCGATCATCCAACGGGCATGGGAGCTCATACTAAAGCACGCGAGAATAGAAGGAGGACAATAGGGCGGGACAGATTGAAATAAACGGACGCATGACACGGACAACAATGTCTCCCGTTACAACACACAGACATTTGTGCTAGTTGAAATTAACCAATTTAGTGTGTTTAGCCACTGAGTAACCCAAGCCCTAAAATGTCTTTCTTTTGCTGCTGGGGCCTAAAATATCTAGTTACAAGTAACTCTCACCTGTCAAGCATCCCAGTCGACCAATCAACACCAAAATTAAAGGCGCTGTAGCCATCAGCAAAGCGGATAAAAAGAGGCCAAAAGAGTCTAAAACGCTTTACGTATCACGCAATATCACAAAGATGCGTACGTGAGTGACAGACTGCGCTGCAGCAGCAGGGCCGGCGTCGTCAGTGAAGGGACGAATATGGCTGGAAGCTGCAGCACGCCGCCCCCAGCAGCAGCAGCAGTCCACCGGGGAAGGCGACGTCCTAACGGCCGCCCGAGCCCGCCTATAAATCCCAACGGATCTGCCCAAAGTAACCACACACACCAACGATCGTCGTCTCGTGCGACCCCGACACGTGCGTTGCTGGTAGTTACAGTGATAGTGGGCCATGGCGACGATGAGAGCCGCCGCCGCGCTGCTTGGCACCGTGGTGCTGCTGTGCGCGCTCCGTCACGGCGGGGCGCAGCGGTACGAGGCCATCTACAGCTTCGGCGACTCCATCTCCGACACCGGCAACCTCTGCGTCGGCGGCTGCCCGTCGTGGCTCACCACGGGGCAGTCGCCCTACGGGGAGACCTTCTTCAAGCGCCCCACCGGCCGCTGCTCCGACGGCCGCGTCATCGTCGACTTCCTCGGTACCTACCTACCACTCAGTCTACGTAACATGTAAAGATGATGGTGAACGTGACAAAGTTGGTGTATATGTGTGTGCAGCTGAGCACTTTGGGCTGCCGCTGCTGCCGGCGTCCAAGGCCGGCGGCGACTTCAAGAAGGGCGCCAACATGGCGATCATCGGCGCCACCACCATGGACTTCGCCTTCTTCCAGTCCATCGGCCTCAGCGACAAGATCTGGAACAACGGGCCCCTGGACACCCAGATCCAGTGGTTCCGGAAGCTCCTCCCGTCCGCCTGCGGCAAGGACTGCAAGAGGCATCTCTCCAAGTCCCTGTTCGTGGTGGGCGAGTTCGGCGGCAACGACTACAACGCGGCCCTCTTCTCCGGCCGCACCATGGCCGACGTGAGGGGCTACGTGCCGCGGGTCGTCAGCCACATCGTCCGTGGCCTCGAGGTAACCTACTCCCCACTTTGTCCACCACCTCACTCACTAATCTCACCGGCTCCTCTCAGGTAGGTGGCTGATGTGATCATCTGACACTGTGTTAATTTGTACGTATTTGTGCGCAGACGATGATCAGACTGGGCGCGATGGACGTGGTGGTGCCGGGAGTGCTCCCCATCGGGTGCTTCCCGATCTACCTGACCCTCTACGGCACCTCCAACGCCGGCGACTACGACGGCGACGGGTGCCTCAAGAGCTACAACGAGCTCTCCGCCCACCACAACTCGCTGCTCCGGCGGAGCCTCGCCAACCTGCAGAGGACCTACCCCCGCACCAGGATCATGTACGCCGACTTCTACGCGCAGGTCATCCAGATGATCCGGGCCCCTCAGAATTTCGGTAAGTTGATGACACAGTTTCGTCTTTAAAACTTTACAAGTTACATCTATCTATCTATATCAAGCATACATACGTACATCTTCTTATGTTTAAAATCTTACTCCCACACGGTGCATTGTACTGCAATTGAAGTAGGAATATCCATCCTTGTGTAAAGTCGTTGTGCCCGGCCAAACATCCCTGTCCGGACTCCGGAGCAGCAAGGCAACACATGTGAAGTAGGAATCGAGCTGCCGTGACAGAGTTGAAGTTTCGGTGATCACGACACGCACGTTCATTCAGTAGGTGTAGACAGGTAGCTAGGGCACACGGGGGCCATGCACGCACGGCTCATAGCCTACACCTAGCTACTCCGCGAGAGACATGCATTTATCCAAAGTTGAGTCACAGTCCAGCTTTCTTTGACGTAGAGAAAAGCTAGCTGGGTGCATGCACGCACAATAAGCTTTGGAAGATATGGTCTCCTGGATTCTTAGCCCACCGGCGACTCATTCGGCTAATTAGTGGTCGAATTGTATATGCTCTCTCTTGGGACCATGACCCCTGTCCCTGTCCTGTCCATATAATTTGGGAATCAATACCCATCTAGCAAACCAGTTGGCATGCATGCATGCCCATCTCTCCTCCGTTCACAAATCTTGTTTTCTAGAGGGTTTGAATGGTATTACATACGAACAAAATGAGTGAATCTACACTCTAAAACATGTCTATATACATCCGTATGTGGTGACCATTTGAAATCTCTAGAAAGACAAGTATTTAGGAACGGAGGGAGTACTATCTAACGGAACACATGATCCAATTATTATGAAATGAGGGCGTGACAGTGTGCGTAGTATAGTATATCACACTGATGCTAAAGCACTGTACATGCATGTGACGAGCTCTTCTTTCCATGTATAACGGCGTATAATTTGACAGAGAGATGCTCCGGAAAGTCATGTTCACCAAAATAATAATACTAGCATGCCCATGTTCATGATACTGTGCACGATCTCATCCATCACGTACTATATATAATCGTCTCCTCATGGTCATCGGTACATGACAAAGCGGTCTGGGTCACGCATCAGGACGCATATTGATTGGCAGTAGTAAAATGAAGGACAAGCCGGATGGTCTGATAAAAATGGCTTTGGTGCGTGTGGTTTTCAGGCCTCAAATACGGGCTGAAGGTGTGCTGCGGAGCCGGCGGGCAGGGCAAGTACAACTACAACAACAAGGCGAGGTGCGGCATGGCCGGGGCGAGCGCCTGCTCCGACCCCCAGAACTACCTCATCTGGGACGGCATCCACCTCACGGAGGCGGCGTACCGTTCCATCGCCAATGGGTGGCTCAAGGGGCCCTACTGCAGCCCCCGCATCCTGCACTGATCATTTTTATTTATCGATTCGTCGTTTTATTTATTTGCTTTATTGACTTGTGGCGTTTCTGATCAAGTGTGGTGGGATCGATCGATGCGTCATGCATGTGTGTGTGAATGTAACAGCTAATTGATATGATGGATGTTTCATGGGGTAATTAATTAATTATTAGGTTGCGTCCGGAGAATGAATGAATAAAACTATATAGATGGTGTTGTTTGGGGTTATTGTTTAACTGTAAACTGAGGAAATGGCTTCGAGCCCCCCTGATTAACTGAAGTGAGTAAATGAATTCAACGAGGCCATCATTTCCCTTGCTATGTTTCCTAAGTTCCGCTTGAGCTTGATTTTGGTAATTGATTCCGCATTGATCCATTTGCTATGAATTTCGCGGTCAATTTCCTTCATTCGTCATGTTCGTAGGAGAAGAGTGGTATCCCAAGCTCATCAGGATTGAAGTTATATACTTGACATTTATGCTTATATTTTTCTAGATTTATTTCAAGCCTTTAGATGATGTGTGTTTAGTGGGAGGAGACTTTTCCGTCGACTACAAAGACGTCTGTGACGACTTCTTCCATCTCAAGACGATGTGTCAGCTGATCAGTCTCTCGAAGGTGCTCATAGGGGTAAGGTGTACGTGTGTGCGTTCATAAAGGTGAATGTACGTGCATATGTATGAGCATCTACGTCTATACTGTGTTAAAAAAAAGACAGGCCTACATATCTGGGTGGCGGTCATTCCCGATCTTGGATTGTTGACGTGGACAAACGACTCCACGACAAAGTTTTCTCGCGAGGCCGGCTTTTGCAGGACAATTTACCGCGGAACACTTTGAAATTTCAAAGTTAATAGCCTAGGTGCTCAGATGACCAAACCAGGCTCTGGTCCAGCTGGTCAAGGATGAAGAGGAGGTCAGGGGTGCCAATGTGCCCTCGGACACCGAGGGTTAGGAGCTCGGCTCAAGCCTTTTCCTCCTGAAGAAGAGGAATTGTGGTGAAGGGCCTTCGGAATCTCAGTCGTCCTCGCCTAGGCTGGAAGCTGAGATCGGCCCAGAGGCGCATAAGAAGAGGCGCGAGGACTCGACCACCAGAGTACCAATTACCTCAGCAACCACCATGGGAGGGGCGTTGTTGCTTCAACCACCTCAGGAGGTAAAGAAACCGGCGGTCAGCACCAAGTAAGCAAAGACCTCTTCAATTTTTTGTTCTTTCTTCTTCAATCATTGTTCTTATGCCAATTTGTCTAGTATGTAGAGCCCTGGGTGACCACTTGCTCGGGCAATCCAAGAACATCGCCAAGGCAGCGTCCATCTCAGATGTTCCTCGGATTGTTGAACGAGACTTGATGGACAATTCGTTCTCCATGATGCCATCACCAGAAGGCGCGACGACTCCTAAGATGCTAACTAGCCTGCTGAAGCATGCCAACCCGGTCTACCGCCCAGCCGAGGAGAGGGATGAGGTCGTTGTGTCGACCGCCAATGTTGTAGCTGAAGATCCTTCTGCCAGCTCAGCGGTGGGAGGTGATGAAGACGTGGACTTGGCGCATAGGACTCAGGATAATGAAATAGCTCCCCGGGATGTTGCTGCTGGTTTTGATCTGCCCGCGATGGTTGATTTCTCCGAGGCGAGGGATGTGAATTAGCAGCGGGAGACCAAGATGCCTGGTTCACCTCCTCAATTAGCCGACGACCAGAGATCCACCCTGACCTTCATGTGAGAATCCGGCAAGGGCGTGGCAGATGCAGTGAAGCATCTGAGTTCGACCTTCAAGCCATTTATTGAGGTTAGAAACTGTCCATTTTTGTATTTTTATTTACCATGTATGCAGTAGCCCTCAAGATACTTGTCGGCTCTCTAAACCAGGCCTGCCAGCTCGACTCCGTGAACCCGACCCGCCAGCTTAAATTTGTTCTTCTTTGACTGAAAACTTCTTCAAATAGGCCTCGAGCCGCTTCCGGCTTACATCATAATTCATGCTGCGGGGTGCTAATTATAGGACTTGGATTTTTTTTCGTGCGATGTGCACTAGCCTCAGAGACTCAGGCAGGATTGGAAGGCCAGTCTGAGGATCAAAATCTTATTTTAGGGAACTTTGACCGCTTTGTTAAAAAACATCGATGTAGTAGCACGTGAGACTCAAAATCTTACTTTAGGCTAGTATTTAGGATCAAAATCTTTACTTGGAGTTTTTTTTTGCATTTTTCCTTGTTATTTTTGTGCGAGATTGATACGTCCATTTTGCATCACTATGCCCTATTATAAATTATCCTATTTCTATGATGTATTTCACATTATGATGCAATTTAATATCTTTTCTCTCTTAAAATGAGAGGTAAACATAGAGAGGGGAATTGTTGAATAGTTGGAAATTTGGACCTAATTTACAATAGAAGAAAATGGAAATTTTCTTAGCTCCAAAAAATCCAGGGATTTTACTCAATTATTTCTAGAAAATATGAAGACCGGAGACCGAAGATGGGCCAAGGGGGCCACCAGGGCCACACGCGACATGGCCACACGGGTGGGCCCTGCCAACTCCCCTCCTGATGCCCTTTGGCCATAAATTCTATCTTGACCTAGGAAAAATCATAGAAAAATCTCAGGACTTCCCGCTGCCGTCTACGAGGCGGAACTGAGGCAGAGCACTTTCACTTTCTGGAGGAGCAATTCTGCCCGGAAATCTTCCCTCTGGAAAGAGGAAATCGAAGTCATCGTCATCACCAACACTCTGTTCATGATTGGAATCATCATCTTCATCAACGTCTTGACCAACACCGTCTCATCTCCAACCCTAGTTCATCCATCTTCTCAATCTTTGTATCAAACCTCAAATTGATTGATGGGAGTACTTTTATGTGTTGATTACACCTTGTAGTTGATGCTTAGGAGATTTACTGGTGGAAGATTATTATGTTCAGATTGTTTATCAATTATTTATACCCACTTATCATGATCCATATGGTGTCTTGGGAGTAGATCCTTTAGTTTTTGAGGACATGGGAGAAGCCTTGTTGCTAATAATCATGTGAAGTTGAATATTGTTTAATATTTTGATGTTATGTTGTGTTGTTCTTTCTCTACTAGTGCTATGTGAACATTAACTACATGACACTTCACCATCTTTGGGCCTTGGGGAAGACAATGTAGTATTAGTTTGTAGATGATGGATTGTAGGAGTGATAGAACATAAACCCCAATTTATGAATTGTTTTGCAAGGGGGAGGTCTGTTTTGGATCGCAAGGCTTAATGGTTAGATTTATCTTAATTATTTCTCTTGTATTGGTGGATGCTCCATTAAGGGTATAATGGTAAGTACTTATTTATTCAAGTAAAGATAGTACCTTAGCATTGGTGCACCCAGACGACACTTATCAAATCAATGAAGAGTAACCTAATGAAACTTGGTGAAAGCAACTTGACGAAATTCCTGTGTGTCCTCAAGAGTGTTTTAGTCACTATAATAAACACAACCGAATTGTCCATAGCATACATAAGGATTGGACCATTTGTAGCACTATACTACTTTTGTTACTATTTACCTCTTTATAATTTATCTTCCTATCAAATTATCGATACAACTTCTACAGTGAAACCGTGCTGAAAACTACTTGTCAATTACTTTTGCTCCTCGTTGGGTTTTTTTTTTGAAGGATCAGTGATAGTGGGAGAGGCTCCCACTGACTTTGTATTACTCACCACATAACAGTTACAAGAGTGTTACAATGGGTTTTAGGCCCCCCCGGCCGCATGGGGATCAGAAACAAGACTAGCGGTCCAAATTCACAATGAAATCAGAGAGAAAAGGATGAACCTTCTCAGGGCAGTTATGAATCACCAAACCCAACAAATGTTTGAACCTAGCTAACCACGCGACGAACGAGTGCGGGATCCCCCTGAAATGTTGGTTGTTTCTTTCCATCCACAGGCTCCAAGCAGCAAGCAGGAAGATATCCATAAAGAGTGGCCGACGCTAGTTCTCTCTCCCATCATGCAAGATGGCTAGCCGATTGGTTCCTCCTGGCCAGGTCAGACCAACCTTACTCCAACATTGTTTGGGAAAAGGGCACGCGAAGAAGAGATGTTCCACAGTCTCCTCGGGCGGGTTTTGGCAGAACATGCAAGCGTAGTTGCCCCCGGCCACAGCAAAGTGCCGCCGCTTGACATGTTCTGGTGTTCAAACGATCGACCATAAGCAGCCACCCAAACATCTTAAACTTGATCGGGCATTTGGATTTCCATAGCCATCCAAAGGCCTCATCAGCTTTCACTTGCCGAAACAGTGGTTGTAGTATTTCTTTGTGAATATCGTCCTAGGTCACAGACCCAAGCGTCGGGCGAGCGGTTTCAGCTGACATGCAAGGACCCTTGCTGGATCTCTCGATCTCCTCCTAGCTGGACCGAAGAGGCAGATTGAAGATCGTGGCGGATCGATGGTCCCGAGAACCTTGGCAATGGAGTCATCCTCGTTCGAGCAAAGAGAAGGCTCGCGGATGCGTGTCCATCGATGTGGAGCCAGTGTCGATAAACCGGACATCTTTCCAAAACAGAGCTGCAACCATCCCCGGGATGACTTTGGTGACCCACGGAAGGTTCCATTGAGCTGCATTACGTCTTTTCACGGAAGCGAACCCACAGGCTCGATGGCGTGCGGCACCTGTTCGGTAGTAAGCCTCCCAAACTAGCTGAACCCAGGCACATCCTCACGATTGTAGAACTTGAACAAGTACTTTAGAAGGAGCGCGAATTTTGCATTTTGATATCAATAACACCAAGACCGCCACACCGTTTGATTGACGACGACAAGCTCCAGGCAGCAAGGGAGTTGGCTTTGATCCCATCATCGAGTTTTTGCCCAGAGGCGATGTCGGCGTAATTTGTCAAGGTGCTCAACCACTTTAGGGTGCAGTTTGATCGTGCACATTGCGTAGATTAGCATGGAGGTGATCACCGAATTCACCAGCGTCAGCTTGGCCCCCGACGACATGAGTGTTACGACAGTGGAAGTTTTCCTCTCAACAGAGTGTAGCAATGGCATGAGGTCGAGAACGGTTGGCCTAGTCGTCCCCATGGGGAGACCCAGGTAAGTGAACGGCAGGGTGCCAACGGAGCAGCCAAACACCCCTACCAACCCGCCAGCATGCAGTTGGTCGACATTAATGGGTATGACGGTCGATTTATGAAAGTTGATCTTGAGTCCCACCGAGGCCGCATAATCCTCCAAGATAAGTTTCATGCGGGCGGCCTGTGTAGGACAAGCTTGCATAACCAGGATTGTGTCATCAGCGTATTGCACCACCGGGAAGTCACCTGCATTTTCACGAGGAATGGGGAGCTCCAGCAGACCTTGAGCGTAAGCGTCGTTGATCGCAGCTTGGAGCAAATCGGCCGCAAGGACAAAGATCAATGGCGAAAGAGGATCACCCTGACGCACGCCACATTTGCATTTGAATTTCCGACCAGGAACACCATTTAAAAGGACTGACGAAACTCCCGAGCCAAAAATCGTTTCCATCCAACCTAGCCACCTGTCATCAAAACCCATGTGTCTCATAATTTCCAACATGGGGGCGTGTTCAATCGTATCAAAGGCCTTGGCGAAATCAAGCTTAAGCAATATAATCTCCTCCCGGACGAGTGGCATTGGTGAATATATTAAATGCGACCATGCGAGACAATCTTGGATAGTCCGACCTTTAATAAATCCATCTTGGTTCACGTATACGATTTTTAAAATGACTTTCATAGCGGTTCGCCAAGATCTTAGTAATGATTTTCAGACAACAGTTCAGTAGGGTAATGGGTCTGAAATCATTAGCCGTTTCCGGAGAGGAAATTTTAGGAATCAGGGTGATAAACCCCTCACTAATGCTAGTGATGTCAAGACCACCAGCATGGAAAGCGTGACAGAGGTCATAAAAATCTGACTTGATGATTTGCCAGCATTTCTTAAGAAAACAACCATTAAAACCATCCGGGCCGGGGGCTCTGTCATTCGGCATTTCCTTAACAACAGCATCAATTTCATCAGTTAAGAAGGGCGCACTCAGTTGGTCCAGCCCATCTATCCTGCGGATGATCCTAGATAGGTCAAACTTCATGCTGGTGGGTTTAGAAGAACCCAAACGATCCTTGTATGTATTGAAGAGGACCCCCTCCTTGCCAACATGATCATGAATTTCGACCTCGCCAACTCTAAGTGTGGCAATAGCATTGTGCATGTACCTCTCTGTGGCCAATGACTGAAAGAGCTTAGTATTTTCATCAGCAAAACGAAAGTACCTGATGGTACATCTTTTTCGCCAGTATTCATTCTGGTATTTGAGCAGGGCCTGTAGGTGGGTTTTCAAAATCTTCCTAAAGTTTGACTCCGGACCATATAAAGGTCGTTTGTCCTCAAGGGTGTCCATGATGGCCAGAGTCTCATTGCTGTTTTGAATCAGAACTTTAAGTTTCGAGACACCCTTGCTCCATCGCTTGAGATCATATCTCAAGTTCTTTAGTTTTTTGCATACTCGTGCCGCAGCATTGGGTGCGTGACATGTTTTAGCCCATGAGCTGGCAACCACCTCCATGAACCCATCATGGTTAGACCAGAAATTCTCAAACCGAAAAAGCTTGGACCGGGGGATACTTGATTCAATTGTGACCACGCATGGAATGTGATCGGACACAGGCTTCCCCAGGGGCAGGACCATTGTGTTTGGATATGAGGTGGTCCAACAAGAGGATGAAAAGAACCAATCCAACTGTTCGAGCAGAGGGTCATCCTGCATATTACTCCAGGTAAACGCTCGGCCTTTTACAGGCAATTCCATGAGTGACTGTGCATAGATGAGCTCGTTAAACAATAACATGTCTGCAGCGTCACCCCGGGTTTGTTTACATTGCTCGTGGATCGGATAAAGTTGAAGTCTCCAAGAATTAGCCAGTTTTCTTCATCGGGATGTTTAAATCAAAAGCCGTTTGTAAAATCCACTCTGCTGACGGGCGAGCAGGGCCATATACATTGATCAGATTCCACACCTCATTCGACTGCGTAGCCGCAAAAGAAATACCAATGGCAAAAGAATCCACAAACCAAGATGTGCCCGTAAACACAGCACTATTCCAAATGACTATGATGCCACCCGAGGAACCCACTGACGGCGCAAAGACAAATTTATCGAAACGCTTAGGGCAGAAAGTCTTAATAAAGGCAAGATCGAAGGATTCGCGTTTGGTTTCCTGGATACATAGCACAGAACAACCGCTAGTATCATCGCATTCCTAATAGCCAAAAGTTTTGCATCAGAGTTTATGCCTCTGATGTTCCATGAGAGCACATTCCACGATTTATTCATCGGAATGAAAGGCTTCAGTCTTCATCCGCCCCCGACAAACGCTGGTCATCCAGCAGCTTCTCACGGGAGATGGCTTCCGGAGCAATTCCACAATTGCTACCCATCGACTGAAGATCCTCGATCGGTGTTGGTGGGGGCAGGCAGCACCGCACACTGCAGCAGAGCAGCAGCCAAAGAAACAGCATTGACAAAAGGAGTCTCACGTGGTTTCACCCTAGACTTGTAACGCTTTGTGTCTGGAGCATGGTTGACTTTGAATCCATCATATTTGTTGGAGCGATTGCTCCGTCTAACAGCAGTGGTGTCCAAAGGCACTAACACACTGCGGTGTTGAGTAGCATTGAACACAGAGGAGGATGCAAGCACCTGAAGCGCAGTAGCCTGGTGAGATGAAGGCACTAATTCCACTGCATCCGGGACGAGCTGCGTGATCGCCTTGAGGCCAGGAGAGTGTTCGGGCAAATCCCAGATTGCAGCTTCAGGCGATAAAATAGACGATGGAACAACAATTGTCCCCCACTGACAAACAGAAGCAAAGATCCTTGAGAAAATATCAGGTTCAGGCACCATCCCCTCAATCCAAATTGCAGCAACAGCATTAAGATGATTCTGAATAATCTGAAAAGGGTTTAGAGGCAACACGACAGGAGAAGTATGTTGAAGGGTGATAGCTGGTGTATATATGCGCTTGAGCATGCCCCCAATCGAAGTTAAGAACTCATGATCAACTGGAACCTGAAGAAAAGCAAAAGCGTCCCCAGCCCTCAGCGAACTCCAACACTGGCTGCGGGGTTACCATTGACAAATCCATCACCGAGCTTCAACTGCCGAAACTCGAATTAGATGACCAAATGTCGAGAGATTATCCTGCACATTATGCTCCGGATCCACCCATCCATGAGAGATGGACCATCATCTTGAAAGAAGGTCCTGGCCTGAACCCAGATAAGGTGGAGGGTCACGTGCCACTCACCCCACCCATTTTCCTGAACACCACGAGCAGGTTCGAAGCATTCGGGCAGCCTCATTCAATGCATCTTGAGCCATCATCTCATCAATCCTTGCTTGCTGCATGAGGGTGTAGTAAGGAGCTGGTATGGATGTGGAGATGCATTCAAAAGTGGGGACATCCTCATTACCAACCAAGTTTGATGCGGTATTTCACCATTGAACATAAGCGGCATCGACCACGGCGAGCAAGACCCGCAGCATACCAACCCTGGTAATCACAAGACTATGCGGCACTTCAGCAACATCCTTGATATGACATTTAACGAGGATTCTAGCCTTGTTCTGTCCCGGGCGGGGCCAGACAAGCAGCTTTCCAAAGTGTGAAACAGCCTTATGAACATAATGCTCAGTTTGATAGTCCATAGGAAAAGCAAGAAACATGACCCAAACTTCATATTCAAAGGCAGGCATGCGCATATTGATACCCTCGTCATGCGGAACTAGGGAGAAAGTGGAATCTTCGGTCAAAGCATGCGGTCCTTCTCGAATGGCAGCATCTCTACTCTCCATATCCGCAAACACAACACACCCGATCCCCAGCGGGTAAACAAAATCATCTAGCAGTTCATACTCTAAATCACCAATGATAATGCGGCAGACCTTAGCTAACCAAAACTCCTTCGATGATCGGGGACCGGGGATTAGCGGAGACAATGGCGTACCTATCATGGTTGAGCGGATCATCCACCACCATAACGTGACGCTGGACCCGGTGAGCGGGCCCGCGATCAAAGGTGGATCCAACCGGGGCGAAGGCAAACGGGCTCACGGGGAAGTTCGCCATGGTAGATGAAGCCTGGTGCTGCGGCGGCTTGAGAGATTCCGCCGGAGAAGGAGGTGGTGGGTGCTTGCAGATGGTCGAAGAGGAGAAGAATCGAGGTGCTGGAGGTGTGGGTGTAGAACTCGAGGGGAGCGTCACCTCACCCGATTGGGGTTTTGGCGGGCGAATTGACTACACCACGACCAGGAGACGTGTCGTCAAGCAATGGGGGTTAGCGCCCGCGTGGTGCGGGATTATCTGTTTCCGTTGCCATGTGTAACCACCCTGCGGATCCCTAGCGACACGGGCCATACCAACATCCACATAGTTACCATCCTCAGGTTCATCCGCAGCAGCCCGAGGCAAGATCCTCTCCGATTGTGTTAGATTTTTCCTTTTCCAAGCCCAACGAGGGCGATAAACACAAGACGTACGCTTACGTGATTTGTGGCCCAGGCCATAACAAAGAGAACAGCGACGAAGCCCAGGACAAAGCCTAGTCATATGATCCACCGCAGAACAAGCATTACACGGAAAGCCCAACGGGTCCGGGCCCACTTTGCATGGCACATGCGTATGAGCATCAGTATGTGTAGCCGAACACGCGCAGGCGCCAGAATCATCTCCACATCGTTGACAGAAAACACCCGTGCAATCCTCGTCAACATGGCCAAAACGATCACAGAGAGAACAATGCAAAAGTCGTTTGTAAATGTATTCCTTGGTGGGGACTGACGGAATTTGCACCATAAGCTTAACATTATCATTATCGTAACCGGCCTGCCAGCCATCCAGAACAGAAAGAAGTTTTTCATCCGTAAGTGAATCCCATAATCCCACAATATATCCTTTCCCATGAATAGATGGCAACCTTCCAGGAATATCGGGACTAGTAGGTAGAGATATGGAACCAATCCGAAAGGAATCCGGAGAAACCGGAGACGAAAAACTACCAAAGGAGATCCGATCAGAGGGCTCGCCGGAATGCAAGTCCGTCGGCGGCGGATTGAAACCCAATTTTTGCAGTACTGGTAGTGACTCGGGATCCAATGGTAGTTTACCCTGGCTAGAGAGCCATGTAGATTTAATCGCCGGGCCCGGTGAGGAAGCCAACCCAGTTAGCTCAGAATCAGCGTGCCAAGATGGGAGCCTTGGACGTGAATTCCCATGACGATGAAGATGAAAGTGGCAGATAAAGTCCGGCCAAATACGATCTCTTAGCCCAAAAATGAAATGCCCCACACGATTTGAGGCCACTGAAAACCGAAAGTGCCGATCACCCAATTGCAAAACATTGAAACCAGTAGAAAGACCTCCAATACATGACTGCAGGGCCAAACCCACCGAATCCACCGAGAGGGGAAAAGAAGCCGAAGAGAAGGAAACTTCAAGGAAGAATTCCTTGGAGCCGGGGTTGGAGACGAAGTGGACCGTAGATCCAAACCTTGCACGCACCTGTGCCTCAACCTTGAGGCCGGGGGAGAAATCCCAATGGAGAAGGCCATCCATTGGGGACGTCGGGAGGAGATCCTAGGGTTAAACCCTAGAATCGCCATGGGAGTCGCCTGAGGTGGGTGGGTGGGTGGGTGGGGGGGTCGCCATCGGCCGCTTCATTATGGGTCATCAAGAATCTATTATGATGTTGTCGCTGGGGAGTGTAGCCCTCTTGGTAAGTGAAATTTGGTAAGAAAAACATTTACCATACTTGTTTTTATTTTTATTTTTGTTTGTTCTGTTGCTTCATTATGGAAACCTTTACTGTTGGAAATTTGTTTGGAGGGGCCCTCCCAACTGCACAATTGGTTAGGAGAGAACCTTCACCTACTGGAAATATTTATTATGAAATACCTCTTGGCATCCTCGAGCAAGTAAGAGATAACCGTTATGCTGGTAATGGAACTGTTCATCCTGGTATGTACTTGATCGTAATAAAAGAATTATGTGTTCTATTTAAGCTTTCAGGTTTGCCAAGGAGGAAAATTAAGAAGTTATTCCATTTATCTTTGGAGGGAAATGCGTTGGCATGGTTTAGGCTAAACGATAATCCGTACTCATGGGACTGGAAGCAGCTAAAATCTGCTTTTCATTTAAAAATTTATCCTACGCACTTGGTTCATTGTGACTGGAATTATATCTATACATTTTGGTCTCGTGAGAAATAAAATATCGCTCAGACTTGGGGAGGCTTAAGTCATTAATTTTCAAATGACCCAATCATTAGCCCTCTAAAGATAGTATTGTTAACAATTTTCAAGCAAGACTTTATCTTCGCGATAAAGAAATGCTTGATACTTCTTTTGCTGATTTTTTTATAAGTAAATGTATTGATTATAAATGGGACCTTATTAAAGAATTGAACGCAATGCTCAAGATTGGAAGGTTGACAAAGGTAAAGAATCAGGTATAAATCTTGAGTATGATTGTGTTAAGTCTTTTGTGAAACTGATGTTCTGCAAGAACTTAATGCTAAATAAGCAAACATCATGCTGGTTTGGGATGATTCTTTATGGTCCTTGGTTGTTAAATTTATATAATGCTCTTTGCACTTAACCTATATTTTTAGAGTAGGGATGAAAATATTGTAGAAAGTGGTTTTGAAGAGGCCCACTTTAGATATTATTGATCCCTCTAATTTGGAGGGTGACACAATTGATCATGTGGACTACACAATTATTAAAAGTGGGTTGGAGGAGGTCAAACTTTAGGCATTAGTGTTGATCCCACTATCTTGGAGAGTGATATAATCGATAGTGAAACTTGACATAGTAAAAGTGAATATGTGTTGTTCTGTTTTCAGTTGTTTGTTGTTTTTGTAAAACTTCGAGAGAACCACAACATAACCACATATGTCTAGTATCTATGATAAAAGAATTAGAATTTTTTGAGTTGCATAAATAGCCCCTTTTGTTGCGTACTTATTGGTCTGATTTGACAGATTTTTGTGCAACTTGTATTATAGCTATATGAGTGCATAGTTTGTAGTTTTTCCTTTTCTTTTCAGTTTTTTTTTCGATCGCGGGCTTCTCGTCGCTCGATCGTGTACTGTTCACTGGTCTCCGTCGGGTTGTATTCTTCATTTTTCTTGTTTTTCTTTTTTTCTTTCGGCTTTCTTTGGTTCTATGTTTTCTTTGTTTTCACTGTTTTTCTGTATTCTTTCTTGGTTTAACTATTTTTCTTTCTTTATTATTGGTTTCCTTCCGGTTTTTCCGTTTTCACTAAGTTTTTTCTTTTCTTTCCTATTTTTCTTCTGTTTTCTTTGTTTCTTTCTTGGTTTTCATCCATTTTCGTTCTTTCTTTACCTTTTTTTGATTATTCTCATTACTTTGCACTGGTTTTCTTTCTTTTTCATTGTTGTTTTATTGGTTTTTCTTTCCTTTTGAATAGAATTGAACATTTTTAATACATGTTTAATATATTTTCAAATACATGAATTATTATTTGTGTACATCTGAGACTATTTTTGTACAAGTTGAATATTTGTTATAATAAATGTTTAGTATTTTTTCCAAAACATATACTTTGAGTTAAAAAATTCATACACATTCTACGTTATTTGTGTACATCAGGAATATTTTATATAGATATTTCTAAATTTCTACATCCATGATTAATATCTTTTTAAAACTTATATTTTTATGTCCACTATTTTCATACACATTATATTTTTTCATACATTATGAACATTTTCAAATGCAGGTTTAACATATTTCAAATACATGATTAACATTATTGAAACACATATTTTAATCTATTTTTCCAAACAGATTGTAAACTTTTTCACACATCAGGGACATTTTTAAAGACATGTTTAACATTTTTAAATACATGACTAGCATTGTTTCATATATTTATTTTGATGTGTATGTTTCCATGTACATTTTAAAATTTTCATATACATTAGTTTTTTTTCTACACATGTTTATCATTTCTCAAATGCGTGATTAACAATTTTTAATAATTTATATAAAGTGATTTTAATAATAGATATAATTAGAGTTTGAAAATATAAGCAAAAGTAAAAAAATAAAGCAAAGAACGAATGCAAAAACATGAAAACAAAACAGAAGAAGAAAAAAAGCGTTGAAGCACTGTGGTCTGCGCTGGTCCGGCCCATAGTTGCGGCTACTTAACGCGAGGCAGCACCACGTGTCGCTATAAGATACTCCCTCCATTTTTATATTTACTTAGCATATTAGCTTTCTCTTGAGTCAAACTTGTAAACTTTGTCCATGTTTATAACTTCACGCTTCGGCCTGTGCCTCTCTAGCCAATTCCTATCTGGCGCTTGATGCGCAAGTTAGCACGTTAAGCGGGAATAACCTATTTGCCGCACCCTGCGTCAAACTGTGGGTGCTTCGCACAGGCGATTACCTGAGCAGCGAGGCGATGGCCCGCCCAGTTAGGTAGACCGTGCACGTACAACCACCACCAAACCCCAGCCGGTTTTGGTTCCCTGAACCGGTTTGCTGGTTCTTTTTCCGGTTTTTCTGCTTCTTTTTTTCGTTTTTCTGTTTCTGTTTCATTTTTCCTTTTTTATGTTCAAGGTTATTTATCTTTTTTAAACTAAGTTCATGCTTGCAAATTGTTCTTAATTGTTGAAAAATGTTCTTTCTTTTGAAAAACGTTTGAAATTTAAAAAATGGTCACTTTCCAAAAATTGTTTGTAAATTCGAAAAATGTTCACATTTCCAAAAATTGTTTGGAATCTCAAAGAGGTTCTTGTCTTCATATTTTTGTTCATGCATTAAAAATTTATTCGTGTTTCCAAATTTTTTTTGGATTTTAAATTTGTTCTAGAATTTAAATATGTATACGTCATTTAAAAGTGTTCCTGTTTTGAAAATTTATTCGCAATTTCAGAAAATGTTGGTATTTTACTTTTAGTTCGAAAATTCAAAATTGTTCATGTTTTCAATTTTGATTTGCAAATAAAAAAATGTTTGGGATTTTTGGAATTCTTCTCCATTTCGATTTTTTTTTCCTAAAAATTAAGAATATGTTCGTGACTTTAAAATTTTGTTCACTAATTCAAAAAGTGTTCATGTTTACACAAAATTTTGAAAAATCACGTTTTATTAATTCACATATTCAAAAATGCTGCAGTTTTCAAAATTTGTTCATAAAATTTTAAAAATGTTCAAGTTTTCCTAATTAATTAGCACAATCAGAAAATGCTCGAGTTTGGTAAAAAGTAGTTTGTAATTGTCAAAAATGTTCACGTTTTCTATTTTGTTATTGTTTTTCAAAAAATGTTTTGCACAAGAATTAGTTCATAATTTCGAAAAATGTTGTCGTATTCAATTTTATTTTCTCAAATAATGTTTGTGTTTCAAAAAGTTTTTCCGTTTTGAAAATCACGTTTGAATTTTCTTAAAAAGTTTTAATTTGCCGCGTATAATAGATCATATATACCTGGATGCCTCTTTTATACATGTAATCTTACTTAGTACAATGGTTATGGATGCGGTTACCGGTCGCGAGGTCTTGTGTTCGATCCTCGCAGTGGCTCGTGCATAGCGAGCCTATGTAGCAGGTCGCGGGTTGGATACCCCAGCGCTTCTTATTTTTGCGATATTTTCATCCCACGAAGTAAAGCAAATGGGCTGGCTGGGTGAGCCGTCTCCAGGGCGAAACTGTGACTACTTGCCGCAATGAGCGGCGTATAGTAGCTCCCTGTTTTTTTTTTTTTTTGAGAAGAAGGGGCTCCCACCGCTTACATCCTGAGAGCAACTAGTTAAGGAGCGCTTCTTGGAGAGTCTCGCAACAATTAGCGCCACTTGGCGCGCTCTTAGCCATTCGCCACATGTCGCGCTCTGGACGCTTCCTTTGGATTTTGTTTTTTTATTTTTCCGCACGCGTTTTCGGCTTTTTAAACAGTTTTTTTCGGGTTTTTTCGACGTTTTGGTTTTTCCCCGGTCTTTCTTAGCTTTCCGATAAAAATAAATTAATTTTTTTTGCACGAAAAAACGTGTTTTCTTTTTTTTCCTTTCGCGAAAGTCACGGTTTTTCTTCCGTGAGAGGCACGGTTGTGCTTTAGCGCGAGTCACAGCCGTGCCTTTCGGAAACGAAAAAAACGCGTTTTCTGTTTTTTTTTCTTTCGCGAGAGTCACGGTTTTGCTTCCGTGAGAGGCACGGTTGTGCTTTCGTGGGAGTCACGGCCGTGCCTCTCGGAAAGGGAAAAACAAAACGCTTTTTTTCTTTTTTTTTTCTTTCGTGAGAGCCACGGTTTTGCTTCTGCGAGAGGCACGGTTGTGCTTTCGTGAAAGTCACGGCCGTGCCTCTCGGAAAGGGAAAAAATATGCGTTTTCTGTTTTTTTCTTTCATGAGAGCCAAGGTTTTTCTTTCGCGAGAGGCACGGTTGTGCTTTCGCGGGAGTCACGGCCCTGCCTCTCGGAAACGAAAAAAAATGCGTTTTCTGTTTTTTTGCCTTCCACGAGAGTCACGGTTTTGCTTCGCGAGAGACACGGTTGTGCTTTCGCGAGAGGCACGGGCGTGCCTCTTTCGGAAAGGGAAAAAACCATGCTCCCGGTTCAGTTTTTTCGCCCGGTTTTTTTGTGAAAAAAAAAGTTCGTCAAAACGATATCAACATGGGATCTAGTTTTGAAGATCTCGACGCGAGGAATCCAATGATGAAAACGGTTCGAAATTTGGACACACGGTTTAAGAGATAAAACGTTTTGAATAAACAAATCTATGAAAAAGGGAAAAACTCCCAGGTTGCGACAAGTGACGCGCTGCATGTGCGCCATTTGTCGCGACCTGGAAAAGTGGAGTGTTCTTTGCAACGAGTACTCCTTAATTAGTGATTTCGTCACATCCCACATAGGTGTAGTTCCTATATGGGCCGGCCCACGTAGATCCTTTTTTCACTGGTTTTGTGAAACTTCTCTACCAATTTCCTGGGGTGGGTTCCAGTGATTTTTCCAGTTTGGTTTTAGTTCCTTTTTCATTTCTTTTCTGTTTCACTTTTTCATTTTTCTTCATTTCATGATTTGTTTACAGTTTTCATGAACTAGTTTTAAAAATTGTGAACTTTCTTTGAACAATTTCAAGCCGCGAAATTTTTCCAAATTCATGAATAATTTTCATATCCATGATTTCTTTTTTCCACTTTGCGTTTTTTTCAAATTCGTGAACTTTCTGAAAAATAAGTAAATATTTTCAAATCTACAAACATCTTTTAAAATTTATGATTTTTTTAAATCCATGAACTTTTTCAACTTCCTTAACTTTTTTCAAATTCATGAACATTTCAAATCTATGAGTATTTTTTCAACTTCGTTATTTTTAAAAAATCATGAACATTTTTAAATTCACAATCTTTTTTTATAAATCCATGTTTATTAAAGAAACTTGTCAGTTTTTTAAAGTCAACAATTAATGACCAATATTTCATGGCCAATGGTCAAATGTTAGAGTTAAGTAGTCAACTATTAAAGCTTAGTGGTGCCCATTCATATTGATCCGAGTGGAAAATGGGTATGGATCCCTAGTGGGCCTCAAGTGTTGAGCCCACCTCTGAGGTCTATATATAAAGGGGAGTGGACGCACCTCTTAGGGTTGATCTTTTTCCTCCCTACACACCCAACACCGCCACTCCCCACACACCCATCCCACGCGAACGGACCTAGTAGTCCCCCGTCCGATGATGTTCCCTGTACGTGTGGATTCCTCGGAGGCATCACATTTACAGAGTTTGGACGAACCGTTTAAGGGAACTGCAAGGAACTGTTCGAGGGATTCGCGAGGAACCATTCATGGTTGATCAGCTGCATGAGGAGGAAACGACTCTGCTGACCGACTACATGCATGACCAACTCTACTTTTGTTGTGGTGACTGCGCTTCTAGTGGTAGACTTGATCCCATGATCTATCCTCAATAGTATGATCTTGGTTGTGTGGTAGAAATTTTTTTATTTGACGCTAGAGAGGCGTACCACATGACCCAACAACTTTGGTCGAATCGGTGAAGAAGATTGGTGGGAAGGTGCGCGCCTTTTGCGTCCATGCATGTCTCTGGCAATCAGTTGGAGCAGCTCACGGGGATAGCTAATGTTCTTCATTTTCCCATGCCTGATTTGACGACTTCGAGATGTGATAATTAAGGGCTTTGCTTAGTTTTCTTGTATACGCTCTCTGTTTTACTTTTACTTGAACTATGGTTTTAGATGTCTTGAATACACAATTTAGATCACTTATTGCCATTATACTACTATGCTTATTTATATAACCAAGCAAAGTTTATAAATTATTAGGGAGGTGGTCTTTTCGAAAGATAAACCTAGTGTTCACATTTCACATACTTTGGAGTAATGGAGTTCAGTGACCAAAGTGAATAAGTCCACCACCAATCTATTTTAGTCCATAAGAAACATCTAGTCTAAGTAAAGGCAGGGACCAAACAAGATGGCACAAGAGTAGTTATCTATGCAACCCATATTATCTCTCCTGTATTTTCACTTTTTTAGTTTGTAAAAATTGAGAAATTGTAAGTCATGATGCCATAATGTGAATCTGTGCAAATTCATACCAAGATATGACTCCATGTGAACTGCATAAAATAAAGATAAAATATATCATACGGTCAGAATGGACTCGCTCTGGTGAATGATGTTAGAATATGGATAGCAGGCATCAAAAAGGGAAGAAAAAAAAGAAACAGAGGTTGAAACTAATCAACTGTTATCTGAAACTGAAGGTGTATCTTATTTGCCGAACGCTCCCCATCACAACAATATACACAGGTGCTTTCCAGTGGTCTAAACATATTCAGTCTCGTGGGCTCCGGCAGGACGATCCTCTCTCCCCCTACTTGTTCCTCTTCTGTGTAGAGGGTTTCACTGCCATGCTCCGGAAAGCTCAAGAGGAGGGAAGGATTAAGGGTGTTTTGTTTGGGAGCACTGGCCCCCATGTCACACATCTTCTTTTTGCCGACGATAGCATTGTATTCCTGGAGGGATCGAGGGAGAACATGCATACTTTGCGAGAGATCCTGCTG
Source organism: Aegilops longissima (assembly GCA_021605205.1). Taxonomy (NCBI): domain Eukaryota; kingdom Viridiplantae; phylum Streptophyta; class Magnoliopsida; order Poales; family Poaceae; genus Aegilops; species Aegilops longissima. The sequence goes on from CM038676.1 coordinate 553,875,961, forward strand.
AAATATGAGAGGGCGTCGGGCCAAAGGGTGAATATGCAGAAGTCCTCCATCTACTTTGGTAAGGGATGTGGGGAAGAGTTGAAGAATGCGCTTAAAGATGAGATTGGTATTTCTTCTGAGGCCTTGAGCGAGAGATACCTTGGGCTGCCTACTCAAGTAGGAAGATCCAAGGAAGGCACATTCAAATATGACACTGAGAGCTCGAATGGCAAGGTCACGGGTTGGAAAGGACAAGGCTTGTCGAAGAAGGCCAGTGAAGTTCTTGTCAAATCGGGTCTCCAAGCTACTCCTACTTTCACCATGAGCTGTTTCCACCTCACTAAGAAAACATGCCGGAACTTGACTTCTATCTCTTTCAAATTCTGGTGGGGTGCGATAAATGGTGAAAGGAAGGTGCACTGGGTCTCCTGGGAGAAAATGTGTGACTCGAAGCGCACGGGGGGTATGGGTTTCAGGGATGCTCCATGGCCTTCTTCGACAAGCATGGCGCCTCCTGACTGCTCCCAACAGCTTGGTGGCAAGTGTTCTCAAGGCCAGATACTACAAGGAATGCTCCATCCTGTCTGCTACCTGTCCTCCCAATGCGTCATTCACCTTCCGGAGCATTCTTCATGGCCGAAACCTTCTGAAGGAAGGGCTGATATGGTGTATTGGGGATGGCAGTGGCATAAATATTCATCACGATAATTGGATACCGAGGCAGGGATCTTTGCGGCCACTGGGTCAGACTTATATGCCGGGTGTCACTAAGGTGGCCGACTTGCTGGATGATGAGGGGTCTGGCTAGGATATGCACAAGGTTGAGGCCATGTTTTCTCCTTCGGATGCTGATGACATTAGACAAACAGCGGTGGGAGGCGCTGGAACTGATGACTACTTGGCTTGGAATGGTACCAAGAATGGCGTTTTTAGTGTGCGTTCGGCATATCATCTAGTCGTGTCGCTGGGTTCTGTGAGGTCTGGACGGCCGGCCTCTTCCTCTTCGGCTCAGGACCACAAGGGATACCTTGGCTTGTGGAGTACGAATGCACCGGGGAAGGCGAAGATTCACGCTTGGAGGATGATCCGGAACGGCTTAGCGGTTGGCCATGAGCTCCACCGTCGCAGGATCAAGTCGGGTGTCTTTTGCGCAGCGTGCGGAAGAGAGGAAACGGTCCTACACAGGTTTTGGTTGTGTCCTCATTCTTCTCAGTTTTGGCAGATTTTTTCTTCAGAGAAGGGCGTCTCGGTGGTAACACCACCGCTTCCCATCGACTCCCAGAAGGAGCTATCGAACTTGCTTCTGCACTTCTTTGCTAGCGCTGTGGAAGAGGAGAAACAAGCTCTCATCCATGCGACGTATGGAATGTGGCTTGCTCGCAATGAGGCTCGAGATGGTGTGAAGATCGCTCATCCTCGCGAGGTGGTTGACAGAGTCCATGCGCATTTGGTTGAGTGGGGTGAAATTCATGCTGCGGTGGCTAAGGACCCGAAGCCTTCTCCGGTTCAGGCTTGGGAACCCCCGGTGGAAGGCTGGGTAAAGTTGAATTCTGACGGAGCCGTCTCCAAGCAGCGAAGTGTGGGAGGTGGTGGCGCTGTTCTTCGAGACCATGACGGTGCTTTCAGGGCTGGGGCTTGTCATTTCTTCCCTAACACGGCGGATCCTGAAGTAACTGAGATTCTAGCTTGCCGGAGGATGTGCAGCTCGCTGTTGACCTGGGCTTTCAACGTGTTCACCTCAAGCTTGATAGCAAAGCTGTAGTCCAGATGTTGGTGCAGCCTGAGCAGTGTCTGAGTGCTGTTGGTCCGTGGATTCAGGAGATTAAAGCCTTGCTTAATACTCGAATGGAGTTTCGGGTTGACTGGGTTCGTCGTTCTGCAAATGCTGCTGCTCACAAGTTCGCTAAAGTAGGTGTGGGTGATGAGTTGTGTAAGTTGTGGCTGGGGTCTCCCCCTGACTTTGTTCTCTCTGTAATCTCTGACGATATTCCCAGCTATGCTGGCTAAATAATGGAGTGGCAGCGTTTGATCCTAAAAAAAACATATTCAGTCTCGTTCTAACAAAATAAACCATACAATTGTCTATCCTTAAATAAATGAAAACATACGATAATCTAGGGTCTTACTGTAGTAGTGCCTTTTTTCTTCGTAACAAAATAAAATCATACTACGATAAGTGTGCATCTCATGGTTGTGAGTGGTTTCTTCCGCCGAGTATCCTACATGCTGCAAAATCCTGCAATGACTCGGCCAAGCAACACTTGGCCATCCTTGCTAATCTCACATTTCTGTTTCCTTCGTCACTGCCCTTGTGGTCAGTTTTTCTGTAGAATGCCAGACATGCCTCATGCATCAAACCTCTCATGGAAAATAAATGTATGCCTCGCACCAAGAACTTCTAGAGATACTTCCCGGACGTGGGGATTGTCGGCACATTGCCATAAGGAAGAGCCACGGCTTTGCTGCTTGCCACCTGCCGTTCAAGTGGAGACCAAGGTGCTCAATGAAAGCAACTAGATGATAGCTGGAGTTACCCTTCAAACAACAAACTGAACAGAAGTTCTATCAGATGAAAGAAAAGAACATGGGGCATCTGAAGTGGCTGATTATGTACTAATTGAACTCCTAAGAAATCGAGGGTCGTAGTAGTTTCAATAGCCCGCTGGAAAAATGTCATGTATGTACAATCCATAACGATCCAAACTTTAAACAAATGAGAAGGTTGCCATATTGGCATTCAAGGCACCTAACAGCCGACAGACTAAAAAAGTTATGTAATATCATGATTTGAGATGATAATTTTAAAACATAACCATAAATTGGTCGGTGATGCAGAGTGCTGGTCCAAATCAGGCCGTTAGAGCATCTCCAATAGATGGTCCAAAATTTGGCGGTCCAAAACCGGAGATGTAAAATTTGGACCGTCAAAAAATGCGTTTTGGAGCTCCGAAAAAAGCTCATCTCCAACAGATGGTCCAAATTGATGGTCCAAAAGAGCAACTCCAATAGATGGTCCAAAATGAAGATGTAAAACGACATACTACTAGTCCATTCAACATAGTTCAAACATCAAATTCAACATAGTTTCATACATCAACTTCAACTACTACTTATTCAAACTACTAGATAAACTACTCCTCATCGGAGCTACGGAACTGCTCCCAGAACTCCTCCTTCGTCGGGTCGTCGCCCTCCTCCTCCTCCTCCTCCTCCTCCTCCTCCTCCGAGAAGTCTGCCCAGTCCTCCTCGGAAGAGGACTCGATGGGGATCACCGTCGAGGGACCGGCCTCATCCTCCTTCTTCTGCTCCGCCTCACGCTTCCAGTAGTACTCCAGCTCGGCCTGGACGTACTCCGGATGCTCCCGAGCAAACCTCGCCATCGCCTCCTCATCGGTCTCGCCAGCACTGACGACAACCGACGGCTTCTTCTTCTTCTTCTTCTTCGTGATCTCCTTCATGTTGATGCCCTGCGACACAAGCATCTCCGCTTCCACCCGACTCTCGATCTCTGGAAAGTTGAGGTGCGACCGAGGCCTCTCGGCACGCCACACCACCACGTCGTAGGCACGCGCGGCCTCGTGGGCGGAGAATGCGTGCCGATCCTGCGCGCTTCCGGCGTCGGAGAACTCCACACCCCGTTGCGGAGGGCTTCGCCTCACGCCAAGAAGCCCGACTTGCCCTTCGTGCCATCGGGGCGGCGTGCGGCGGGGTGGTGGCGGACGGAGCTGGGTAGAAGCGGTCTTGCGAAGCGGCGATGGCGAAGCGGGCGGCGGTGGTGGGCGGGCGGTGGCGACGAGCCGGGGCGGCGCGAGCTGCGCGGCGGCGCGGCGTCGGGCGGAGCTGCGGGCGCGGTGGCGGGCGGCGGTGGCGGAGCTGCGGGCGGCGGTCGGCGGGCTGCGGGCGAGCTGCAAGGCGGCGGCGGCGACGCGGCGTGGAAACAATGGCGAACAGCGGGCGGCGGGAAACAGCGGCGGTGGGTGGGCGGCGCGATCGATCTTGGCGGCGTGCGGCGGGTGTGGAGGCGGCGGGGCGGCGGCGGACGGGCGGAAGGTCGCGGGCGGGCAGGCGGGAACGGAAATGAAGTGGCAGTTGGGCGTTCGTGGGCGGCGGCTGGTTTTGGACCAGATGCATCTCGTGATGTATATTTGCATCGCGAGGTGTTGCATTTTACATCACGAGGAAACCGCGGTCCAATTTTTTTTGCATATGGACCGTCTGTTGGAGCAGCGTTTTTTACCCCAGACGGTCCAAAAGTTAGTTATTTTTACATTTGGACCATCTATCCGGAGATGCTCTAATAAACACTTGAATTTAGTTGAAACTCAAATCACAGCTAAACCTACTGTTATCTGTTGACATTTACAAGAGGTGGAGCCACATACACACGGAGCAAATAAACCTTTCTTGTACACCTTCACACAATTTAATTTAGCGGGCATGGTCACGGGGTAGAATCATCTCGCAGCACAAATACCAAACGAGTCCCCTCCAAAGCAAGCACATGAGATAACCTGCAACTGCAAATATTAAATTGCAAACAGAGATTTGGTAATTGTGAGCCTACCCTTCACTCAGAGTTACAGAAGAGACCAGGCCCCCGCGTCGCCTAGGGTAGGCGACACGGGCGGCAGCCCCCAACCGCGCCGCCGCCGGGCCCCCCTTCTCCAGCTAATCCCCTCGCCGCCGCCGGAGGCCACCACCGGGCGAAGCCCGCGTCGTGGCGGTGGCGGCGGGGCCTTCCCACCGTGGTGCGGCTCTCCTCTCCCGCGTGGCCCCGCGACTGGCGGCCCGCCTGCGGCTCGGATCCATGGCGGCGGCCATGGCTGGTGGCACGCGGCGCAGCTTGGCGGCGGGCGGCGCCAACATGGACAGGTGGGCCACTTCCCTGGCCATCTGGATGGCGGGGAGGTGGTGGGCTTCGGCTGGGGCGGCGGTTCCTCGCTGGATGTTGGTGGCCATGGTGATGTTCGTCCTCGACCCCGATCTACTCCGATCTGCAGCGGATCCGACCCTTGGTGGCTTCGGTCACCGTTCTTGGGTGCTGGCCTTGCAGATCCGGTGGCTGGAAGGGTTCCGGGGGAATCTCTTGGCCAGCGTGGCGGCCACTCCTATGGCAGTGCCTTTGGGTGTTGCTTCCCTCGTTGGAGGCTTCGGAGAGGACCTCCTTCCTTCCACCCTCCCAGAGCTCGGTGAAAACCTCGCACCCCCCTGTTCCAGCGGCAGCGACACCACGGTGGCGTGCTCCTTCTGAAGGCGTTGCTCGGGGCTACTCAGCGGCGGTGGAAGTGGCGGCGGTTCGGTGTCGACATATGCATTCAGTCGACTTCATCTTGGAGGTCTGCGGCGGCGTGGCGGCGCTTCGTCGGTGGAGCTCTGCCGATGGTCAAGGCATCGTCGGCGATCTGCGCCATCGAGTTCGGGATGCTCGGGAAACCCGGATCTGGGTCTTCGGATCGGATGATGATGGCGTTCTATCGCTTTCCCTTCGGGGCATCGTCTTGGAGCAAGTCTTGGCCGGAGGGATGGTGGAGCGGTGTTTCATCTCACACATTGATGGCGGTGGAGATCGATGGCATGGCGCTGTGGAGACTCGGCGTCCGTCTTGCGAAGATGGGCTCGCGAGGAGGAGGTTCTTGTCTGGCGTCATGGTGGCGTCGATGGCGAGTGGCGGACAAGGTAGAAGCCTCAATATGATCTCAAGACACATGGAAGATGGCGGCGACGACACACGAGTCGTCGACGGATTGTGCCCTGACCGGTATGTGGCTCGGTGGGGCTTCCGAATGAGTTTCGGCTTTCGGCTTTTGATGTTAGGCTTAGGTGAGTGGTTTGGGTAGTGGCCCAGCTAGCACTCCTTCATCATTTTGGATAGGAGTAGCTGCATATGTTGTCAAGGTGGTGGATTCAGACACATTGTTGTAATATTTTGTAAGGTCCTCGAGAATAATCAATAAAGTGATCGTATGCATCTCCCAGATGCAGAGGCTGGGGTTTATCCTTCTTTTTTTAAAAAACTCAGAGTTACAGAACTAACGTTTTCCCGGAAATAAATTATACAGAACTGCTGTTGGCATATTAGGCACAACTCCGTACAATAGAAGTAGTCAAGGCTTACAGCAACGCAAGCAGCAGTAGTCAAGGCTTATAACCAATACAGACGCATTATTTGAAAATGGCTATGATGATTGATGTTAGATGCTATAAATTATGCAGCACACGGTTTCACCTCCATCATTACAAGTTTTCATCTATTCTATCTGTAGATCTGAATAATAAAGCGAAAGTTCATTCCACATATCTTGTGTCTATTCTCGTGTCTATTTTTTTTACGGGTGTTTTACCAAAATCTTGACAATTTGAACAGTTCAGACTCACCATCTTGTACTGATTTACAGGTAAAAAAAGTGATGACAGTTTTTTTTATTTAATCAACAACATTACTAGCAGAAATCATTGCCACACCACCAAGTTTTGGGTATATTCAACGGCCACAATATCAGTCGCAACAATTTCCTGCCATACTAGACAGGCAGTCATTAATTATAATCCATAAGTTTTGATCTGATATATCTCAAGCCCACTCTCGCCTCCGCATGCGCACATAGCTATATATCTAGTGTAAATATTCAGATACGACGGCCGACGGCGCATGGTAATGCTGAACTTGATTAATTACTGCGCGTAGTCGCAGAATCCGTAGCTGTACTTCTCGTTGCACTTGTTAGAGCAGGTGCCACAGTTCTCCTTGTCGGAGAGAAGATCCACGCAGCGTCCACCGCAGCACGTCCGGTCATGCTTGCACGCTTTGTTGCAGCCGCCGCGGTGCTGGACGCTGGCGACAGTGTCCACGCACTGGCCGCTGCAGCACGCCGTGCCCGTCGCAAGGCATGCTTCGGCCGACTTCTTGGAGCAATCGTACACTGGTAGATCTATCTTTGGTGGATTTGCTCGGATCTCGTCGTTGTTCGTCTACGTTCGTGTGTCTTCAGTTTGGATCCTTCCGATCTACGTTATTTTTCATCAGCGGCGGTTGCTGTTCGGGTCTTTGGTCCTATGGGGCCTTAGCGACGACTTCCCGACTGTCTACTACAACAAGTTGTGCCCGGCTCCGACGATGGAGGGGCGATGACGGCGGCGCGCCTTCGGCTCGCTTCGGTACTTGTAGTCGTCGCTAGGTGGTCTACGAATCTAGATGTAATTTTTATTTCTGGTATTCGTTGTACTGCTATGATTGAACATGAATAGATTGAGATTTTTTCCGAAAAAAAAAATCGTACACTGGCAGGGGCGGGTGGACGGCGCCGGCAACAAGGAGGAAACGGCTCCTCCTTGCCGGGGCCGGGGGCTTGCGCTGGTCCCTGCCGTGGCTGGAACAAGGGCACCGGCAGTGGCCAGCACCATGATGAGGAGAGGCAGGGCGGCGCTCGCCATTGTGGAGACAAGGGAGAAGCAATGCAAGTGTTTGGCTCATTGGTCTGTGGTTCTTAATCAAGGGAGCTCAACTGCTCAAGGATGTGTTTGACTGTTTGTGTGTGGAGGATTGCCTCTCAAGGCTGAACCATCACACTTCATATAGCAGATAGCATGGGAAGGAAGTCAGCGGGTTAGCTCTGCTCTCTTAAGGTTGACTTTTGATGGAAATTTGACTTCAAGACGACGCCAAGAAGCTGCTTTTGTCCGGAGCAAAAATGATTGAAAATAAACGGGAGGCTTCAGGTACAACGTTTGTATGGAGGCCCTCTTTGGTTCAGCTTTTATCGACGGATTCTGCTGCCGTGCAGCAGAATCTGAACCAAAGGACGAACCCAGCAGAATCTGATTCCAGAAATCCGCTGCCAAAATCTGAACCAAAAGGGGAAGCAGCCTAGGATGTGCTTTCCAAAATCTGATTCCGCTGCGGGCCAAAATCTGAAAAAGTTGTATCAGCTGGTTTGCCAAATGACCTACATCTTTTTCACATCAGATTTTCCACAGCTGTTTTCTCGCAGCTGCTTTTAGAAATCCACAGCCGAACCAAACATGGGCCGGAGTGTCGAGGTTTCAGCTGAAAGATTAAACTAAAGGTTGATCAATCAATATAATACTCTAGGTACTTTTTAAGCAACCAGTTCATAACAATAGCTAAGAACAAAGAATGGCCGCGAAATTGCCACAGCACCAAGTGTAAATAAAGTAACCTGACTCCAAGCACTAATTTTGCATAACTAATCCACGGGATGCAATGAACCAGATGCCAGCCGTCCTCGCATGCGATGTGCTGGGCGATAGTAAGCTGGAGACTTAAAATAAGGTAAGCAAATGATTAAGAACGATGTAATTAATCCTCAAACTAATGCACAGAACGGTGGCTTTACATGCTACACCCCCAAATTGTGCACAACGGGCAAGAGCATCAAGTCATCCTCTGTTTGAGGCATCTGTGGATCTCCAACCATTCGTCATATTAGCTGGGATAAGGAAAACTGTTCATATACTGCTGAGGAATAATATTTAGGACAACCATGGAACCGTAGCTCCACTCCTATCTGTCATCGGACGTCACCTCAGGATATGTGCATGCAGTGTGATTTGAGAATGTTTACTAAAATATATCTACAGGAATCTTATTAACAAACAGCTAGAGGCGCATTGGTTTCATGGTTCTCAAGAAAGCACCTCAACCACCGAGACCATTCCGTAATGCGGAGGGTGTTTCACCTTGGTGCGTCTGTGTGGTCCATGGGTAGATACAAATGTCAAAGGGAACACAGTTGAAGTTGTGACAGTTGATTGCTCCATCGCCTTTCACATTTGTATGATCATAAACATGATCTACTCCGTACTACGTAAGCTCCTGGGGCCGAGAGTGTCCACCTAGACGGCCGGTCACAAACCTATAAATGACACGGACATGTGTTCTAGTATCCATACTTTGCTTCAGTGCCAGGTCAGTAACTTCCATCTTCTGACCAGTTGCGGCAGACACAGACCCAACATGTAGCAAGACATCTAGGTTACTAGTTTGGGTAGAGCGTATGACACAATTCTAACGGTTAGGCAAGTCGTGCCCTCATTCCTGACAATGTAATCAACACACGACTGCTGTGAACGATAGAGACCAACAAGGAAAAGCTCGATATTAGAATCAAACACGTCGCCGACATGAACTCCAGGAACACGTCGCTGACATGAAACTAACATCAAGATTTTCCTTGTTGGACACCATCGTTCACAACAATCGTGTGTTGATTACATCGTCGGAAATGGGGGCACGACATGTCTAGCCGTTAGCATCGTGTCATACTCGCTACAATCTGCCCACAATAATAATCTGGATTTCTTGCTGCATGTTGGGTCTGTGGCTGCCACAACTGGTCAGAAGATGGAAGGTACTGACCTGGCACTGAAGCAAAGTATGGATACTAGAACACATGTTCGTGTCATTTATAGGTTTGTGACCGGCCGTCTAGATGGAAACTCTCGGCCCCAAGAGGTTACATACTATGTTTATGGTAGTTTATATTTAGTCGAGAAATTTTCTAGAGAGAAACTGAGGGAAGACCAACATATTAGCCCAACTCCCATTTATCTAAAGAAAAACACTTGAAACAGAAGGTGCTTGACGTACTTGCCTAATTTATCCACAAGACCATATGTAGCCTGGTTATATGGAGTATCAAACCAAACAAGAACAAATTTTCCGCCTTCTTGGAGGATCAATTTCCTGATAGTCTGGCCTGTAAACAATATGCACATCTGCAATAATTGTTTAGCATAGACCATCAGGGTTGACCACCTGACAATGTGCATTTTTGGCATCAACAAGGAAATATAATTAACTTGTGATAAATCATGCCTAATTATACAATTAAAAGGACAGATAATGAAGGAACCTAAATGGAATGACATCAAAAGTTTTGATATTACCAAATAAAAGAAAATATGCCCAATATCAAACAAAAATGCAGGCTGCATAGACAACCCAAGACAAAGCAAATACGACCAGCTTCTCCTGCAATTTTTTTGCTGTTATAGTACTGTATTGATTAACAAATGTAATACAAACTGAAATGACATAGGAAAACGTGAATGGGTGTGTGAACAGAAGCACAACAGAGAATGTTATCAATGGATATGTCACTTGGCAAAATTATACTGTTTGTCCTGCAAAGCTCAATTATTTTTTAAGATGAACTTAAAATGGATGAGTACAACACAGGACAAGGGAATGACGAAGGGAAGTGTTCCCGATATTTTTATCTTATTATTATAATTGGGGCAGTTGTATTTGTTAACCAACCACAAAAATACAGCAGTTGAAATCTTCTAATATATAAAAATATTATCCTTGGTAAACAGACCAAAATAATACAAACATACAGTACGAACTGGATACTGGAACATCCTGGATTATTAGTTTGTCACAAAGTTTGATGTATAACAATGTAGATGGTTGCACCAATTTTATTTCACTTTTTCATAATGAGATGGTTGCACTAAAAAAAATATAATGAAATTGAGATAGTTGCACTAAACGGTCATTTTTTCGGAATGATTAATGACCCTTTCAAGTATAATTACAAGGAAATTGTGTGCAAATAGATTCCCAAATATCAGGTGTAAACAATGAGAACATTGTGGGCGTATGCATTTTATGCGATCGGTAATAAACTGGAGAGAAGACTAATGTGGCATTACCACTTTAATATGTCCTTTTATGAAGATATAAGTTGTTAAGCAATGTAGCAGAGTAGCTGCAGGTTCGGTATACACTCTTATAATGTAGTATTTCTTCGTTTGGGAAAGAATATATAGAGGTTCTGCCAGTAGCTCCAAGATACACACAAATCCTGCCATTTTGGACCAGATAAATACATCAGACCTCAATGTGAGGGAAGTGGACAAAACATTGAAATGAGAAGGCACTCTAGTTTAGGAGTAATAGCAGGATATCTACATGAGATGGGTTGAAGTATAAATGAATAGCCCACCTTTTCCCATCAGCTTGAGCTTTTGGGAGAACTGGTTGGTGCATGCAATTCTACAAGATGCTCCACTTAGCTGCATGACAGCATGAAATGCTTGTCCATTTTAGAGATCAAGAGCTCGGTATTCAGCATTTGCATTTAATCTAAGACAGAAAAAAAAAACCACTCTCAACCCTGAACTCAAAAACCATTTGAGTTGCAACCTTGAACTATTGAAACAATCCACTTTTCACCCTCAGGTGGCTTCACAAGTCATTTTGAGTGACAGGTATGCAACTATGCATGTGTCCACCATGTCACTGCCATTAACAAAGCAAAATGACAAGAAGAAACCCTGCTATTCGGATCATCTTTTATATTGGGAACAGACAAAAAGTTAAATTTGGTGGCATAGCAGACGTGGCAGACACATCACCCTAAACTACTTGTGAGATCACAGCGGGTGAAACTGGATTGTCTCAGTAGTTCAAAGTTACAATTCAAATGGTATTAGAGTTCACAGTTGAAAAGTGAAATTTTGAAATAGATCAGGGTTGAAAAGTGAACTTTTGAAATAGATCAGGGTTGAAAAGTGGACTTTTTCTATGAGATATAATATCACAGTGCCTCGAACAATTTAATGAGGCTTGTTATTTTGCCCTACTCAATTGAACTGAATCAACTAACTGACAAATTAAATCTTGGAGAGGTGTCCTTAATGAAATATCAATTATCTTGCTCGGAACAAATACACAAATAACTTATTAGTAAATTTGGTCCATGGAAGACTTACCGATGATTAACGTAGCTTTTGCATAAGGGTCAGATAATTTCAGTTTCTTTATTCTGAACACAAATAGACTGCCAATAAAAGTCACAAACAAGCCAAACGGGGTTATCATCCAAGCTACCTTCAGTATCTCTTCATCACTTTAACACATCACCACTGTAATAGAAGTATTAAGTCATCAGTTGAGAAATACTCCAACGCAGCCAGCAAGTATAAGGAAAAATATTACAAGATCAGAGAAAGTTTTCCTAAAATTCACGTGGTTTGGAACTGATAGAGATTTTAATGTGAATATAACAACAGAGTTTAACAAACACAAAAAATGGGAATTATTACGCAAATTTGCAATACCTCCCAGAATTATTACAATTTTTTTTCCAATTGCGTCTTCCATTTAATCACGGTACATGGATGATCCTCTAAACTTTGTTAATTTTGCAATACCTCACAGAATTATTACGCAAGCAAGCATGCCGAAACCCCTCTCGGCTTAAAAATAAGACACAATTGATGAAAAGTGGAAGCTACAATGTATATGCCTCCCAGATAAATGACAAACATATTAGAAAACATTAACAACGAGAAACATCTGGATCTGTCTTAAAAAACAGCATGGGAATTCAATATAATATTAACCACAATGAAAAGATCCTGCAACTCCTGTCTAGCAAAGAAACCAAATAATGGCAAGGGAGCATTACAATGCACATACATGAATGACTCAAATAACTGAAAGCAGCCACTATGATTATTACAGTATGCGATCGACCAGATGCATCATTTTTCTTCGGTGGCTAAAGAACAGGGTAGGGGTACCTTATCACGAATTCACAAAGAAACAAACACACGATGCAACTAGAATTAGAACTTCACTTCACACAGATGCCATCCCAGGCATCCACTTTAGGACAGGCATCCAACTTTTCCAGTCCCAGAGTTCCAATCCCAACCACGTCATGGCCAGGATTCAAAACTGCAGGCATGAACTGAGGACACGATCATACTTAACCAGAATAAAGCCTAGAATTATTTTTTCACCCGAAACTGTAGGAGTTGCTATAAAGTCTAGAATTCACATGGAATGTGCACTAATGCTAGGCTTGATTGACGCTGCATTTCAAGTCCAAAGCACCAAATGTCATCATGGAACTAGCTAGCCCCACATCAAGAAAAAAAATCAACAAATTGATTGCTGGCTGCACTGGACTGGGAAGGAAGAAAGGAGGAGCAGGGGAGATCCGCACCGCGCAGTCGTCGGCGCTGAGCCGGCGAACGAACCAGCCGTTGTACAAGAAGGGGGTGACCCTCAAAAGGAACTGCGCCGCTGCACACACACACACGAGCACTGAACTTTAGATTTAGATCCCCAAAACCAAGCACCCAGCCAGAAGTAACCCTTGATCGGAGGGGGGCGGGAAAGGGAGGCGAGAGGGGCGCACCGAAGTTGTACTTGAATGCAGCCACCACAGCTCCTGCGTTGGAGTCGGGCTGAGGGGACACGGCTCCGGCAGTCCCCACGGCGCCGGCGAGCAGCGCCATGGCCATCATCATGGCGCGAGGGCGAAGAGTCCAGCGGTGCTGCCTTTTTTTTTTTTTTGGGGAAAACCAAGTTTTATTCCGCGAAAGCCACATGGCGTGGGATACAGTACGGGTTGTGGGATTGGCCAAACCAGATGTGGCGTCCCGAACCCAATAAAAGTGCGAACTTGGCTAACCTATGTGCTTCAAAATTGAAAGCACGACCTTCAAACTGAAAATTACAATGAAAAAAACTAGCTCTATCGATGATTTCACTAATAATAGCTCTGTAGTTCCCTCTACTTATGTCTTTGATATCAGCAACAACTTGTTTTGGGTCCGACGAGACGATGAAGTGTTGTATATGTAGGTCCTCCGCTAGTGCCAACGCCTCCCGGTAGGGATGGCAATGGGTACCCATTACCCACGTACCCTGCGGGTAAAAACCCTATTACGGTAAGGGTATGGGACAAAAAAATATCCATGGGTATATAAATAGGGAAATATTAAACCCATCGGGTAAAGCGGGTACGGGTATGGGATCATACAACCCATACCCACGTACCCATGTACCCATATAAAATTCATATGAACTCGAAATTATCTCTTCACTTTGTCATGAATTTGTGAACTCAAAATATATGACAATATGCTGATGTTATGATGTGTTGTTGTTTACGAGAAAGTGATGTTGTTTATTAAATATATTTTTGTTTATGATGTGTTGTTGTTTAAAAATATGTGTTGTTGTTATAATCTATTGTTGTTTATAGATTATAATTAATATATGTTGTTTTTTATGACAATGAGTTGTTCAAAGCGATGCTTTGCAAACATGGGTAATTTTACCCACGGGTACCCATCTACCCTGTCAGGTAACGGGTATGGGAAAAAAGTATACCCATTGACGGGTATGGGTAAGGGTGATGGGTAAGCTTAGAGGGGATGGGCAAGGGTATGGAGTGGCTCAACCCGTACCCAAACCCTGCGGGTGCCATCCCTACTCCCGGCACGCAATTGCCTCCATCGTGGCCGGGTCGTCCACCCCGCCGATGACAAGGGCAGAACTCCCCAAGAAAGTGCCATCTGTGTCTCTACATACCGCTGCTGCAGCTCCTCCCCGACCAGGTCTGATGCCCGCATCAACGTGTATTTTTGCATGTCCAGGTGGCGGTGCTGCCTAGTACGCCTTGCTCAAGTCCTGGCCATGGGCAGCCCGGCCCGAACGGCCTGACCTGGCCCGACTCGACGCTGCACCCTGGCCGGCCCCAGGCCTATATTTTGAGCCCGAAGGCCGGGCTGGGCCCGGGCCTATCGTTTTCGTGATTTACTGAAGGCCCGGCCTGAGGCCCGGCGGGCTTCATCAGTTTTTGGGTCAGGCTTAGGCCCAAAATCAGGCCCGACGGCGGGGCCAGGCCGGGCTCGGGCCTAGGTTTTTCATCTCAGGCTTTGGTAAGCCCGTCATGGCCCGTCAGATAGCCAGGTATACTCATGGCCTTGTATTGGTTTTGGGTTGGGTGAGATGCCAGCCTTCCAACCGTTAGATATAGATCGTGCGCCTCTGAATGAGAGTGGCCTAGTCGTTTTCGGTGTACATTTTTGTCTTAAACATAGACACTGACTTGAAAACTGGGAAGATAATAGAACTCTATCAATATCATTGCAGAAAAAAATAGAACCCTAACAATAACCTAAACGACCCTCACCCAAGAAAATATATTAAAATCAAGACCGAAGAACCCATTGAGTTTGATGTCAACACTTGTCTCCCGCCTCCGTCACCACCACGGTAGTCACCAAAAGAAAAGGGGACATAACACCTCTTTATCCGAGTTTGACGCGGTTTTGTCGCTAATATGTAGCTTTTCGAACCTCCAAAGTACCTCATAAAAACACAAAGCCATTGCCATTGAAAAGAATCCGGCAGGGGGCAGCACCCTTGACACGTCGTCGAACTTCAAATCTGACACCCCTGTGCGACGACATCGGAGTAGGAAACCTAACCCACTAGCCTTCAACCATGAATCTAGCGTCTTCTAACTGTCTGTGACGTAGATAACCGTCGGCACCCGCTCCTGAACAACCTCCCATGCTCCGCGCCGATGCTATAACAAACACTGTTGCGACGACGGAGTTTGAGAACACAAGTATACCAACCATTGTAATCCTTCGCATGAAGTATACCCACCATAAATAGCAATAGCAAGCAAGACGTAGGGTATTACTCTTCACTGGAGGCCCGAACTTGGGATAAAACCCTCGTGTGACCTCCGATCTAAGACTTCTAGCCAGGCTAGTAACCCCACAAAAGGGTATTGACATGATTATGCACCGTCAGTTGGTGCGTGAGACACGGGCAGCGTCAGCTGGAGACCAATCTCAGATCGGATCTTCTCTCGCCTTCGGCGGACTCCCGTCGATGGAGTGACGATGCAGAAAATTGTCAAACCCCTCGTTAGGGTACCTTGTGTAGCTGGAAGTCACAAATAAGAGGTCGCATGTGAAATTTACCCATGTTCGGACCTCCATGGTGGAGTATGTCATGCTTATGATTGTTATTGATGGTGAGTATACCTCGAGCGAGAGATTACAAAGATGTATGAGTCTATTGATAGTTGTTCTACGGGAGCGTATATTGGAATGGGAGTCCTCTAGCCTCCCCTTATATACAAGGTGGAGGCTAGGGTTTTACAAGGGGAGATGCGATCTAGGTGACCGCCGCCACCAACTTGGGGATCAATATTATTCAAAACAAATTTTTTCAAGTCTATTTTTTTCATAAACCTTGTACATTTTTTTAGACAGCAGGAAATCTTTTTTTATACACGTTTAACATTTTTCATAGACATGATTAACATTTTTAAATAAATACATGTTCTGATGTCTATCTTTTTCATACACTTTTTATATATTCTCTATATAAAAATCATGTTTGTACACATTTAACATTTTCAATAGGTCACTGTTTTTAAATACATATTTTTGATCATTTGATGTCTTACCTTTTCATAAACACTACAATTTATATATATATATATAATCATTTTATACACATTATATTATTTTCAATATAGGATTAACATTTTTTAAAGCATATTTTTCTGTACCTTTTCCATACATCATTTTACTTTTTTGTATCCATCAGGAACATTTTTCATACACGTTTAACTTTTTCAAGATATGATTAATATTTTAAATACATGTTTTGATGTCCATCTTTTTATACATATTGTACAATTTTATGTACATACAAAAATTCATATACATGTTTAACATTTCTCCAAAATATGATTAACATTTTGTTTTGAAAATTCATGTTTTGATGCCTACCATTTTCCTACACATTATACATTTCTTATATACATATAAAAAATATGGATGATTAATTTTTTCCAATATATGATTAACATTTTTCAAAACATATCTTTTTATGTCTAAATTTTCCATAGACCTTGTAAATTTTATTATACAGCAGGAACATTTTTTAATAAGTGTTTAACATTTTTCAAATACATGGTTAACATTTTTATCATATACATATTTTGACATTTAATTGTATTGTTAACACAATTTTACATGTTCCATTAATCATTATATATTCATCAGTATAATTTACATAAAATTTAGGCTATAAATACATGTGATTTTTGACATGTTAAGGTCAAAGAAATGTAGAAGACAACAATGTTCTTCTTCTCATGGTAGCATAATATTTGAGGCTCTCATATTACATATGATGATTTATGATACAATATCTAAGACGAGCAACAAAGCTTTCTACTTAGAGCATCTCTAGCCGTTGGCCCCCAAGGGGCTCGCAAAATCGCCTTCTGGGGGCAAACCGGCGCTAAAAATCGGCATGGGGCTTTGGGTCCCAACCGCCCGACCCTGTGGTCGCCCTGTATATGTTGTTGATTTTTTTTGAAAAGGAATTCGGTTAAAATTCGGTGAATGGGGCAAAGATTCGGCTAAAATTCGGTAAACATGACATTACTTAGGCGACTTAAATAGTTTTTTACATAGGAAAGCGAAATACTTAAAAAAGGCCCCAACTACAGGAAGAACGCTGAGCGCGGCGAAGTCGCTGCCATCACCGTTGTCCTCGTCGTCCTTCTCCTCCTTCATCAGCCCCCCTCTTTGGACCCTCGCCGGGGTCGCCTGGCGATCGGACGCGTGGCGGCTGTCGTCATCGAGAACGACGACGCCTCCCTCGTCGCGGCCACGGCGCCGAGCGGCGATCTGCTCTAGGGCACGGCACTGGCGCTCCGGCTCCATCCGCGCCCAGTCTTCGCGCGCCCACTTCAAGGCCGCCGCGTCGGAGAGCCCCAGCTCTGTTTTCATGGCGGCGACGAGTCCTAGCTCTGACTTCACGGAGGCGAGCCCGGGCTCCGTCTTCACGGCGGCGGCGAGCCCTGGCTCTGTCTTCGGCTTGATGAAGCGGGGAGGAGCCGAGGAGGAGGCACGCTGCCCGCCCTCATTGATGGCGATGCCGACGCTGCGAGTGCGCTGGCCGAGCGATGTCTCCCCAGGCTCTGCCTTGACGCTGAACAGCGCCAGCGACCCGGAGGAGTGTGAGGAGGAGCGGGAGGAGGAGGAAGAAGAGGACGTCGTCCTCCTCGGCATCCATTGGCCGCCGCTCCGGGCCGGGGCAGCAGGGTACCTCAATGGCGGGTCGTTGTCGCCCTCGATGTGCCGGAGAATGGCGTGGAGCGTGCGCCGGGGGCGCCCCACCATAGGTGGCGGCCCTCGTTGTTCTTGGTGCCCCGCACCACCGGCGCCCTTTTGTTGGAGGCCAGCCGTTGCGCCTGCCGGTGTTGGAAGTACACCGCCCATGCCTCGTGGTTGCCGGCGGCGTACTGCGGGAGGGCCAGGTGCTCCTCCGTCAGTGAAGCCCGCACGCGGTCGACCTCGTCAACAAAGTAGCCGGCGTGCGCGGTGACGTCGGGCAGCGGTGGGATGGGGACGCCACCGACGCTGAGCCTCCACCGCCCCAGCGCGCGCATGTCGGGCAGCCGGGATGCTGGCCTCGAACAACAAGTGGGCTTCCCACTCGTGCAGCGAGCGGCGATCGAAGCCATTGGCCGCCGCCCCATCGCTGGGGAACCTCTCGCCCATCGTCGCGGCTGGGCACGGGGATAAAGGGAAGGAACGTCGGCGGCGGCACATGGGAGAGAGAGAGAGAGAGAGAGAGAGCTCGACGGCTGTGGGCGGGGAGCGGCCAGAGGCGACGGGAGGCACTGCTTATATAGCGGCCAGGGGCGTGGGCACCGTGTGTACGCGAGGCGGGAGGTGGTGCGTCGCCGGGCCGCGCCGCCCGTGCCGCTCGTGCCGCCCGTGAGGAATCAATGGAAGGCTAACCGGCGGCAGCTTTGGCATTGATTCCCCGCGGGAAATCGAGGCGATGAGGACGACGAGGCGCGGGGGTCGCTGACTCGGCAGGCCCGCCTTTCTTTCGCGCCTAAACCGATTGCCACGACTGTGACGCCCCCGATTTAATCGTACACTAATCATGCACGCAAATGTGTACGATCAAGATCAAGGGCTCACGGGAAGATATCACAACACAACTCTACAAATAAAAATAAGTCATACAAGCATCATAATACAAGCCAGGGGCCTCGAGGGCTCGAATACAAGTGCTCGATCATAGACGAGTCAGCGGAAGCAACAATATCTGAGTACATACATAAGTTAAACAAGTTGCCATAAGATGGCTAGCACAAACCGGGATACGATCGAAGAGGCGCAGGGCCTCCGCCTCGATCCTCCTAGCTACTCCCGGTCGTCGCCGGTGGGCTGCACGTAGTAGTAGGCACCTCCGAGTAGTAGTCGTCACCGACGGTGGCGTCGCTCCTGGGCTCCATCGTCAGTTGCAGCAATCGAGTAGAGGTAGGGAAAAAGGGGAACAAGGCAACCGTGAGTACTCATCCAAAGTACTACAAAGCAAGGAGCTACACTACATATGCATGGATATATGTGTAAAGGGCCATATCGGTGGACTGAACTGCAGAATGCCGAATAAGAGGGGATAGCTAGTCTTAGCGAAGACTACGCTCGGTCACCGTCTTGCAACAGTAGAAGAGGACGATCTGAAGTCCTCCAAGTAACATCACATAGCAATAATCCTACCCGCGATCCCTCCTCGTATCCACGAGAGAGAGCGACCACCGTTGTATCGCACTTGGAAGGGTGTGTTTTATCAAGTATCCGGTTCTAGTTGTCATAAGCTCAAGGTACAACTCCAAGTCGTCACATTACCAAGATCACGGCTATTCGAATAGATTAACTTCCTGCAGGGTGCACCATCTTACCCAAAGACGCTTGATCCCATTTGGCGGACACACTTTCTGGGTCATGCCCGCCGCGGAAGATCAACACGTCGCAGCCCCACCTAGGCACAACAGAGAGCCCAGACGCCGGTCTAAACCTAAGCGCAGCAGGGCAGGCCCATCGCCTCGAAAGCACACCAAGACGTTGTGTGGGCGGCCGAAGCGCACCCTAGCCTAGTGGCGTTCCAGTCCAATCCGGCGCCCGCTCTCGTCGTTGACGTCTGAAGTGCTTGGTGATACCACGACGCCGGATACCCATAACTACTCCCGCGTAGATGGTTAGTGCGTATAAGCTCGTAGCCAACTCAGATCAAATACCAAGACCTCGTTAAGCGTGTTAAGTATCCGTGAGCGCCGAACAGGCCAGCCCACCTCTCTCCTAGGTGGTCTCAACCTGCCTGTCGCTCCGCCACAAAGATCCACTCGCGAGTGCTCCACCAGCCGACCCGACTTTAGTCTCCACATGTATCATGTATAAAGTATATAGTATATACCCGTGATCACCTCCCGAGTGATCACGGTCCGATAGTATAGCACGGCAGACGGACAAGAATGTAGGGCCACGAGATGAAAGTACTAGCATCCTATACTAAGCATATAGGATTGCGGTAAGGTAACAACAAGAGTAACAAGGACAAAGCTATGCAGCGGTATAGGAGTATCTGAAAGCAAGAACATGCTACACTACTCTAATGCAAGCAGTATAGAGAAGAGTAGGCGATATCCGGTGATCAAGGGGGCTTGCTGGTTGCTCGGCAAGAGAGAGGGTCGTCAACACCGTAGTCGAACCGGGCAAGCAGCAGCGGCGTCGGTCTCGTAGTCTACCGAGAGAAGAGGGGGAAGAAACAATGAATACCAAGTAAACAGATGCATATCGATGCATGACATGACAAGTAGTGATGCTAGGCGTGCCCTAACGTGGTAAGAGGTGGTACTGGTTAAGGGGGGAAACATCCGGGAAAGTATTCCTGCGTTTAAATTTTCGAGCGGAGGGAGCCGGAGGGGAAAGTTGCGGGTTTGATAGGTTAGGGGTGTGTGGTGGAAGCGGATGCGCATATCCGGATTCGTCTCGTCGTTCTAAGCAACTTTCATGTTGAAAATATTTTAATCCGAGTTACGGATTAAAAGATATGATTTTTTAAAGATTTTATTAATTTCTGGAATTTTAATTAATTAATTAATTAATTCAAAAATGGATTTATGACGTCAGCATGAGGTCATGCTGATGTCAGCAGTCAGCGTTGACCGTTGACTTGGTCAACCTGACATGTGGGTCCAGGGGGACCCACCTGTCATCCTCTAATTAGGTTAATTAGGAATTAGGTTAAATTAACTACGGTTTAATTAAACTTAATTAGTTAATTAAATTAATTAACCCGGATTAATTAACTTAATTAATTAATTAATAATTAATTTGTTAAACCATTTTATTTTTATTTTTCTAAATACATTCCGGGGTGGGGCCCATTGTCATTGGCCCGTGGGGCCTAAGCGGGTTTGCTTGCCGCGCGTCGTCGTGGAGTCTGGTATGGCGTGGCGCCGATCGGGCGTAACGCCAGATCGACCAGAGGGAGGGCAGCCACAGAGTGGCGCGGCGAGGCCAATCGGCAGCGGGCGGGAGGGGGCTCGGCGAACAGCGGCGAAAGCAAGGAGAGGTCGGCGAGGCACGCCAGTGTGATGTCGCACGAGGCGTGGCGGGCTCTGAGGCGATGGGGGGCCGGGCGGTGCGGATGGGCGTCGGCGCCAAGGTGGCCGGAGAAGCTTCGGGGCGATGGGTTGGCGGGCGGGAGGTTCCGCGACGGGCGGTGACGGGGCAGCGTGGCTCGAGGTCGGCGGTGAGGAGGCGGGGCGAAGCGGCGCCGGGCGTGGTTGACGGCAAAGCGGACCAGCGGCGAGTGGTGCAGGCACGACGAGAGGAGAGAGATCGATCCCGGGGATCGGGGAGCGAAGGGGAGCTCACGGGGGGGACGCGTAGGGTCTCTGTAGTGTGCTCGGGCGGCCGGGGACGACCGGCGAGGAGGAGAGCGAGGCGCTTCGGCAGACGGGCGGTCCGGCGAGGCGAGGTCGTCGGGCGAACCCGAGGCGAGTGGGGAACGGGCGTCGGCGTCTGGCGTGAGGGCGCGCCGGCGTCTGGGGCCGGGTGGGGAGGAGGTGAGGACGGGCGGCTCCGACGGGAGGATCCGGCGGTGGCGTCGAGCGAAGAGGACAGCGTCGTCGGGCGCGCGTGGAGGTCGTTCGGGAGGATGGGTGGAAGCGAGGCGGCGGCGACGGTGTTCAGCGACGGAGTGTGAGGCGGGCAGCCCGGCGACAATGGGCGCGTCGGGCCCGGCGTCGGGCTCGGGGCAGCGGGATCGGGCGGCGTCTGTTGTGGCGCCCGATCCAGATCGCCGGAGGGAGGTGGGGATCGTGGGAACGGGGCTAGGGTTTGATCGGTGGGGGGGTTATGGGGAGTGGGGTGGACCGCCTGGTGGCCCAGGGGCTAGTAGGCCGAAGCCTAGTGGGGAAGGGAGGCTTCTTGCCTCTGTCTCTTTTTTTTCTTTTTATGTATTTTCTTTTCTTTTATTTATTTCCTGTTTTCTTTTAACTTCCAATTTATTTTAGTTTCAATAAATACCAAAGTGGCACCTAAATTGTTCTTACAAATTATGCCACAACCACAAAATGTTTCATCCCTAAACAATATAGTTTAATATTCTACAAAATACGAAAGGCATTTAAATAATGGTTTTAGCTCTGCTTTTGATTAGTTTAGTTCATTTAAACATTTTATAAAGGCTTGGTTTCTTCACCAATATTACATATGATTTATTTGTCACTTTTAGAGCATTTTAGTTTGAAATTTGAAAACTTTTATTGTTTGACTTTATTTTGAATTTGAATTTTGAATCGGATTTTGAACTAACTCGAGATTAACTACGGATGTGGAGGTGACGTGGCATCATTAATGGGGATTACTGTAGCATAATTTTCCAAGGCGTCACAATTCTCCTCAACTACAAGAAATCTCGTCCGAGATTTAAGCGGTGGAGTAAGGGGGGAAGGCGCCGTAGTGAAAAACCTAACGAGTCTTCTCGGTCTTGGCTGCCCTATCGAAGAGGTTGATCCCTTTCGTTGATGTCTTCATTTCTCGCTTCAAGTTACCATGATCAAGTCGTCATCCTTTCTTGGGATCTTCATCGTTACTTATGAAAAGGATATGGGGCAAGACTCGGGAAGGGCGGGCCTTACCAGTTGACTATCCGGTACATAACTCGTGAATGGGGTAGGAAGTAACTCTCGAATTGAACTTAAGAAAATATCGAGAGTAAAGTAAGAAGGTACCATGAGAAGTTTCAAGCGGATAGGCCATTGTTCGATGTCCGAAACAACATGCGAAAGGGGTCGAGCAATGAGATTGAGTATTAAATCGCTACCAAAATAGATCACTTGGGACGGTGGCCCGTGAATTACATACGAGGCCACACGCGAGGAACAACCTTGGGAAGAGGGGTGCAGAGAGTCGGGTTTCGATCCCGGGACACATGGGTTATGGGCCCACCATGTGATTGTAAGGAGGAAGGGGGCCGACATTTTGCACGGTCATGATAGTATAGCGTGTCAAAGGGTAGCCTGTCAGATATGTCGGCAACCACATCGATACCAAGGGCGAGGGACGAAGAGAACCATTTCACTTTCGTTGAGCGAGGCGGACCAATAGGCAAAGTTCTCGTCCATCGATGGCTACCGAATGCCATCAACAATAGTAACAGTTCTTCTTGTGAAATTACACACCGAGGAGTTTACATAAGCGGTAGAATATTGCTGCATTAGATCATATAGATCACAAGAAAGGTTCAAACAACCAATGGAAAGTAAAATATGATTATCACGTTAAATGTAACAATGGAAAGGAAAATGTGTTTAAACACATATTTCAGGGTATATCCTTCCCAAGGACAAGCGGGGCATGATACCCATGACAAGATAGAAAGTAGAAGACCATTAAAGTAAGGGAGGAATTTCACGGTATTACCCATACAACAGTGTTTGGATAATTGAGTGAGAAACATTTAGCATTGGGCTTCAAATGTTCTGTTGAAAATCATAGTACCATAGACATGCTTGAGATAGCATTGACATGGTCTTCGTGAAGATCGAGACTTTGGAATCACGAAGGATCCATCAGAATAACTTGTAGAACCAAGATTACAATTCCCTCATGGATGAATGGATAACCTCTGAAAAGGAATCTATAATGATAGGTCCTCCAGGTAGGGGTGCTAGGCATGACATCATGCTACCGGGTCATCAAAGGATCAACATCATAACTCTTGGTAAGTTGTCCCAACCATCATATCTGACCGAGATTCAGATCCGATTGGTGTCAGGATACCTCAGACTTAGGATACCTGAGAAGAAAAGGTGCAACGCAAATTGACGAGATGACATGGTAAGATTCTCGGGGAAATGAACTATGAAGTGATTTCCGTTAACAAGAGTCCATCATTAACCCAAGGAGAGGACAAGGAGGTGTCTGGTGAACTCAGCGGAAATTCACCGAGATTCCCAAAAGATGGACTTCCACAATTAAGTGATCAAGGAGATAACATTTGTCAGATCAAATGATATAAGGAAGTATGCTCGAGGAAAACATACACAAGTAAACATTGGTTGAAAGGTGCGCCCGATGGGTTGGGTTGCACGACCAATGTCAGAATGGTGATTCAATAATCGATAGCCTAAGAATGAACCTTCGACCATTAACCTAAAAAAAAATAGGGTTGCTAGAAGGAAAGAATCCAAACAACACCGTTCACTTGTTGGAATCAACACGGAGACCAAGAAGGAATGGTGATGGTGAGAAGTATTTCTATGTCAAGAATTCTCAAGAGGTGGAACAAATCTCAGAACATTCTTGACATAAAGGATGGTAATACTCCAAGGTAAAGAAGAACAACTGCTGGGTAGCAAGGAACTCAAGGTATAACACCAAACATGAACAAGCTTGTGTTGGTGGGAAGGCAATAAAGTGGTCGATGATAATACAAATCATCGAGGGCAAGGATGGTATTTCTCATCATGAATTCAATTGATATCTGGATGAGCTCGAATGTTGGCGATCACGACACCTTTGCGCGAGAGTTCATGAAGATGTAATCGATCGGCGACGACATCAAGTCAAAGTAATGATGAAGTGAAAGGTTATTGGAACCAAAGTGCGACACAAACTCGAAACCAAGCTTGTTGTTCAAGGCGAAATGATATGACGATGAGGATTGACGTAAGGTTAGTTCATCGTCGAAAATTGTGCTCCGAGAAGAAGGACCGGGTAGCACAGTTAAAATCATCACGACAATGATATAGCCAAACAGGCTAGGAATGGCGTGGTCGGGTACAAACTCGTACTTATAGAAGCTTACTGAAGAGTTGTTGAACCGTAGTGCAGACTTGGTTCAGTTATCGGTGTCTTTGAGTGTTTAATAACTCAGAGCCCGTGAAAAATTGGAAACAGTGGGAAGGTAGCACTTGATGAAGAACTCATAAGAGGTTATGCAGTTCCATGATAATCTTGAGATACCAGGGGGTAATACTCGATGACATATCAAAGTAGAGGTTGGACGGGGGTTATTGCTCTACAGAAGACAAGTGCTAAAACTTGCACGAGAAATGGTATTTAAAAGAGAACATGGTCGAACCACGATTGTAAAGGCGGATCCACGATATAAGATGAACTTATACCAAAGGAATAATTAATTTAAGAGAAGCTTTAATGATAAGATCTACATCGTGTCCATGGGCATGAACACAAGTTCAAGGTCGACTCCCACTTCTCCAATGCATAACCTTTCATTCACTTCTCACGTTCGATGAAGTTGCAGTGTTGAAAATTTTATCTGGCGAAGCACCAGAAGAGTATGATTCGTGAAAACTTTCGGGTTCATACGGTTTGGTGAAGGCATATGTTCACCCATAGGGGCTTCTTGGAATCATATACTAGAATCTTTAGAAATAATTAACTCAAGCTCAAAGGCAGAGCATGGTTGAGAAAGCAGAGGATACAATTTACCAAAGGCATTATGTATCGGAGGAAAGGCTCACAAGGTTATTGAATATGAAGGCGTTGTCGGATAAAATCCAACAAAGGATCCGTGGTCCACAAGGGATCCGCGTGAGCATCGATACTCAACTAGAGGAAGAAGAATGCAAGGAGATCAAACTATAGAAACAACTGACTAACTCAATTGTCAAATGCAAAGGAATTATGATTCCCAAATCAAGGGGTCAGAAGCAATGCTCTGATTAGGGATGGATAAGCTGAATAGCCTTAGGGTACAATCAACGACACTTGGATTGGTCGAGAACCAATTCCAGTCAAAAGAATGGCAGCTCAGCCAGAAAGGAAATTTATAAGGATCTATGATGATTGCGGGTATTCGCAAACATATTGAGTCAACAGACTCAAAATAATAATGACAAGGAATGTTAATATGACTACGAGACTTATGGGATTAACCATAATGCAAGCAAGCAAGAATTTCAAGAGCCAAAGGCTCCAGAGGATTTTCGGAAGATCGAATAGTATTTTGAAGACTTTTGTGAAACACATGAACAACTGGGGATGAGCGGATACCCGACAAGTGCGAGGATTTATTTGAAGGGGTATTCATGTGGCAAAGAACTGCTAGGCAGTAGGCACAAAGTATTCTCGGAACAATAGAGAAAACTTCGGGGTATCTTGTAATAACAAGGTCAATGGGGGATGATCGTATGAATGGCAAGTGTAAGTAGTTTCCCATACGGATTTATCGATGGTCGGGAATAGCAAAAGTGATGGGCACAAAGTCTCGAGAGAATACCAAAGAGTATCTCCAAAATCTTCTGGTGCAGTCGGTGATCATCCGGACTAAAGGGCCTCTCCGGTAGAAAGTATTTTCGAGAACCTAAAGTTAGATTTTAGTAAAAATCGTTTAACCCGAATAGAAGAGCGTTCAGGACCCCAGAGTAAAGGTCAAGGAGTAAAAGATCCTAATACCACCCAAATGGCGACGTGGGCCCGTAAGGCACACAGCCAAGTTAGTAAAAGTTTTTGCAATGTCTAAACTCGACTTCGGCCAAGGAGTGTGGAAGGGGATTCCCAGCAATCGGCTCGATACCAACTTGTGACGCCCCCGATTTAATCGTACACTAATCATGCACGCAAATGTGTACGATCAAGATCAAGGACTCACGGGAAGATATCACAACACAACTCTACAAATAAAAATAAGTCATACAAGCATCATAATACAAGCCGGGGCCTCGAGGGCTCGAATACAAGTGCTCGATCATAGACGAGTCGTGGAAGCAACAATATCTGAGTACGGACATAAGTTAAACAAGTTGCCATAAGATGGCTAGCACAAACCGGGATCTGAGATCGAAGAGGCGCAGGCCTCCCGCACAGGATCCTCCTAGCTACTCCCGGTCGCCGCCGTGGCTGGGCTGCACGTAGTAGTAGGCACCTCCAGTAGTAGTCGTCCACCGACGGTGGCGTCGCAGCTCGGCTCCATCGTCTGTTGCAGCAATCGAGTAGAGGTAGGGAAAAGGGGAACAAGGCAACCGTGAGTACTCATCCAAAGTACTGCAAGCAAGGAGCTACACTACATATGCATGGATATATGTGTAAAGGGCCATATCGGTGGACCGAATCTGCAGAATGCCGAATAAGAGGTGGATAGCTAGTCTTAGCGAAGACTACGCTCGGTCACTGTCTTGCAACAGTAGAAGAGGACGATCTGAAGTCCTCCAAGTAACATCACATAGCAATAATCCTACCCGCGATCCCTCCTCGTATCCCCGAGAGAGAGCGACCACCGTTGTATCCGCACTTGGAAGGGTGTGTTTTATCAAGTATCCGGTTCTAGTTGTCATAAGCTCAAGGTACAACTCCAAGTCGCCCTGTTATCAAGATCACGGCTATTCAATAGATTAACTTCCTGCAGGGTGCACCATCTTACCCAAAGACGCTTGATCCCATTTGGCGGACACACTTTCTGGGTCATGCCCGCCGCGGAAGATCAACACGTCGCAGCCCCACCTAGGCACAACAGAGAGGCCAAACGCCGGTCTAAACCTAAGCGCGCAGTGTCCGGGCCCATCGCCTCGAAACACACCAAGACGTTGCGTGGCGGCCGAAGCGCACCTAGCCTAGTGGCGTTCAGTCCAATCCGCGCGCGCCGCCCGCTCCGTCATGACGTCTGAAGTGCTTGGTGATACCACAACGCCGGATACCCATAACTACTCCCGCGTAGATGGTTAGTGCGTATAAGCTCAGAGCCAACTCAGATCAAATACCAAGACCTCGTTAAGCGTGTTAAGTATCCGCGAACGCCGAGCAGGCCAGGCCCACCTCTCTCTAGGCGGTCTCAACCTGCCTGTCGCCCTCCGCCACAAAGATCCACTCATGGTGCTCCACCACCCGACCCAACTTTAGTCTCCACATGTATCATGTATAAAGTATATAGTATATACCGTGATCACCTCCCGAGTGATCACGACCCGATAGTATAGCACGCAGACGGACAAGAATGTAGGGCCACGGATGAAAGTACTAGCATCCTATACTAAGCATATAGGATTGCGTAAGGTAACAACAAAGATAGTAACAAGGACAAAGCTATGCAAGATAGGAGTATCTCAAGCGATAACATGCTACACTACTCTAATGCAAGCAGTATAGAGAAGAGTAGGCGATATCTGGTGATCAAGGGGGGCTTGCTGGTTGCTCACAGCAAGAGAGAGGGTCGCAACACCGTAGTCGAACCGGCAAAGCAGCAGTGTCGGTCTCGTAGTCTACCGGAGAGAAGAGGGGGAAGAAACAATGAATACCAAGTAAACAGATGCATATCGATGCATGACATGACAAGTAGCGATGCTAGGCGTGCCCTAACGTGGTAAGAGGTGGTATTGGTTAAGAAACATCCGGAAAGTATTCCGGCGTTTACGTGTTTTCGAGCGAGAGGGCGGAGGGAAAGTTGCGGGTTCGATAGGTTAGGGGTGTGTGGCGACGAACGGATTGCGTATCCGGATTCGTCTCGCCGCTCGAGCAACTTTCATGTTGAAAATATTTTAATCCGAGTTACGGATTAAAAGATATGATTTTTTAAAGATTTTATTAATTTCTGGAATTTTAATTAATTAATTAATTAATTCGAAAATTGGATTTATGCCGTCAGCATGAGGTCATCTTGACGTCGTGATCGGCGTTGACCGTTGACTTGGTCAACCTGACATGTGGGTCCAGGGGGACCCACCTGTAATCCTCTAATTAGGTTAATTAGGAATTAGGTTAAATTAACTACGCTTTAATTAAACTTAATTAGTTAATTAAATTAATTAACCCGGATTAATTAACTTAATTAATTAATTAATTAATAATTAATTTGTTAAACCATTTTATTTTTATTTTTCTAAATACATTCCGGGGTGGGGCCCATTGTCATTGGCCAGGGGGCCTAGCGGGTTTCTTGGTATTTACTTCATGTATCGTGGAGTCTTGGTATTTGGCGTCGGCCGATCGGCGTAACGCCAGATCGGCAGCGGGGGAGGCAGCCACGGGCATGGCGCGGCCGAGGCCATCGGCAAAGGCGGAGGGGGCTCGTGAACAGCGGCGCAAGGAGAGGTCGGCGAGGCACGCCAGGCGATGTGTCGCCGTGGCGTGGCGGGCTACTCTGAGCGATGGGCGCCGAAGGCGATCGCGGATGGTAGCCGGCGCCAAGGTGGCCGAGAAGCTCGGGGCGATGGGTTGGCCGGCGGGGAGGTTCATGACGACGGCGGTGACGGGCAGCGTGGCTCGAGGTCGGCGGTGAGGAGGGGGGCGGGCAGCAGCGGCGTGGTTAACGGCGGCAAAGCGGACCAGCGGGCGAGTGGTGCGAGAACGCGACGAGGAGAGAGGATCGATCCCAGGGGATCGGGGAGCGAAGGGGAGAGCTCACGGGGGGACGCGTAGGGTCTCAGAATGTGCTCGGGCGGCCGGGACGACCGGCGAGGAGGAGAGAGCGAGGCGCTTCGGCGGCGAGGCGGTCCGGCGAGGCGAGTCGTCGGGCGAACCCGAGGCGAGGGGGGAACGGGCGTCGGCGTCTGCGCGTGAGCGCGCCGCGTCTGAGGGCCGGTGGGGGAGGAGGTGAGGACGGACGGCTCCGACGGGAGGATCCAGCGGTGGTGTCGGCGAAGAGGACGGCGTCGTCGCGCGCGTGGAGGTCGTTCGGGGAGGATGGGTGGAGCGAGCGGCGGCGACAGCGTTCCGTGACGGAGTGTGGCGGCGGCAGCCCGCGACGGCGGCGGCGGGCCCAGCGTCGGGCTCGGGCAGCAGGATCGGGCGGCGTCTGTTGTGCGCCCGATCCAGATCGCCTGAGGTGGGGATCGTGGGAACAGGGGCTAGGGTTTGATCGATGGGGGGGTTATGGGGAGTGGGGTGGGCCGGCCTGGTGGCCCAGGGGCTAGTAGGCCGAAGCCCAGTGGGGAAGGGAGGCTTCTTGCCTCTGTCTCTTTTTTTTCTTTTTATGTATTTTCTTTTCTTTTATTTATTTCCTGTTTTCTTTTAACTTTTAATTTATTTTAGTTTCAATAAATACCAAAGTGGCACCTAAATTGTTCTTACAAATTATGCCACAACCACAAAATGTTTCATCCCTAAACAATATAGTTTAATATTCTACAAAATACGAAAGGCATTTAAATAATGGTTTTAGCTACTGTTTTGATTAGTTTAGTTCATTTAAACATTTTATAAAGGCTTGGTTTCTTCACCAATATTACATATGATTTATTTGTCACTTTTAGAGCATTTTAGTTTTGACATTTGAAAACTTTTATTGTTTGACTTTATTTTGAATTTGAATTTTGAATCGGATTTTGAACTAACCCGAGATTAACTACAGTGACAGAGGTGACGTGGCATCATTAATGGGGATTACTGTAGCATAATTATCCGGGCGTCACAACGACGCCCCCAGCGCGTCGGGTTCGGCCTGGGTCCGTCGACACCAGTTTTGGCCCAAACCGGCGAAAAACAGGCTCCTGGAGGTGCATCTGGGCCGATTTTTGGGCGCTGGCGCTGAAAAATCGCCTGAGGGGGCTATTGGGGGCGCGGCTGGAGATGCTCTTACTCCCTCCATCCTTAAAAGAGTGTACTTCCAACTTTGTTGGAGGGTCAAACTATCTCAAAGTTTGACCGAGTTTGTGCAAAAATATATCAATGCCTATGAAACCAAATAGATATATGATGAAAATATATTTTATCATGAATTTAATGCTACTAATTTAGTGGCATAAATGTTGGTCCATTATTGTATAAATATGGTTAAACATAAAAAGTTTGACTTTCCAACAAAGTTGGAAATACACTCTTTCAAAGACGGCGGGAGTATGAGTTAATACCGGTACGATATAAAATGAATGTACATAAAAAATCACGCACATTCTGTTATGCTGTGTAAAATACAAATAACTTTAGAATTTTTTGACAGTTTTTTAGTTATTCTTCCCAATTTGAGGGTTTGGGTTTTAGAACCATTTTGAGGGTTTGTTATTCCATTCTGAGGGACAACAGCACATTCCTTGGGCTGAGCAACGGCCCATTTCTTTCTCAATTCGAAGCACCCACCCAACCCGAGTGCTACATACACTCGGAAAAAGATTGATTCCAAAGCGCCCGGCTTTACTCCTCCACCGTGCTCTGCTCCGCCGGCGGCCGGCGCGCCTCTCCCCCCTGACCCCGCCTCCACCGGGCGGCGAGCCAAAGCGAGGCTGGAGGCCGGGATCTGGGTACCACGCGCCACGATGCAGCAGCCGGACCTCCTCGGCACAGGTCCGTCCGCCTCCCTACCTCCCCTCTCCGTCCACTTTGCTCTTTTTATCCTCCTCTCGATTCCGTTCCAGTATTCGGCCGATTCCGCCTCAGGGCCACCGATTTTGTGTTGCGATGCAGGGGGAGACGGCGAGTACGAGTACGCGATGTTGGAGACGCTCCTGATGCGGGGGGAGTCCGCCTCGGTGGGAGCACCTCGCTTCGACGGCAAAGACTTTGAAACATGGCAGGCTCTGATGAAGATCCGCTTGCAGGCCTATAGCCTTCGTGTATGGGACATTGTGGAAACCGGTTTCTCTTGTGTGGATGAAGCAAATCCATCGGCTCTCGAGTTGAGGAGCATCCACTGCAATGCCCAAGCCATGAACGCCATATACTGTGCCCTGAGTGATGATTATCTCTACCGGATCTGGCAGTATGAGAGTGCTAAGGAGGCTTGGGACGCTCTCGAGGCTATGCATGAAGACACCCCAATTGTTCGTGAGTTAAAGGTCAAACAGTTGAGGGAGAAGATGAAGTTGTTTGCGTGGAGGAAGCACGAATCCCCTCATGACATGTTTGGGAGGCTCGAGACTTTGGTCATCAAGATGAAGAGACTTGGATGCGAAGAGGTGACCGATTCTTATGTTGTCGAGAAGATGCTTCGTGCCATGACACCAAGGAGCTCAACCTTTATGACTGTCATCCGTGAGGGGCCTAACTTTGAAGAACTCACCCCTCTGGATTTGTTCCATAGTTTCCAGGTCTACGACATGAGGCAAGAAGAATCCAGAATCGTGCGCGGGTATGCGACGAAGGAGGACACTGTTGCGTTGAGCGAGCCCGCCTACGATGCATGGTGCTCTGGAGAAGTGCCTTGCTTCGATGGCACACACTATCTATCATGGCAGCATAGGATGAAATTCCATTTGCTTAGCATTAACCCTCTTCTGTGGAGAATTGTGGAAACTGGTTTCTCTTGTGTAGATAAAGCAAATCCAACGGCTATTGAAAAGAGGAATCGACAGTACAATGCCCAAGCTATGTGCGCCTTATATGGTGCCTTAAGTCATGATCAGTTCATGAGGATTTGCTACTATAAGAGTGCTAAGGAGATTTGGAATGCTCTCCGAAAATTTAATGAAGCAGTTCGTGAGTCAAAGCTCGGCTATTTGAGGATAGATATGGACAGGTTCGCCTTAGGAAAACATGAGTCCCCCAGTGACATGTATGCAAGGCTTAACAATTTGGTCAATGAGATGAAGGGTCTTGGGTGCAAAGAGATGACTGATTCCTATGTTGTGAGGAGGATGCTTCGTGCCATGGCACCAAGGAACCCAAACTTGGTTTTCCTCATTCGTGAGAAGCCTAACTTTGAACTACTCACCTCTCTGGACGTGCTTGCAACGTTCCTCCTCTATGACATGGAGCAGAAAGAATCCAAAATGTCGAGTGGGTATGTTTTACCACGCTCAAGCAAAAAGATCAATGCTGCTTTGAAGGCCAAGCAGGTGCAAGTTGAGGAATCAAGCGATGATGAAAAAGACCATGATCAAGATCGAGAGCAAATTCAACAAGGAATGCAAGAAATGTCTTTCTTGGGGAAGAAATATGAAGCAAGAAGCAAATTCAACAAGGAATGCTGCTTTGAAGGCCAAGCAGGTGCAATTCGAGGGTTGCTTGAAAAGAAAGGCTATGAAGCAAGAAGCAATTTCTCTGACAAGTCCAAGATGAGGAAATCAAAGAGATATTGTTATCAATGTGGTGATCCCAATCATTTCATTGCTGATTGTCCTAAGAAGGAGGACAGGAAAGAAGAGAAGGAGAAGAGCAAGTACAAGAGGAAACCATTCGACAACAAGGGCAAGCCATACAAGCCACACGGGTAGAAAGGTATGTTCCTTTGCTTCATCTTGTACTTTCCATCTAAAACAGAACTACAGAATCAGTCTGTCCGGTTAAGCATTGGCACAATTTA
This sequence comes from Aegilops longissima, assembly GCA_021605205.1. NCBI lineage: Eukaryota > Viridiplantae > Streptophyta > Magnoliopsida > Poales > Poaceae > Aegilops > Aegilops longissima. The sequence goes on from CM038676.1 coordinate 553,909,307, forward strand.
CCATGAAGTAGGTAATGAGGTGTTCTGCGTTACAATAAGGGAATACTGGATTAGAATGCTTTTGGTATCAAGTCGAGGAGAACCGGGATTAAAAGTATGTGTATTAGTGAAATGGCTGCATTGCATTAGAACTAATTAAGTACTCATGTCTGGTTTATAAAGGTTTAACATTACCAGCCGTAAGATTTAGTTCCTGTCTGATTGCTGTCCTCCAAAGGTCTAATTTGATTATTGAGTGGGCAATATAATTCAAGCAAATTAATGAAGTGATAACTATGGTATGACCTTTGGAATGTGTACATTAGTGCAAACTGGAAATGCATAGGCGCATAGCCCAGTAAAAATACCAAAACACGAACCGGTTGCCTCTACCCTCTAGTACTGTTAATTAGCAGAACAGTCGTATGGACAACAGCATGCGAAGCTACATTTGCACATTGTTCTGCCATTCTGCTCTGACAAAGTCAAATTTTGACCTGCACACTGTTCTAACCATTTGACTTTACTACTCCCTCCGTCCCGAAATAAGTGACTCGACTTTGTACTAGCTTTAGTACAAAGTTAGTATAAACTTGAGTCACTTATTTTGGGACGGAGGGAGTATTATTCTATGCATGCTTAACGAATAGGCAGTTCATTTAACTAAATAAAAAATATTTCCAAAACTGCGTGAGGGAGCTTTCAATTCTCTTTTTTATGTTGAAATGTGCTTAAGTTGTGCTCTTATATACGATAAGACAGGAGGATAGCTCCAAGTAAGTAAACTGTAGTGTATATCTAGTAAATTTCTTACCTGCTCACCATTTGCAGACGTTAAAGTCGTAGATTCATTGGGGATGTAGGTTTCGAGAAAAATACTTTATTAGTCACTGTTATGTTTGATCAGTTACATATCCCTTAGGAAATCATGACGGGAACTTCTTTTTTTTTTTGGCAATGAGAACTGATTTCATGAGAATATGTGAAGGAAGAATGAAAGAGGCGATTGATAGGTTTGGTAGAAATGTCACCGACTTTAAAATCCCTTGCTAGCTGTTGGCTTAGTGAAAGGTTATTTAAAATCTGCAATATCATCACTTCGGCAATCCTGTGGGAGCTCTGTAAGTGTAGGAATTATATGATCATTGACTATATTTTTGACTGGCATTTTAGGCTTTATTTTCAATGATTTGTAACATTGAGTTTGCAAATAATTTGAACCTGTTAGCGCTGTATGACTCATTGGTTTCATTCTGTAAAATGGAGCAGGGGTGGCTCAACCCTGTTCATTGAAAAAAAGAGGTCTTTCAGTTAGCTTTAGGTAGACCGTGGACTTACTTTGAATTGTTCTTTGAATCTTGTCATGCAGCTTGTCATCCCATGGGCTAGGAGTGATGTCTTGAACCATTCCAAACTTGTAGTTCAAAACCGATAATGACTGCACAATGTAAGATGCATGGACATATCCAGGCGGCATCATCGAGAAAGCACCTACTAGTTGTGGGCATACACACCCTGAGGCACTGTCTTCCCTGATGCTTATCTTTTGGTTGAACATCAGATATTGAAACCAGCTCTGAACATACCATCTGCCTGCTTTCATATTCTGCATCCCACCATAACATGCTCAGCGTAACATCGACATTGCTTGAGTGCCGCCTATATGCTCTTTTGTTGCATTGCCTATGTTATCCTGCATCAATCTACTGGCAAGTTGTTTTATGTGCTCATATCATGAATAAGAAGATTGTGTTTTTCCCTGCGTCGACAGAAAACTGAGGAGGTAGTAACAAGCACCAAGCAGTGAGGTCACGAGGAGAGGGCAAGTCTTGCTTTATGCCAACCCCCCTGTAAGCTGTAACTTGGTGGTCGTTCCACTCTGCTTTGCACTTGGAGCTTGTATCTGACCTGTGTAGATCATGGACCTGCTCTTGCTGTTTTGTTTCCTGAGAATAATGTGTCTTTGTAGATGGTAGCTATTGTTTAAATGTTTCTGCTTAGCTCCCTGGGTTTTCGTACACCGGCCTGTTTCTCATCGCCAGGCTTGACAGTTCTGATAGCTTCGTCGTCTCTGCTTTTGCATAATTCTGCTTGTAAGAAGTGGATGGATCTTGGTCGCTACACTTGCTGAGACATATTTGCTGTTGGATGAAGTACTCTGATCCTGAATATATAAAGCTGTTGCTTGGATGATGAAGTAGTGATATACTTTTGCTGCTGAGATGGTGACATGCATATTAATATTTGTGTGATGAGAGGAAGCATTGAGGCACAAGTGTATGCCTCCGTTCCATAATTATTGCTGTGGTTTTAGTTCAAAAAACCACGACAATAATTATGGAACGGAGGGAGTAGCATTTTATTGCAATCCTTATTTGTTTTTCTCCAAGGCATCATCTTATGGGTGGTATGGAGTATTCGGTAGATCTCTGCAACTAATTCACAATAGAATAGCATACATCCACACCAGAAATTAGAAGGCCGTGAACAACCTAGTCTAATACCGCAATGGCCTTGTGTGATTCAATAGCGAGTTGCATGGTGAGTTCATTGGGAGGAAGTCTGATTCAATAGCAAGTTGCATGATGAGTTCAACAGGAGGAACACGGTGATAGGATGAAGCCGAGGCAACATAGGAAACTATGCTGGCGAATGCAGGCATTGACCCATGCGCTACAATAGGCTAGTTATTTTGAGAGACACAAATATATTAATCTTTGATAACATCGACCTAGTACTGTGCGCGAGGAGGAACACGTCATCACATTACCGCCTGGTGAGCGGTGATCAGCCTGCACATCTTGGCTCAAATCGTCGACAATCTTGGGAGACATATAGCTCCAAAATAGAACTTTGGCCATCTTCACACAACACTACCAGTAGGATTTGTCCCACAAGGTTTGAATTGACCCACCATATTTTCCTTTCAAATCATGTACTACCTAAATCATCTAAATACATGCAAATAAAACAGAGCATTGCTATAGTTGATGTAGTGATCACAAATTCACAATCAAGCTTCAACAAGTACTGCCTATTAGTAAGGATAGTTGATGCATGAACCTGCATAAAGCACTAAACTTCAATTACATCTAGTTAATTAATCAAAGTATATAAGCCAACATCTGATTGTAGTGACATCTAACTACTCAAAAAATGCATTTAATGGTACCAACTTTTATGTGGTGTTGGACATTATCCAGGAAGTTCCGTTGTTGTCACTCTGAAGGCTCCATTGTGACCAAAGAAAAGCTGAACAGGACCAGAAGCTTTGAGCTAGAAAATGGTTAGTGTATTAACCAGTTTGCTGGCATATGTAGATCTTAATCAAGTAACCTTTGCTTCAGCCTGGCCTGAATCATTCTAGGATGGTCCCTAGTACATTTCCCAAGCCAAGGTGTGCCATCTTCTATGATCCATCGTTCCTCAGGAACTTTCTCAGCTTTTTGGCCACAAGGATATTAAGACAAACTTTGAACTCTTTGTATTATACTGTAGAGTTTTCATAGAAATTAGTTTCCTCAATCAGCAACTGGAACAACCCACGAATACATGCTAATAAAGAAATATCTACCTTCATGACCTGGCAATCTTTGTAGTTCAGAGAGATATGTACACCTATCAATGAAGCTAGTACTTATAATATTTGATACCATTATAACACTGAGCTATCAGATATTCAAATAGTACTCCGTATAACGTAAACCCACAAAAGTGAAACTTGCTTCAGGTTTCTCGAAGCCTCAAATAGAAAAGAAACCGGCCAGTGGATAACTGCTTTGGCATTTGAAACCTTATTAAAGGAGTACTTACAGCAGTCGACGAGTACACACGCCGGGTCCGACTTCTCCCATGAGTCTGGGTGGCCCGCTAAGGGTCAGCCTGAAGACACCACTGGTCTGACCGAGTGGACCGAGAACTGCTGCCGGCGCCGGCACCCGTTTCCAAACCCTCCGGCCATGGAGAGGCGCCCCCCTGGCACGAGCTCGTGGACGATGCTCCTTGTCGAGGCGGAGATCCCACCGTGACGTGCAGGAAGCACAACACCTTTGCGTCGCCGTCCATGTCCACAGCGTCATGCTTGGACATCCCTTGCGCTTGGCCATTCACCGCGTCATGAACTGGATCAAGTTTGCTGCGTACCCGCCCATCACGAACATGATGACCCTGAAGGGTCTGCCCAGCGACGTGGTGTTCGAGTTCCCCGATAATGGCGCGCTCAGCGAGTAGCTGCACGTCGACAGTGGCGAGGTGCACGTCGCGCTGGACGTGGAAGGCGGGCTCAACTACCTGCACAACTACACTGACCCTCCCTACCTGGACAAGAATCTCAAGAGCAGCAACATTCTCCTTGATGCATGTACTGGTCTGTGTCGTAGGCACCCCTCTTCGGCTGTTGTCAAAATTTCTGAAAAATACAGTTAACACCTGCTATCAAAGTTTCTGAAAATTCCAGTTTCATCAGTCGTAGCTGCTGTTGTTAAAGTTCAGTTTAGTCAGTTAGGATTAGTGCCAAGTTGGGAGTCTCTTGTTCATTGTCTCTTGTACATCGTCTTTAACATGTTGACTCTATGACAACTTTAATCACCATCAGAAAAGTCCTGATTAGAAATGCTTTAGGATTTCTAACAAACCCCATGATGCAGCAGACTGGTATTATGAATCAAAAATGTTTAGACATCCTGTAATTCTATTGCAACAAATATGAATCTCACCTGCCAATGGAACCTAATCCAACAAATATAGGTAAAGATAAATAACAACTTCCCATGACGAAGTGTTCCAAGCCATCACGATCTGCATACTGTGAAATGGAGAATTGTCATCTCCAGCAATAACTCCCCCTAAAATTGCCAGGCCCTTGCGGGCCAAGACCTCCAGCTCCCGCTGGCGCTCAGCAGCGCCTCGGAGATCGATCGGCCGCCGCCGCCGCCGCCTCCCAGCGTCGCCTCCCCGCCGCCGCCGAGTGCGCCCGGCGGGCCAGCCGCGGGCGGCGGCGGGCATTCCTCCTTCCTCGGCCCTCGTGGCGTGGCGCGGGCCGTCGATCGGGGACAAGGCGCCTCGTCCGGCTGGTCTCCCGGAGGCGGGACGGCTGGATCCGCGGCGATCGGGCTAGGAGGAGGTGGCGCGGTGTGGCGGTGCTGGTGGCGGGTTTTGATCGAGGTCGTCTTGATCTAGATCGGGTTCTCCATCGGCGTCGCCGCAATGTGGAATCGGATCGGCGGCAACGTCATCGGTTCGGGCGGAGGGCTCTGTTCCAGCCAACCGCGAGATCGGACGCCGTGGCCTCCGGTGAAAATCGCGTCGACCGCGGTCATGGCGGACGATGGCGGCGTCTCGAGCGTCGTTCCCTTCTCGAGGCATCGCCGTTGCAGTCACGTCAACCTGATCGAAGGCTCCGAAAAACCCTTGATCGGATCTACGGATCGGACGATGACGACGTTCGATGTCGTTCTCCCTCTGGGGCATCGTTTTGGAGCAAGTGTTGGCTGGAGGGACAAGAGGAGGAGCGGCGTGGCATCCGCACGTCGACAACGGCGGTCTCAGCGGCATGGAGCAGCGGGGTCTCGCTGGTGGGCGTGTGATGATGGACGAGTGCAGGATGGTGGCGCTGTCTGGCGTCGTGGTGGCGTCGATGGCAGTGAGGCCTGGCACGGTTCATGCAACAGTTCAGCTCTGAAGATGGATTGATGGTACGTGGCTGCGGCGGCCTCATACCCAGAGGTTGCGAAGATGGTGGCTTTGGTCTTACTGTTGTACGACTTTGTAAGGTCTTGTGTTAATAATCAATAAAGTGGCCGTATGCATCGTCCAGATGCAGAGGCCGAGGGTATTCCTCCTTTTCGAAAAAAAGGAATAAACTTAAAGCCAGAAAAAATCTAATACATTGCAAGGCCAATATAATCTGCCATTTTATTACAGAGTACAGACATAGTGTTAAAAACTCTCATTCTATGAACTATAGAATATAAAAAACTGACGTCAATTTCCTTGCTGAAACCATATTTGCTCAAGTAGAAATGAAATTCCTAGAAATTTATTTATCAAAGAACAATTATAATTGAAAGAAGTTGTAATACTTCACTTGCGTACCACTAATTTATCCTAGTCCAACTAATATATACTACCATCACTTTTCTCTGACTTAAGTTTCACAAATAATCCACTGAATATAACATGCTTTTAGACAAAAGCATCAATGCAAATCTCATTGAAATCGTTTGATATATGTTATAATGCACTGAATTTAACATGTTTTTTTTCCCGCAAAAAAATATATATTGCAAGTTGTACAGCAACAATGGCCACTCTGCACACACATTCAGTGATTTGAAATTGAGTCCTGCAGTTGCAAGTAGAGTTGACCTCGGTAATGTTGCTGGGAGGGCTTGTGCATGTGGCTGCAAGCTTGCAGAGGTTGATTCCCTTTGAATAGAAGTGCATCTTGAGTTCTTGACTTGAAGGCCGTCAACACAAGATTTCATCTACAGGTTATACAAAAAATTAGTTGCCTGAGCAATTGAAAAAGTGGAGGGCAGCGAGGGCGAGTGCAAGACTGTACGTGCACTCGATGAGCTGGGGGGCATGAGCCAGGCAGTTGCTGAAGTCGAGATGCCAGCCAGGCCTACGATCACGCAGAGGCACGGGAGGCCACAGCTGCCAGCACCACCCTCACCATGGCTCGAACCGACGACCGCTTCGTCGCTCGGCGATGAGCCACATGACGAACTGGTACGTAAACTGCGCGCCGCTCGCCGGCATCGATGGTGGGTAAGGCACCATCGGATGGTAGCCCTCCTGCTGCATCGCTTCCTTCGGGGCTGGTGGATCCGCTGCAGCGTGCTGCCGCTCGAAGTTGTCATAGGCAGGAGGAGGTCAGCGAAGGCGATAGAGCCACGAGATCGAGAGCGATGGAATTGGAGGAAGGGGCGCGTGGGCCTTGGAGGTGGGACGACGTGCGTACGTGGGCTGTTTTATTTTGTTTTTGATTTTTCTTTCATTCGAGGTCCTTTTTTTCCCGTACGAGAGGGAGGGGATCGAAAGAGGTGGGGGTATCGAAGGAGGTCACGTTCGATCCCCTTTAATAGAGTAGAGATTGATCCAACTGCTCGTGGTCGTTCGTTTGAACATGTTGGGAGGTTGGAGTCGCCGTTTCTGCAGGCGAGTTTGCTGGGCTCTGAGCAGCTACCAGTGCCTCTGTCGACGAGCACCGACATTGTAAGTTTGAGCATCCATTTTTTTTTGGAAATGGAGACATGCCCCCCGCTCTGCATCATGATAATGCACGCGGCCCTCTTATTAACAATTCAGAAAGTACCATCATAAAATTCTTACAGCTGAGCAAAACAAAGTAAAATAAGGAAAATTACATGCGAACAATGACAACCGATACGGTAAAGTGAAGGATAAGCTCCCTAGACTCCTATCCTGTTATGCGAGCGCCATCCGAATCGGTTGAAGATAACCCGAGCTACCATCTTTCATTGGTTGCACCCAGTAACCAAAGGCTCTCTGGAGTACAAATGAGTGAGTAAGGACCACATACGAATTCAAGCTATAGCTCGGAAGATAACTTGCAAAAAAGTTACAGTGTGTTGTTTGTTAAAAATCATATCATTCCTGCAGTTCCATATAGCCCATAACATCGCACATATTCCAATCCGAATACAAGCCGCAGTAATCTGTTCAACCCCAGCTAACCACGTCCCAAACAAAGACGCAATATCTACTGGAGGATTAATATTAAAAGCTATATGAATCGTTCTCCAAAGTAACCGGGCAAGTGGGCATTCAAGAAATAAATGTTGTATTGTTTCATCATGATCACAAAAACAACACCGCGAACTGCCTACCCATCGCCTCTTAATTAAGTTGTCCTTTGTGAGTATCACTTGCTTGTGGACAGACCACATAAAGATTTTAATACGCAAAGGAATCTTAACCTTCCAAATGTGCAGCGACCTTGAGAGGGGGCTAGAATTAATCAGATCCATATAGAAAGATTTCACCGTAAACATCCCATTCTTAGTTAACTTCCATTGTGTTGAATCCAGCTGGACGGAGAGTTGAACTTCTATCAATCTCCGAACCAAGTGCATCCAGGCGGTCCTTCTCTCACCAACTAACACACGTATGAACTGGATGTTCAAGGGAATAGTTTGAAGGATGGTGCCTACGAGTAGTCCTCCTTACGTTGCACAATATTATAAAGGGTAGGATATTGGACGGCCAGGGGCATCTCTCCTAACCACGTGTCCTCCCAAAATCTTGTTGACACCCCGTTGCCAATCAAGAATTTGACCCTACGAAAGAACAGGTCCTTCGTTCGCATAAGTCCCTTCCAGAACGGTGAGTCAGTCGGTCCCATGGTAACCTGGGCTAGTGTTTTCGAATGCAAATACTTATTGCGCAGAATTTGAGACCACATGCCCTCCGGTTCTGTCTCTAATCTGTATAACCATTTGCTCATAAGACATTTATTTTTTATTTCGAAGTTCTCAATACCGAGACCCCCTTGGTCTTTAGGTCGGCAAAGGATATCCCATCACGCGAGACGGTATTTCCTCTTGGCCTCATCAGACTGCCAAAAGAAACAAGATCTAAAGAAATCAAGTCGCTTTCGGACCCCTTTCGGAATTTCGAAGAATGAAAGTAGAAACATCGACATACTAGTCAATACTGAGTTAATCAGAACTAGCCGACCTCCATATCACATAAGCTTGCCCTTCCAGCAGCTAAGTTTTTTTTTCAATTCGTTCTTCAATACATTTCCATTCTTTATTGGATAGTTTACGGTGATGAATCGGTATACCCAAGTAACTGAATGGTAAAGCACCTAATTCACATCCGAACAATTGTCTGTAAGTGTGTTCCTCGTCTTTGGCCTTCTCAAAACAGAACACCCCGCTCTTAAGAAAATTAATTTTTAAGCCGGACAATTGTTCAAAGAGACACAAGATAAGTTTCATATTACATGCCTTAGCCATGTCATATTCCATGAATAGAATAGTGCCATCAGCATACTGTAGAATGGATACCCCTCCATCAACTAGATGAGGAACTAAACCCTCTACATGGCCATGCTGCTTGGCCCTGCCAATAATGACGGCCAGCATATCTGCCACAATATTGAACAGAAGAGGTGACATGGAATCCCCTTGTCGCAACCCCTTATGTGTTTGGAAATAGTGACTGATGTCATCGTTCACCTTGATTCCAACACTACCTTTCTGGACTTGGGTATCCACTTGGTTCCTCCAAGTTTCACTAAAGCCCTTCATGCACATTGCCTGCTGAAGAAAAGGCCACTTTACTTTATCATAAGCCTTCTCAAAGTCCACTTTGAAAATAACCCCATCCAGTTTCTTCGAGTGGATCTCATGAAGCGTTTCATGTAGAAAGACCACCCCTTCCAGTATGTACCGTCCCAGCATAAACGCTGTCTGGCTTGGCTGGATCACTGGATCAGATGAGCAATTTGTGTCAATCTATTGGTTCCAACCTTTGTGAAAATTTTGAAACTCACATTCAGCAGACAAATGGGCCGGAATTGTTCGATCCGAATAGCCTCATCTTTCTTAGGTAACACTCCAAATGGCCATCGAAAAAATCGTGAAACATAGGCATAAGATCATCTTTAATAATATGCCAACATTTCTTATAGAATTCAGCTGGAAACCCATCTGGTCCCGGTGCTTTATTCGACTTCATTTGGGATATTGCCTGGTGAACTTCTTTTTTAGTAAACGGTGCCGAGAGAACATCATTCTCTGCTGTCTGTAATTGAGGTATATCATCAATCACAGATTCATCAAGTGACACCGTAGTTGTATTCGGGGGTCCAATTTTTTTATAATAATTAGAGATATATGCTTTCAGATTTTCATGTCCCACTATTGTCCCCTCGTCCTGTTCAAGCTGTATGATTTTCCTCTGCCTATGTTTACCATTCACAACCATATGGAAGAATTGTGTGTTGTCGTCCCCTTGAACAACCTTAATCGTTTTCGCACGCAACGCCCACTTCAGCTCCTCCTCTTGCAAGAGAGCTCGTAAACCTTGCTCAGCCTCGGACTTGGTTCGTTGCTCATTAACAGTAAGGAGAGTGGCTTCAGCCTTTAAGTCTAGTGCCTCAATCAATTGAGTTAGACGCTCTTTTTCTTGTTAGTAAATCCCACTCTCATTTCAGGCCCATCCTCTCAGAAACTGTCGGAGATGTCTAATTTTATTTTGCCATCTCTCAACATGTGTCCTTCCACTAACAGGCTTAGCCCATTCTCGTGCAACCATCTCCATATATCCTTCTCGCTCAAACTAGCTTTGCTCGAAGGAGAAGATATTTTTATTTGCCACATGGGTAGCCTCACCCGAGTCTAAAAGAAGTGGTGTATGATCCGAGATCGCTCTCTGCATCGCATGGACCGACACCAACGGGTATTTTTGTCCCCACTCCACACTAGCAAGTACCCTATCCAGCTTTTCATAAGTCGGAATAGGTAACGAGTTGGCCCATGTAAACTGTCTACCGGTGAGCTCTATTTCTCTCAAATTGAGACTCTTGATAATCATGTTAAACATCATAGACCAACGTCCATCAAAATTGTCATTATTCTTTTCATCTCTCCTCCTGATGATATTAAAATCCACACGACTAGTAATGGCAGATTTTCCGATCCACAAATCCGCACCAGATCGACCAGAAAATCAGGCTTAAATTCAGGTTGTGCTGCCCCATATACAGCTACTAGAGCCCATCGGAACCCATATTTTGAACGCTCCCTGAATTTAACCGAAAAGTCTCCCTGAACCACATTAAGCACCTCTAACGTCTCACACCGTACTCCTAGTAAAATCCCGCCGGATCTTCCTCTAGGAGGTAGGATGTGCCAGTCAAAATTGATACCATTGGAGAGAGTTTGAAGAAACTGTGATGTGAAATTATCTCGTCCAGTTTCCAAAAGTGCAATAAAGTCTAAGTGCTGTTCTATCGTTGTCTCTGCTAAGAATCTTTGTTTAGCCAAGTCAGCTAGACCTCTGCTATTCCAAAAGAGTCCTTTCATAGATCATCATGAATTTTTTTTCTTAAGCTTAACTCTAGCACTTCTGCGTACTGCCGATGTAGGATAAATTTCCGCTTGCAGGGCCGTTTGGGCTTCTACTCAACATCCCGCGGGAAAGTAGGATTGGTGACAACAGGAGCTGCACCCTCCATCAGGAGAGTCTCTATCGTGTCTGTATTTTCCAAATCCTCCTCACCCTCAACCTCCGCACTAGGCAAAAGATTATTACATATATTTGTGAGATCAACCATTCCTAAATTGTTTATTTCATTGTCATTCATAGGTTTGATAGATGCAAGATTCCGAATGATTTTGGAAGCCTCTCCGCTTCCAAGTCTAAAACATCATTAACGGACTTGACGACCCTGGTTTCATTTGATCTCAAAGAAATTCCTAAGTCGTTTGCCTTATCTACTATTTCACTCTCAGAGAAGTGCAAAATTGAACAACTTTTAACAAAAGAAGCACCTGTAGTAGCCTCGACATCACGAAGCATGGTGGCCCCCTTGGCAAGCGCTAGCTGCAGGTCGTCCGCATCCGGCTGTCCCTGGATCCGGTTGCTGACACGCCTGCCAGCCGACACAGGATCCGCTATCCCGCCGAAAGCGATAAGCTCCTCCGCCGTCCTCTCTCGAGGTGTATCCTCCCGACTCCTATGCCCATCCGGTATCGTCGGTGAAGGAGGATAGGGCGTAGTCGAGCGGACCTCGGCCGCAAAGGTCAAGGGGGAAGAGGATCTTGGAGCCGCCTGCTCACGAGTCCCGCTCCCTCTCCCCACCGGAACATCTCGTCCCCTGGCCACTCTGCACGGCGCGGTCATGCGGGGGGGGGGGGGGTTCCGACACGGGACTCCTGCCCGCACCTCACCCCCAGCTCGCTGTTCTGCACGACGCGGTCCTGCGGGGGGGGTTACAACACGGGGCTCCTTCCCGCACCTCACCCCCAGCTCGTCCGGTGTAGACGGGGTGGGAAGGATGCCATAGACCTCCTATCCAGGCGCCCCTCCCAAGGAAATCCAGTCAGGCGCAGGTAGTCGGGTGCTATGGGTCTCCTGTCCATGCCCCCCTCCACTTGCGGCCAACCCGACAGTGTCGACCTGCCCACCGGGTGTGGAAATCATGTCTGGGCTGCAGACGACGTGTCGCTCAAGTGCCGTCATCGCCTCGCAGGCCAGACTCACCACCGGTGGCAACTCAAGTTCCGTCGGGTCGTCTGCCTCGACTCTGGTGCTCCATAACCGACTAGGAGCTGACCTCGGTCCAAACGAACCAAAGCGAAGTGTGTTCATTGGAGTTGTGGACGGGGGCGCCTCTTTGGCAGAGCTGTTTGCCTTATCTGGTTGCGCAGTAGGCCCCTTGTCCGACTCCTGTGGTGAATCATCGGACCCCTTATCCTGATACCCGGGCGCTCCGCCCCCCTTAGTCGTGTCCATATCCTGAGTCTCATCCCCATCCTGGGAAATCGGAGTATCCTCGATCTCAAGCTCTAAAACATAAGTGACTCCAGCATGTGTCCATCTAACCACATCTGGTATGAACTCAACACTCACAACACTGACCAGCAACCTCGCAACCCCTTGTGCATGAGTGAAAGGCATGTCAACCTTTTTGTCTTACCAATTATAGAGCCCAAGCTCCAAGCAATCAGAATGTGCTTAATCAGTTTTGGTGGTGCACCAAAGAACCGTACCCACACCTTCTCCAAAGGTGTGCTGTAACGCCCTCGATGCGACTATATCTCCCACGTGTCGAAGCACGACTTAGAGGCATAACCGCATTGAAAGCAATGTTGCAAGTGAGGTAATCTTCACACAACCCATGTAATACATAAGGGAAAGAGATACATAGTTGGCTTACAGTCGCCACTTCACACAATACATAAATAAACATCCATCATCCAGATTACACTCAAGGTCCGACTAAGGAACCAAAATAAAAGAAGACTACCCCAAATGCTACACGGATCCCGATCTTCCCAACTGGGCTCCACTACGATCATCGGAAAAGACACATAGTAACGACCACGTTCCTCATCGAACTCCCACTTGAGCTCGGTTGCGCCATCTCTGACCGCATCGCGGCACTGCAACTGTTTTGGTAGAATCTGTGAGTCACGGGGACTCAGCAATCTCACACCCGCGAGATCAAGACTATTTAAGCTTATAGGAAGGACAGAGTTGTGAGGTGGAGCTGCAGCAAGCGACTAACATATATGGTGGCTACATTCGCAAAAGAGAGCGAGAAGAGAAGCAAGGCACGGTCGTGAAGCTAGTAGCGATCAAGAAGTGATCCTGAAACTACTTACGTCAAACATAACTCCAACACCGTGTTGACTTCCCGGACTCCGCCGAGAAGAGACCATCACGGTTACACACGCGGTTGATGTGTATTAATTAAGGTCAACTTTGGGTTATCTACAACCGGACATTAACAAATTCCCATCTGCCTCATAACCGCGGACACGGCTTTCGAAAGATAATACCCTGCAGGGGTGTCCCAACTTAGCCCATTATAAGCTCTCACGGTCAACGAAGGATATTCCTTCTACCGAAGACCCGATCAGTCTCGAATCCCGGACTACAAGACATTTCGACAGCAATAAAACAAGACCAGCAAAGCCGCCCGAATGTGCCGACAAATCCCGATAGGAGCTGCACATATCTCGTTCTCAGGGCACACCGGATGAGCAGTCCGTACAACTAAAACCAGACCTCAAGTTTCCTTGAGGGGGCGCTGCAAAGCGCTCTAGTTTGGGCCAACACTCAAAGGAGCATTGGCCCGGGGGGTTAAATAAATATGACCCTCGGGCTCGCGAAAACCCGGGGGAAAAGGCTTAGGTGGCAAATGGTAAAACCAAAGTTGGGCCTTGCTGGAGGAGGCTTATTCAAAGCGAACTGTCAAGGGGGTCCCATAAATCACCCAACCATGTAAGGAACGCAAAATCAAGGAACATAACACCGGTATGACGGAAACTAGGGCGACAAGAGTGGAACAAAACACCAGGCATAAGGCCGAGTCTTCCACCCTTTACCAAGTATATAGATGCATTAATTAAACAATAGATATTGTGATATCCCCAACAAGTAAACATGTTCCAACAAGGAACAACATCTCCATGTTCCAACAAGGAACAAACTTCATCTTCTCCTGCAACTAGCAACGCTACAAGAGGGGCTGAGCAAAGCGGTAACATAACCAATCAACGGTTTGCTAGGAAAGGATGGTTAGAGGTTTGACATGGCAATATGGGAGTCATGATAAGCAAGTGATAGGCATCGTAGCATAGGCATAGCAAAAGAGCGAGCATCTAGCAAGCAAAGATAGAAGTGATTTCGAGGGTATGGTCATCTTGTCTGCAAAGTTCTCAGAGTTGTCGAAAGTTTGATCCTCGTAAGCGTTCTCAACAGGTTCCTCGTTCACGTACTCGTCTCCTGGCTCTACCCAAAGAAAGAACACAAACAATGGAACCACAATAAATCACGGTGCAATGCACAAGCAACATGATGCAATACATGGCATGATATGCGAGATGTGATATGCAATGCGTATGCGTGTTCCGGAAGGAAAATGATGAACCAGGCATCAACATGGCAAACCAAGTATGCCGCTGGAAAGGTGAGATGATTTCGGTTGAAATCGATATAAAGATCACCGGATTCGGATGCATGGTTTGCAAATGACAAGCAAAACAAGAATGGCACAAATCTGCCATTAACAGCATGATGCCACTTAGCAAGCAATAAGAAATTAAGGTACTGCACCCAAACGTACCAACAAAGCATATGGCAGTGATCTACTCAGGATGCTTGACAAAAGATGAACACTGAGCTACGGCTAATTCACACCATAACAGGTCCAAACAAGCATGGCAAAAGTGCAAAATATATCAGCTGCACAGACTTGGAGAAAATACTGAACATGGCAGAATCAGCATCAGGAAGCAATGTTCAGAGCAAGCAAACTACATGCTACAGGAACTTATAATAGCAAAACAAGGAATGTCATGAATCTACTCAAAGCATAGAACAAAAGTCCCTTACTGACCATGAGCCAAAAGGGATCAGAAAATGTAATAGCACCCATGTAAACATAGCAAGTTCCGTTAGAGATTTCAGGAAACAGGGCATGACATTGACAGAATTATGTAGGCATCTTCGCGAGCTCGATGCACTCACTACAGAGCATCTCATGATAAACTAAGCATACATCCATCAAGAAGACATGTCATAGAAGCTACACATGGCAATAACAACATCATAGCATACACGGATCAACTATAACAACCTTGGCAAAATTGAATAACATGTAAACAATCTGCCATGAAACATTTTATAGCAAACGTAGAGCTCGATTGACTCAAGCTATGGCACTCCATAATTACAAACAATGGCATGGATGGATAGAGAATAACCATATGTTCAAAACATCCTTACTGAAGTATCTCAAAATATGCATGGAACTCTCTGTAGCATCAAGTTAACATGGCATAAAAATATCAGCAAAACAGGGGCTGAAATCAGCAACATCATGAAGCCTACTTTGCATGCTTGTGCTAGTCACCACAGAGATCACAAAAATACATGGCATACACCCCTGTAAAGATGGCATGGCATATTACAAAACACATATAGGACTCAAGTTCATAGGATGCACACATCAATCATGGCAAAAATGACAAAAGTGCATGTTCTGATAAGAATCTGAAACTAACATCACATAGCCCTCTTCTAACAGCATTTCGGGCATCACGATGAGCTCAAATGAAAATGATGCAATGAGAGGAAATGATCTACTCATCGAGACGAACATTTAGGTATGCAATACGCCCCAAACGGAGCCACGGGTGCAAAGTTATGACATGATGAAAATGCAACAATAATCTGCCAGGATAAAAGACTAAGAGGAAATAAACGGGGGGAGGAGAAGTCAACCCTCAGATCCGATCGGATCCGAGCCGGCCGGCGGCGTGGGAGATCGGGGCCGGAGAGGGAGAGGCCGGAGGAGGCGACGGGCCGAGGCGGCGAGGCGGCGACAGAGGCCGGCGCGGCCGCGGCGCGGGGCGAGGCGGCGAGGCGGCCGGCAGCGCGGCGCGGCGCGGGCGGCGCGGGCGGCGGGCGGCCTGCGGCGGGCGGCGCGCGGTCGGGCGGCCGAGGCGGCGGAGCTCGGGCGGCGGAGGCGCTGGGCGCGCCCGGGCGTCTGGCAGGAGGGCTCCCTTTGGGGCGGGCGGCGCGGCGGGCGGGGGGGCGCCACGTGGCGGCCCTGGATTGGCGGGCGGCGGCGGACGGACACGTCCGGCCGTCGGGATTTCTTCCGGCGGCGCGGAGAGGAGCGGGGCTAGGGTTTCGTCCGGAAATGATCCGGGATTTCGGGGGAGGGGGTGTTTTTATAGGTAGAAGGAGCTAGGAAGCTCCAAATGTGGTGCAGTTTTCGCTCACACGATCGTGATCCGATGACGGAGAGCATGGAAATGACTTAGATGGGTTATTGGGCTATTTTGGAGGGGTGTTGGGCTGCAACTTAAAAGAGGCCTTTGCGAGAGTGCGGTTAACCGTTAGAGTATCAAACGAGCTCCAAATGACGCGAAACTTGACAGGTGGTCTACCGGTGGTGTACCAAGGCCACTTGACAAACCTCGGTCCATTCCGAGAAAGTTCAGTACCCGCTCACGGAAAAACGTAAAAGGGGACGCCGGGGGACATAGGAGTGCCAGATTGCAAAACGGACAACGGGGAAAATGCTCAGAATCATGAGACGAACACGTATGCGAATGCGATGCACATGATGACATGATATGAGATGCATGACATGAACAAAATGCAAAACGAAAGACAAAAACCCAACCACGGAGGGAATATCATATCACAATGCCGAAAATGGCAAGAGCTGGAGTTACAAATATGGAAAGTTACATCCGGGGTGTTACAACACTCCACCACTACAAGAGGATCTCGTCCCGAGATCTAGGACTGAAAGAACTTAGGATATTCGAAACGGAGGTGATCCTCGCGCTCCCAGGTGGCTTCTCGGTCAGAATGGTGTGACCACTTCACTTTCAGGAATTTGATTGTTGCGAGTCTTGCGCTCGGTTTCTTCAAGAATAGCAACAGGGTGCTCATGATAAGAGAGATCTTCTTGGAGGTCAATTTCTTCGAATTTGATAGTGCGCTCAGGAGTCTTGAAGCACTTGCGAAGCTGTGACACATGAAACACATCGTGCACGTTCGCGAAGTTGGACGGAAGCTCAAGTTGATAGGCGAGATCGCCTCTTTTGCCAATGATCTTGAAAGGACCCACGTATCTAGGGGCAAGCTTCCCTTTAATACCGGGCGGCGAGTGCCTTTCATTGAGAGACGCGGAGGTAGACATGGTCTCCGATTTCAAAAGCCACATCACGGTGCTTGTCATCATAATAGCTCTTCCGCGCGATTATGCGGCTTTGAGATTCTCACGAATGACTTTGCACATTTCTTCGCTTCGTGATCAAGTCGCTGCCAAGAAGTTGGCGCTCATCCGTCTCGACCAATTGAGAGGAGTACGACACTTCGCCATAGAGAATTTCGAATGGGGCCTTGCTCGAACTCGCTTGGAAGCTGTTGTTGTAGGAGAACTCGCATATGGAAGACAATCTTCCCACTTCATACCGAAGGAAATGGCACAAGCCCCGAGCATATCTTCAAGGATTTGATTTACTCGCCGACTTGGCCACTTGTTTGAGGATGGAAAGCTGTGTTTGAAACGAATGTTGGTGCCCATGGCCTTCGAAAAGAATCCCAAAACTTGGAGGTAAAGATGCTGCCACGGTCTGAAGAGATCACTTGTGGAATGCCGTGCAAGGAGACAATCCTGGAGGTGTATAGCTCTGCCAACTGAGTTGCTGTGATGGATTCTTTGATAGGAAGAAAATGAGCCACTTTAGTAAGCTTGTCAATGACAACGAAGATAGCATCATTTCCATGCTTGGACTTTGGAAAACCAGTCACGAAGTCCATTTCAATATGATCAAACTTGCATTCTGGAATAGCAAGAGGTTGGAGGAGACCAGCTGGTCGTTGGTGTTCTGCTTTCACCCTTCTGCAGACATCACACTCATTCACGAATTGAGCAATTTCTCGCTTCATTCGAGTCCACCAATATGACTGTTTGAGGTCATGGTACATCTTCGCACTTCCGTGATGAATGGATAGAAGCGAATTGTGTGCCTCGCTCATAATGACTTTACGAGATCACCCTTAGGAACCACAATCCGTCCTCAAGAAAAGAGTATATTTGTCATCAATGTGGAAGCACTTGTACTTGAATGCCCTTGTCGATACCACGCTTCACCTTTTTCACCATGGTATCCAGGAGTTGAGCCTCACGAATTTGGTCTTCCAAAGTAGGAGAGACTATGAGGTTGGCAAGAAAGCCTTGAGGAACAACTTGAAGATTCAGCTTGGAAAGCTTCACAGAGATCCGTTGGAAGGGCTTGAGGATTAAACTGCTGCAATAAGCCTTCCTGCTCAAAGCATCTGCAATCACATTGGCCTTGCCCGAGTATATTCAATACTTGGGTTGTACTCTTGAATCATTTCACCCATCGAGTTTGCTCGAGGTTGAGGTTGGGTTGAGTGAAGATATACTTGAGGCTCTTGTGATCGGTGAATATGTCCACTTTCCTTCCCAACAAGAGATGTCTCCATGTTATCAATGCATGGACAACTACCGCCAACTCAAGATCGTGAGTGGGGTAGTTCTTTTCGTTGGGCTTCAGCTGACGAGAGGTATAGGCCACAACTCTCTTCTCTTGCATTAACACAGCACCGAGACCTTGAAGAGAAGCATCACAGAAAACTTCAAATGGCTTGGATTCATCAGGAGGAGTTAAGACAGGAGCTGTGATGAGTTTCTCTTTGAGAGTATTGAAAGCAACGCCACACTCGGGAGACCGACATACTTCACATGCTTCGGAGGAGGTTGGAAAGAGGCTTTGCAATCTTAGAGAAGTTCTCAACGAATCTTCACAAATAGCTTGCAAGACCAAGAAAATCATGGAGCTGCTTGACATTCGAGGAGGTTCCGAATTCACAACTGCAGACACCTTCTCGGGATTAACAGCGATGCCCTTGGCGGAGATGATATGACCAAGGTAAAGAACTTCATCAAGCCAAAATTCACATTTGGAAAACTTCGCATAGAATTGATGTTCTCTGAGCTTGTCGAGCACCAATCGCAAATGTTTGGCATGATCCTTCTTATTCTTGGAGAAGACCAAAATATCATCAAGATAGACCAAGACGAATTCATTGGTGTAGGGGTTGAAGATGAAGTTCATCAATCAAGAGAATGTTGGAGGAGCATTGACAAGGCCGAAAGACATGACAATATATTCATAAGAACCAAAGCTTGTTCTGAATGCTGTCTTGGGAATATCTTGTTCATGAATGCGAATCTGATGATAACCCATACGAAGGTCAAGCTTGGAGAACACTTTAGCACCTTTGAGTTGCTCGAATAGCTCATTGATGTTGGGAAGTGGATACTTGTTCTTGATAGTCTTCTTATTCAATGGACGGTAATCGACGACAATCGGTCCGTGCCATCCTTCTTCGGACAAAAGAACACCACAACCCCAAGGAGATGAACTCGGTCTGATCAAACCCAGACGCTC
This sequence comes from Aegilops longissima, assembly GCA_021605205.1. Classification (NCBI taxonomy): domain Eukaryota; kingdom Viridiplantae; phylum Streptophyta; class Magnoliopsida; order Poales; family Poaceae; genus Aegilops; species Aegilops longissima. The sequence goes on from CM038676.1 coordinate 553,928,992, forward strand.
TTGTTCATCGAGCTGCTTCTTCAATTCCTTCAGCTCATTAGGTCCAAGCTTGTATGGACGCTTGCAAACGGGTTCGCCAGGGCTCAAGATCGATAACGAACTCAATCGGCCGGTGAGGAGGCATACCCGAAGCTCTTCCGAAAGACATCTTGGTACTCACAAACGATCGAATCGAGAGATAGCATCCAATTCGCCCTTCTCATTGAGAGAAAACAACCGAATGGTTTCATCACGAGCGGCATAGATGATCACATCATTAGAAGAGTGTGTCAATTGAATTTCCCTGGCAGCACAATCAAGCTGAGCTTTGTGCTGAGAAAGCCAGTCCATCCCGAGAATAAGATCAATATCCGAGTCACCAAGAACAATTGGTTTAGCCAGAAATCTATAGTCGCCCATCTTGATAGAAACATCCGGGACATAATTATTAGCTGTCATTTGCTTACCCGGGGACACAATTGATAAAGAACTAGGCAATTCTTGATAACCCAACTCATGCTTAGATGCAAATGGTCTTGAGATGAAACAATGCGATGCACCAAGATCAAATAAGACTTTTGCAGAATATCATTAATCGAGAGATTACCCATTATCACATCAAGAGATTCCTCCGCTTGAGCTGCATTCATCATGTTCACCTTTGCAGACTTGGGATTATGCTTGACCACCGCATTGCTGGAAGATCTCACAGAGGAGGAGGCGGAAGGCGCCTTTGGTTGAAGCACTTGTTCGCATAGTGACCTTTCTGCGACATTTGTTGCAAGTCACCTCTAAGAGCGGACGGTGATAAGGAGTATTTGACCTTGGAGCTTGAGAATTAGACTTGTTCTCGATAGCCTGGGTTGGGCGGGTGGGAAGATCCACGACCACCTGAGTTCTTCTCACGATAAGGCCGACGGAACGGAGGAGGAGGAAGGCAGAACTTCTGCTGCTTAGCTGCCACTTGAGAGGAAGAAGAAGACTGAACTGCATCCCCGATTCTCTTCTTAGAAGCCTCACATTTGAGCTGGGCAGCTTCTCGCTTCAAAGGCCATGTTGTAGAATTCATCATACTTTTCTCGCTCAAAAGCACGAGAGCTAATTGCAGATCTTCTCGAGACCACCTCTGAATTGATAGATCATACTCTTTTCATCGTGGACGCCTTGCTTAGCGGGTTTAGCGAAGTTCTCGAACTGGATATTGTATTGATACACAGACATGCCGCCTTGCTTGAGATTGCGGAACTCCTCACGCTTGCTCTCAACAACACTTTTCGGGATGTGGTGAGCTTTGAAGTCTCGGCGGAACTCATCCCAGGTAATGACACGACCTCCTCTGGAATCTTTGTATTGCTGGTACCACTCAGCAGCTTGGTCCTTGAGTTGAAATGAAGCAAACTTGACAAAGTCCTCAGGTCTGACATTGCTACATTCAAAATGTTTGCAGATGTCCACAAGCCAATCGTCGGCGTCTGTGGCCTCGACACAGAAACTGAAAGACTTCGGCTGATTAGCGAGGAACTGATTGAGGGTAGCAAAGTGCGGCTGGTTGTTGCCTTGGCCTTGATTTCCTTGGTTGCCTTGCCCTTGGGTACGCTCTTGCAAGAGTCGCAAAATCATCTGAGCATTGGCATTGGTGGCTGCCATGATAGCTTGCCATGCCTCCGGAGGCGGAGGTGGAGGTGAAGAGTTCGACTGACTCTCATCATTGCGTTCCGGATTCAGACGCGTTGGCGGAGCCATCCTGAAGAGGGTGACATCCGTTAGCACTTTGATAGACAGATAGACAAGTTGAATCAATGGATAGAAATTGCAACATATAGTCTTCACAATAAACATTCGAACAAGGATGAACGAATGAATTCCAAAGCTAACATCACACGTCCATTAAGGTGAGAAGCCACTTGATTAAGGGTTGATGAAAAAAAATAACAAGGTACGATCGAACAAATAAGTGGTAAGGATTACCCAATCGCAAACCAAATATCTCGGGAAGAAATGCTAGGAGCTACTTGAATCCCACCTATAAACTCCCAAACTTTCTGGTTATGCAATCTGGTGTTGGGGATACAGGGACACAAAATATATCACCCAAACTAACAATACCTAGATCCAAATTGTATCCATCCATCAACACATAACCAAGAAACCTTCGAAATCGTGTACCTCGACCTTCAAAAGCATCCGTTATACGAGTCATGGCAATACTCCCGAGCTCGCCCAATCTTCGGGTTATCGGGTTATCTCACCAACAACTGTACAAAAGAGATTTTCGATGTCGGCAAAACTCGGGTATTCCGAATCTGCAACGATAAAATTGTGACGACAACACCTCGGAGCTCAACTCCCGGACACCGCCACAACCCCTAAATGTCGAGGCACCAAGAACAATGTTCTCGCCACAAAACCATCGGAACGATTCCAAGATACCCGCGTGATCCTAAATTTTTTAGTGAAATTTGAGGAGAGGAGAGTCAAAACTTCTCGTCCAGAGACCTCACCAGAGCGACGACGGGACTGGGAGTAAAAATAATCCTACTCTCGATATATATAATCCTAAGACTCAAAACATTTTGTTCTAGACTCAACAACGCCAAACAAACAATCAAGCGAGGGCTCCTAAGTCGGGATGGCTCGATTACCAACTTGTAACGCCCTTGATACGGCTATATCTCCCACGGTCGGCACGACTTAGAGGCATAACCGCATTGAAAGCAATGTCGCAAGTGAGGTAATCTTCACACAACCCATGTAATACATAAGGGAAAGAGATACATAGTTGTCTTACAGTCGCCACTTTACACAATACATAAATAAACATCCATCATCCAGATTACACTCAAGGTCCGACTACGGAACCAAAATAAAAGAAGACTACCCCTAATGCTACACCGATCCCCGATCTTTCCAACTGGGCTCCACTACTGATCATCAGGAAAAAACACATAGTAACGACCACGTTCCTCATCGAACTCCCACTTGAGCTCGGTTGCGTCATCTGCGTGACCGCATCGCGGGCACTGCAACTGTTTTGGTAGAATCTGTGAGTCACGGGACTCAGCAATCTCACACCATGAGATCAAGACTATTTAAGCTTATAGGAAGGCCAGAGTTGTGAGGTGGAGCTGCAGCAAGCGACTAGCATATATGGTGGCTACATTCGCAAAAGAGAGCGAGAAGAGAAGCAAGGCACGGTCGTGAAGCTAGTAGCGATCAAGAAGTGATCCTGAAACTACTTACGCCAAACATAACTCCAACATCGTGTTGACTTCCGGACTCCGAGAAGAGACCATCACGGTTACACACGCGTTGATGTGTATTAATTAAGGTCAACTTTGGGTTTTCTACAACCGGACATTAACAAATTCCCATCTGCCTCATAACCGCGGGCACGGCTTTGAAAGATAATACCTGCAGGGTGTCCCAACTTAGCCCATTATAAGCTCTCACGGTCAACGAAGGATATTCCTTCTACCGAAGACCCGATCAGTCTCGAATCCCGGACTACAAGACATTTCGACAGCAATAAAACAAGACCAGCAAAGCCGCCCGAATGTGTCGACAAATCCCGATAGGAGCTGCACATATCTCGTTCTCGTGGCACACCGGATGAGCAGTCCGCATAACTAAAACCAGACCTCAAGTTTCCTTGAGGGGCGCTGCAAAGCGCTTAGTTTGGGCCAACACTCGAGGAGCATTGGCCCGGGGTTAATAAAGATGACCCTCGGGCTCGCGAAAACCCGGGGAAAAGGCTTAGGTGGCAAATGGTAAAACCAAAGTTGGGCCTTCTTTGGAGGAGTCTTATTCAAAGCGAACTGTCAAGGGGTCCCATAAATCACCCAACCGTAAGGAACGCAAAATCAAGGAACATAACACCGGTATGACGGAAACTAGGCGGCAAGAGTGGAACAAAACACCAGGCATAAGGCCGGGTCTTCCACCCTTTACCAAGTATATAGATGCATTAATTAAACAATAGATATTGTGATACCCAACAAGTAAACATGTTCCAACAAGGAACAACATCTCCATGTTCCAACTTGGAACAAACTTCATCTTCTCCTGCAACTAGCAACGCTATAAGAGGGGCTGAGCAAAGCGGTAACATAGCCAATCAACGGTTTGCTAGGAAAGGATGGTTAGAGGTTTGACATGGCAATATGGGAGGCATGATAAGCAAGTGATAGGCATCATAGCATAGGCATAGCAAAAGAGCGAGCATCTAGCAAGCAAAGATAGAAGTGATTTCGAGGGTATGGTCATCTTGCCTGCAAAGTTCTCGAGTTGTCGAAAGCTTGATCCTCGTAAGCGCTCTCAACAGGTTCCTCGCTCACGCACTCGCCTCCGGCTCTACCCAAAGCAAGAACACAAACAATGGAACCACAATAAATCACGGTGCAATGCACAAGCAACATGATGCAATACATGGCATGATATGCGAGATGTGATATGCAATGTGTATGCGTGCTCCGGAAGGAAAATGATGAACCAGGCATCAACTTGGCAAACCAAGTATGCCGCTGAAAAGGTGAGATGATTTCGGTTGAAATGGATATAAAGATCACCGGATTCGGATGCACGGTTTGCAAATGACAAGCAAAACAAGGCGGCGGAGGCGAAGGGGCGCGGCCCGGCGCTGGCAGGAGGGCCCTTTGGAGCCCGGCGGGCGGCGGCGCGGCGCGGCGGGGCGCGCTTACCACGTGGCGGCCCCGGATTAGCCGTCTTGGGGCGGCGGACGGACACGTCCGCCGTCTGGATTTCGTCCGTGGCGGAGAGGAGCGGGCTAGGGTTTCGTCCGGAAATGATCCGAGATTTCGGGGGAGGGGGTGTTTTTATTGGTAGAAGGAGCTAGGAAGCTCCAAATGAGGTGCGGTTTTCGCCCACACGATCGTGATCCGACAACGGAGAGCATGGAAATGACTTAGATGGGTTATTGGGCTATTTTGGAGGGGTGTTGGGCTGCAACTTAAAAGAGGCCTTTGCGAGAGTGCGGTTAACCCTTAGAGTACCAAACGAGCTCCAAATGACCCGAAACTTGACAGGTGGTCTACCGGTGGTGTACCAAGGCCACTTGACAAACCTCGGTCCATTCCGAGAAAGTTTAGTACCCGCTCACGGAAAAACGTAAAAGGGGACGCCGGGGGACATAGGAGTGTCGGATTGCAATACGGACAACGGGGAAAATGCTCGAAATCATGAGACGAACACGTATGCGAATGCGATGCACATGATGACATGATATGAGATGCATGACATGAACAAAATGCAAAACGAAAGACAAAAACCCAACCACGGAGGGAATATCATATCACAATGCCGAAAATGGCAAGAGTTGGAGTTACAAATATGGAAAGTTACATCCGGGGTGTTACATGTGCCCTCTGGTTCCTCCTGCTTCCACTCATCAAAAGCAATAATAATGTTGGTACTTGGGACTCTGCACAAACCCCACTTGAGAAAATGCATCTGATCCTCTTTAGTGGGAAAATCCACCTTCTAAGCCTGTCCCTCTAACTTTTCCAAATGCCACTGATAATTACTTGGCACCAGGTCACGCAGTTGTCTCACGATCTGAGACTTAGTTAACTGTCCATTAGTAATCCGGACTCCTGCTGGGAAGGAACTCTCAACCATCTGCGGTAGAGGGTCCACCTCCGGTGTCTTAAAGAACATCAACTCCTTGAAATAGACACCAAATATGTTAATGCCAGGTTTAGGACCAGAAAGGAGTGGGCAATCACCGGTCACATGCTGAGGTCGGAAGCAATAGTCGCACAGCTCATTAGTACACTCTGCCACAAAGTGACCGGGTTCACCACATCTATAGCAAGGCAACTTTTTCTTCTTAATTGCCCACTTCGAGAGTTTTTCTCCCTCCGCTTTCTCCGACCCTTTGTCAGACGTGCCATCCCTAGGTTTAGCAGCTCCAGAAGCCGCCGGAACTGTCACTGCTGCCAGATCCCTAACCGCGTCAACCGCAGCCACGGGCAACGTGTATGAGTCTCCCACCACATCTGCTGAGTACTCAAGCTCCTCCCCCGAGGCCATGTCCGCAACAGGCGGTGGTGGCGGTGGAAGATGTCGAGGTGGAGGTGGGCGTCTCCCTCTCCCACCACGTCGATATTCACCCCGGAAGTGATCACTTGGTCCGGCGACGCCTTCAACAAAATTACCGGGCGGGCCTTGAAATGACCTGGACCATCACCGTTGTACTAGTTATATCCACGACCGCCACCGGACGAAGATCCACGGTGCAGCCCCTCACCATAAGCATCATATCCATCGTCTCCCCTCTGCCCGTAACGGTTGTAATTCTGCCCATCTCTAATGTATCCACTATATCCACCACGCCCCTGCGCACCGCTACCCCTTCCTACGGCCGGTGCCTTGGCTGCCGGTGGCTGCGGCGGTTCCTCCGGCTGACACGCGTTTGACCGATCAGCATATGCCATCGCTTGAGAGCTAGAGGCATCATCCACCGAAGCCTGCCGCACGGTGGACTGAACACCCCGGCCAGCCCCGGTTCTAGGCTGTAGCCCCATAGCCGTCGGCCCTTGAGGAGGCAGGCCGCCGCGTCCGGCAGCGCCTACCCCACCAGCAAGCGGGGCGCCGCGGCCAGCACCACCGGCGCCAACGGCCGACAGAACACCACGGCCGGCACCGCCGACAGCAACAACACCAATGGCCGGTGGAGCGCCACGACCGGCACCACCAGCAGCAGAGGAGGACGGCGGCCCTTGCTTGGTGGGCGGCGGCCCTCGGCCCACCATGTCGCCGGCGCAGGATATCTTCCTCACCCGACCCGAGCCCAGAGATGGAAATCCCGGAGCCGAAACCCTAGACATGATCGATGGAACGTCTGGCAGCGGCGATACATGCACGTACGCATGTTGTGGATCAGACGAGGCTTGGGCCTCTGGCTGGGCCTCACCCGAACCTAGAGAGCCCACGACCATCGCTGCATCCAACCCGGGTCCAAGGCCCAACAGCATATTCAAACGAGCCCGTCTGGCCGCTCGAATAGTGTTCGCCGATCTCGCCATCGGCGAACTAGGCGGCGGCCGACCAATCTTTCCTTTCTTCTTCTTCCGTGTGACAAGTGTCCAAGTGTCCGGCAAAAAATCTGACAAATTCACAGGTTCACAGATTACCTTAGGGATCAGACCGATCCATGGCTTCATGGAGGGCTTGGAATTTTGAATTTTTGAGCGATGACGAACGGTTGTGACCTTGGGCTCCGGCAACGGACCCGCACCCTGTGAATTCATGGATGTAGTTGTGGATGGATGATTCTCCACCTGCTCTTCGTCCTCGCTCTCAATAAGTGCCCAAAATCGTCCTCCCGGTCATCCAGGGACCATCGACTCTGTCAGATCGACCATCACCGGTGCCTTCGGACGTAAATCAACCTGCATTCATTCACCAACAACCACATCATACTCATCAAATTTGAAATTAAGCCCTACCTCAATCATGTCGCCGTTGGGAAGATATTGGCCGGCTAGGACATCGTTCTCCAAATGGAAGAGAGCCATCCAGCGCGAATGCGGAGTGAATCTCAGGCGCCCTTCGATCCAGATGCGCGGATCCGTCCTGACGGAGAGATTAACCCGCCATTGTGTCCAACTTCACTCCTTCTGTCCGATCTCATTCTGCGTCGAGGCACCGCGATCACCACGTGATCCCGCTGGCCCCTTCTTTCCTCCCGGCGGCGCCACCACGAGAGCACACGGAGAACGTGATCGGATCTGTGGAGGCCCCCCTACAGAGCCACCCGGCGAGGAGCGGGACGGCAGCGGTGATCCGGTCGCCTCAGGCGGCCTTGTTTCCAAAGCATGCATGTAAATTGGTTCTAGTAGACCAGCCCTTTTCTATCCTCGGAGCGTCCATGGTCGCGTCTCTCACTCTACTGGCAGATCCAGGACCTTTTTTTCAGTGAGAAACCTCGACCCCTGAGTGTGAGCGCAGCAAATAGCTGCGCCCTCTGCCTCTGGCGTCAACAGAGGAGAGGACTCGAGACTCGAGAGATCACTTGGCCCTGGCCGTGGCTGACCGTTGTCTCTCCCGTGCGTTTGCGTCATGGGTGAGCATACTAAGACTACCCACAGTGGGAGTAACATAGATAGTAACATCGCACATATCTAGATAAAATAGATGATGTGGCAAGCAATAAATGAAGAAAGAGAGGCATGTGGTAACATAGCTAGTTACTACTAGTATGAGTAACATCACACATATCAAGGCAAGATGAGTCTATAGCCTAATAAATGAAGTGTTGCATGTTACCACACATATGTTACTCCCCACTATAGAGGTAGTAACATAGAGTAGTAACATGGACATGTTACTACTCTATGTTACTACCCATTGTGGCCAGTCTAATAATAGTACGTGGAGCCGTGGATGCGCTAATCCATAGTGATTTATTACCAGATCATCAATCTTATCACCAACCAACTAATTCCCACGCTTTCTTTTGATCAATCGCGTCTCACGTCACGCCTGACCTGCACCCGTAACGTCTCTCTCTATTTCCCTCTTTCTCTCTCTGCACGCTGGTCCCCTCCGGCCGGCCACCCTTCCTTTCCTATCCTATATCCCGTCCATCAGAGCGTTGATGATCTGTATCAGCATGCATGCATGCACAAATCAACCGTAAGTGCCCTTGTGGCAAAATTTTGTGTTTGACCCTTTTGTGACACTATTTTGGGATCTGACCCTGTTTTGAACTTTTTTTTGGGATCTGACCCTTTTGCCTACCGCCATGGGTTTTGGCGGTAGCCCCCTAACCCTACCGCCGTAGCCCTGACGGTAGGTGACGTGACGGCACCTGACGGTCGTCAAGTGCAGCAGACGTGGAAAAGGGCCATACCGCCATAGACCCTGGCGGTAGGCTACTAACACCTACCGCCAAGGCCTTGAAAGTAGGGTCCTGGGGTGGATAAGGTCGTGGTCTCCCACACCCACTCATTCAACACAAGTCACCCCACCACCACTCCCCTGAGCTCAAGTCACCCCCTCTCTCTTTGTACCACCAGAGCCTCTCAAATCTCTCTCATTTGGTTGATATTTCTCCGGTGGATTCGTAGCACTTTTATCACCCAAGGTACCTCTTTCACTTCCCCTCATTTTGATTGGTTGAAATCTTGGTTTTTTTTTACATTTTCTCATTTTATTTCAAACCCTAGTTCATCATTTTGGTGTGGTCAAATCAATTAGTATGATGCATTTAGGGTTCTGTTTGTTATTTCCTTATGTATTATGTGCCTAGAATTGTTTGTGCATCTAGATCTAGGGCTATGATTAGTGGTCATCTTTGGGGTTAGGGTTAGCCTTAAGAAAATAATTAAGATCAAGATCACCTTAATTGTAACCAAGTGTTGTGCTCCGTTTGATTTATTTTGTTGATTGTCATCTTAAACCCGTATATTCATGTAGGATGGACATTGCAGCTATGAGTCTGGCGGTAGCGTGTGAGAAGGTTGTAGCAGAGCGACAACGTGGTATGATGAGGGAGCTTCAAGCATGGTTAAAGAGTTGTGATGTGGCAAATGCGGCCATGACGGATTTTATCAAGTATTACATTATCGAGGAACCTTGTGATGGTAAGGAGAAAAAGTTTTCCGGAGGCTTGTGAAAAAAAGATACTTCATGAGCTGCAGGAGATGGAATATGCTTGCAGACACGCTTTGGCAATGGAGATTGGGTTCTCTGTCAGCAAATAAGAATTCCAGGAGCTGGACTTGACAAAACCCGGACATGTCACTAGATGGGCAATCACACAAGGTGTACCAGAGAATCCGGACCGAAGTTCTCGATGGGGCTGGTTCCACGAAACGAATGGTGTGTTGGGTCATTGGGCTGGATCGATCGACTTTCGACTGAAACCTAATCGTGATCGTGATGAACAAATTGAATGTCTTATATCTTTTAGAGATATTTTTTCGGTGTAGAAAATGTATGCTCGAGCTTGAGCTTGTAGTTTGAACTCACGTCATTTGAATCGCAGATGTTTTAAGCCATTTGAACAAGTGTCATTTGTGGATGTAATGAACTATGCTGAGTTATGTATGTCCTTGCTACTTAATCATTTCTGGATGTCATTTCTGGATGTTAGTTCATAGAAGTTTGTAAAAAAGGGGTGAAATAACTCTATTCTGAGGGGGTTGGCACCCTACCGCCAAGGGGTTTGGAGGTAGGCTAGCCAACCCTATCGACAATCAACCCCCAGGTCCATCACAACAACTAATTGAGGGGGGTTGGCACCCTACCGCCAGGAGGTCTGGCGGTAGGGTAGCCAACCCTACCAACAAAAAAACCCCATGTCTGTCGCAACAACTAATTGAGGGGATTGGCACCCTACCGCCAAGGGGTTTGGCGGTATGATAACCAACCCTACCGACAATGAAATCTCCAGGTCCATTACATAAACTACATTCGAAGGGGGGCACCCTACCACCAGCTTGTCTGGCGGTAGGGTCCTGAACCCTACCGGCAGGGCCTCTGGCGGTAGGTTTAAAAACAGATCACACACTCTGTTTCTTGTTCATTTAACACTACGCACAACAGTTTATCACATAATTCATGACAATAACAAAGAAATTACAGACAAACTTTGGTCTATGAGATAGTTCTGACGACAAATTCATTACAAATGTCAAATTTAGGTCTACGAGGTAGTTCACGACACATGGCTTCTTGCCTTAGTACTAGATAGTTCATGATAAATGTGGCATGGCTTCATCCGGTTACATGATGAGTCCACCAAAGAAAAGGCCCTACTGAGTCATACGAGGCCATTTTCCCTTCTTGTCATGTGCCTTATCCTCCTCTTGCGCCTCGCGAGCCTTTGCAAGCTTTCTTGCCCTCTCCTCCTCATGAGCAAGCTTCGCTTGGCGTGCCCTCTCCTCCTCTTGTTTCTTCCGCTCCAGCCTCTCCTTCTGACGATGCTCCTCCTCCAAACCTCTTCGAAACTATTCTTCGAACCGCCGTTGGCGCCTAAGACAATCTTGATATTGGTCCTTTTGGACATCTTCTGGCCCTTCATGATCTATCCATGTGAAGTACTTGCATAGAGCAGGCGGTGACTGCATGCACATAATTCGTTAGTGCTCACACAAATTTGAAAGAAACATGTTATTTTTAAGACATACTTGCTGTAGGTCAATAGGGGTTAGTTGGAAGTGCACGATCATGGGCATAGTTGGGGCATACAAAATATATCCTTCCCTCCGTCCATGACTTCTTTTGGTCGGTGGAAACCTTCACCTTGCAAACATCTCCACACCAACATGGTGGGATTTTCACATCTTTCTCCTTCACCTTGTCCAAAGATGCGTTTTCACACTTGTTCGACATGTCTTCTTGGTTAGCACACGGCGCCCTCGTCATGGAACCGGATGAAGCCATGCCTACAACAATTAAAGATGATAAGTCAAACATATGAACACATTGACATGTAAATAAACAAACAATTAAAGATGTTAAGCAAATATATCAATAAAGTGAAATGGATGGAGATAAGTAGTACCATTCACATTATTTCAACCATCCGGCTTTAGCAACACATCAATAGGCCTTCCTATATCAACCCGATGTGTCCTAGAACCACCGGATCCACGACCACCACCTCTCGTCCGACCTCCACGGCCCCCTCTAAGACTCATCCTTCCTCCACGGCCCCCTCTGATGACCCACAAGTATAGGGGATCTATCGTAGTCCTTTCGATAAGTAAGAGTGTCGAACCCAACGAGGAGCAGAAGGAAATGATAAGCGGTTTTCAGCAAGGTATTCTCTGTAGTATTGAAATAAGTGGTAACAAATAGTTTTGTGATAAGATAATTTGTAACGAGCAACAAGTAACAAAAGTAAATAAAGTGCAGCAAGGTGGCCCAATCATTTTTGTATCAAAGGACAAGCCTGGACAAACTCTCATATAGAGAAAAGCGCTCCCGAGGACACATGGGAATATCGTCAAGCTAGTTTTCATCACGTTCATATGATTCGCGTTCGGTACTTTGATAATTTGATATGTGGGTGGACCGATGCTTGGGTGCTTTTCTTACTTGAACAAGCATCCCACTTATGATTAACCTCTATTGCAAGCATCCGCAACTACAACAAAAGTATTAAGGTAAACCTAACCATAGCATGAAACATAAGGATCCAAATCAGCCCCTTACTAAGCAACGCATAAACTAGGGTTTAAGCTTCTATCACTCTAGCAACCCATCATCTACTTATTACTTCCCAATGCCTTCCTCTAGGCCCAAATAATGGTGAAGTGTTATGTAGTCGATGTTCACATAACACCACTAGAGGCTAGACAACATACATCTCATCAAAATATCGAACGAACACCAAATTCACATGACTACTAATAGCAAGACTTCTCCAATCTCCTCAGAAACAAACGTAACTACTCACAAAGCATATTCATGCATAAAGGATCTGAACATATGATCTTCCACCAAATAAACCAACTAGCATCAACTACAAGGAGTAATCAACACTACTAGCAACCTACTAGTACCAATCCCGGACTTGGAGACAAGAATTGGATACAAGAGATGAACTAGGGTTTTGAGATGAGATGGTGCTGGTGAAGATGTTGATGGAGATTTCCCTCTCCCATTGAGAGGAGTGATGGTGATGACGATGGTGATGATTTCCCCCTCCCGGAGGGAAGTGTCACCGGCAGAACAGCTCTGCCGGAGCCCTAGATTGGTTCCGCCAAGGTTTCGCCTCGTGGCGGCGGAGTTTCGTCCCGAAAGGTTGCTTATGATTTTTTCCTCGACGAAAGACCTCATATAACAGAAGATGGCCATCAGAGAGCCAACAGGGGGCCCACGAGGCAGGGGGGCGCGCCCTGTGGGGTAGGGCGCGCCCCCGACCCTCGTGGCCAGGTGGGTCCCCCTCTGGTGTACTTCTTCCACTCAATATTTTTTATTATCCAAAAATGACTTTTGCGGAGTTTCAGGACTTTTGGAGTTGTGCAGAATAGGTCTCTAATATTTGGTCCTTTTCCAGCCCAGAATTCCAGCTGCCGGCATTCTCCCTCCTTATGTAGACCTTGTAAAATAAGAGAGAATAGGCATAAGTATTGTGACATAATGTGTAGTAACAGCCCATAATGCAATAAATATCAATATAAAATCATGATGCAAAATGGACGTATCAACTCCCCCAAGCTTAGACCTCGCTTGTCCTCAAGCGGAAGCCGATAACGATAAATATGTCCCCATGTTTAGAGGTAGAGGTCTGGATAAAAGTAAAATACGGACATGAAGGCATCATGATTATTCTCATAATAGCAACATATATAGATATTGTCATATGATTTCTTATGCTCAAGTAATAATCTATTCACAAAGGAAAGTATGAATCAGAAACTTTATTGAGAACTAACAAATTATAATCTTGGTCATTGAAGCAATTGCAATTTATCATAACATCAGGAAGAGCCTATGTCAGATCTTTATAGCAAGTCCACATACTCAACTATCATTTAGTCTTTCATAATTGCTAACACTCACGCGATACTTGTGGTTACGGAGTTTTAATCGAACCGAGAAAGATAGGGCTTATTGTTTCGCCTCCCAACCTTTTACCTCAAGGGTAATGTCAACAATAATAACTCATGCTCCCCTACATCCAATTAGATATATCTATCAGGATCTTTCCAACACATTGTGCTTGCCAAAGGATAAAATGTAAAAAGGAAAGGTGAAGATCACCATGACTCTTGCATAAAGTAGAAGATAATAATAAAAGATAGGCCCTTCGCAGAGGGAAGCAGAGGTTGCCATGCGCTTTTATGGTTGGATGCACAAAATCTTAATGCGAAAGAACGTCACTTTATATTGCCCCTTGTGATATGAACCTTTATTATGCAGTCCGTCGCTTTTATTTCTTCCACATCACAAGATTGTATAAAGCTTATTTTCTCCCACACTAATAAATCATACATATTTAGGGAGCAATTTTTATTGCTTTGCACCGATGACAATTTACTTGAAGGAGCTTACTCAATCCATAGGTAGGTATAGTGGACTCTCATGGCAAAACTGGTTTAAGGGTTTTTGGAAGCACAAGTAGTATCTCTACTTAGTGTTGAGAATTTGGCTAGCATGAGGGGGAAAGGCAAGCTCAACATGTTGGATGATCCATGACAACATACTTTATCTCAGATATAAGAAAACATAACCCATTACGTTGTCTTCCTTGTCCAACATCAACTCTTTAGCATGTCATATTTTAATGAGTGCTCACAATCATAAAAGATGTCCATGATAATATATTTATATGTGAAACCCCTCTTTCTTTATTACTTCCTATTAATTGCAACGATGACCAAAGCTATGTTTGCCAAGTCCCAACAACTTTTAATCATCATACTCTTTCTATGTGAAGTCATTACTCCTGATAAGATCAATATGAATTCTTTATTTCTTTTTATTCTTTTCTCTTTTCTTTTATTCACTCAAGATCATGGCAAAATAATCAAGCCCTTGACTCAACACTAATCTTTATTATATATAGCTCACGGACTCGATTACAAAGAGAGATCATAAAGCAAAAACTCAAAACTAGATCATGCCATAAACTTTATTCTACTAGATCAAGATACTACTAATAGGATCGAACTAAGAAAAACGGTAAAGATAGGAGTGTGATGGTGATACGATACCGGGGCACCTCCCCCAAGCTGGGCAGTTGCCAAGGGGAGTGCCCATACCCATGTGATTATATCTCCTTTGCTAGTGAAGAGGATGGTGGTGATGATGGATAGTTGCACATCGAGCGTAAGAGGTCCTCCAGCTTGCGGATAATGCCCTTGAGTGCAACAATATGCTCCTTCAACAAAATATTTTCACTTGTGAGATACTTGTTCTGTATACGAGCTAACTCAATCATCTTGAAAGCTTCGATCTCAGTTGGGGTAAGAATATTATGATCAAGTTGAAAGATGTCTTCTGCTGCCGGAACTTGGTCCTCCGTGGCCTTCTTGATCCATTCATCCTTGTTGATCTCCATGGGTTACCTCTTCAGCTCTATCTTCATCAGCCAAGCATCGTTGTCACCATTGTTGGAGGAGGGGGACGACATGATGCCTGGCCTGGACAACCCTGACAGGAGACAGCTAGAAACAAGAAAATAGGATAATTGCGTGATACGGGAGTCAAAACCTTCGGGAGAATATATAATGAATTTTTACCGACCAAAATACGTATCGTGCAAGAAAACGGAGTCCGGAGAGCACACGAGGTGCCCAAGAGGTAGGGGGGGGGGGGGCGCCCTCCACCCTCGTGGGGCCCTCGTGTCCTTCTCGGACTGCTTCTTATTTTTCTATTTTTCTAATATTCCAAAACGGAGAAATATTGCCTTAAAAACTGTTTTCGAGTCGGTTTAGTTACCGTACCACATACCTATTCCTTTTCGGAGTCTGAAACATTCCGGAAAGTGTCCCTTATGTATTCCTCTAGGGTTCCGGTTTCAATAACATTGGTTTCAACATTTATGGGATTACCTGAGATATAATGTTTGATTCTTTGACCGCTCACCACCTTCGGATTTGTGCCTACGAAGTTGTTGATTTTTATGGCACCGGAATGATAAACCTCCTCGATAACGTAAGGGCCTTCCCATTTAGAGAGAAGTTTTCCTGCAAAAAATCTTAAACGAGAGTTGTATAGCAATACATAATCACCTACATTAAACTCACGCTTTTGTATCCTTTTGTCATGCCATCTTTTAACTTTTTCTTTAAACAACTTGGCATTTTCATAAGCTTGGGTTCTCCATTCATCAAGTGAGCTAATATAAAATAACCTCTTCTCACCGGCAAGTTTGAAATCATAGTTGAGCTCTTTAATAGCCCAATATGCCTTATGTTCTAGTTCGAGAGGTAAGTGACATGCTTTTCCATAAACCATTTTATACGGAGACATACCCATAGGATTTTTATATGCAGTTCTACAGGCCCATAATGCATCATCAAGTTTCTTGGACCAATTCTTTCTAGACCTATTGACAGTCTTTTGCAAAATTAATTTGAGCTCTCTATTGCTCAATTCTACTTGACCACTAGACTGTGGGTGATAAGGGGATGCAATTCTATGATTAACATCATACTTAGCAAGCATTTTACGGAAAGCACCATGAATAAAATGTGAACCGCCATCAGTCATTAAATATCTAGGGACTCCAAACCTCGGAAAAATAACTTCTTTAAGCATTTTAATAGAGGTGTTATGATCAGCACTACTAGTTGGAATAGCTTCTACCCACTTAGTAACGTAATCAACATCAACTAAATATGTGTATATCCATTAGAGGCAGGAAAAGGTCCCATATAATCAAAGCCCCAAACATCAAATGGTTCAATAACAAGTGAATAATTCATAGGAATTTCTTGACGTCTACTAATGTTACCAATTCTTTGACATTCATCACAAGATAATACAAACTTACGGGCATCCTTGAAGAGAGTAGGCCAGTAAAAACCGGATTGCAATACCTTATGTGCAGTTCTATCTCCAGCGTGGTGTCCTCCATAAGCTTCGGAGTGGACACTTGCGTAGGATCTGTTCCTGTTCATGCTCAGGTACACAACGTCTAATAACACCATCTACTCCTTCTTTATAAAGATGTGGGTCATCCCAAAAGTAATGTCTCAAATCATAGAAGAACTTTTTCTTTTGTTGGTATGTGAAACTAGGTGGTATGAATTTAGCAACAATATAATTAGCATAATCAGCATACCTCGGGGTACTACGAGAAGTACTTATAAAATTTAATTGCTCATCAGGAAAGCTATCATCAATAGGTAGTGGGTCATCAAGAACATTTTCTAGCTTAGACAAGTTGTCTGCAACGGGGTTCTCAGCTCCTTTTCTATCAACGATATGCAAATCAAATTCTTGTAGCAAGAGAACCCATCTAATAAGTCTAGGTTTAGAATCTTTCTTTTCCATAAGATATTAAATAGCAGCATGATTAGTGTGAATAGTTACTTTAGAATCAACAATATAAGGTCTGAACTTATCACAAGCAAATAGAACTGCTAAGAATTCCTTTTCAGTAGTAGCATGATTTCTTTGAGCATTGTCTAGAGTCTTACTAGCATAATGGATAACATTTAATTTCTTATCAACTCTTTGCCCTAGAACAGCACCTACAGCATAATCACTAGCATCACACATAATCTCAAAGGGTAAATTCCAATCAGGTGGCTGAACAATAGGTGCAGAGATCAATGCTTTCTTAAGTATTTCAAATGCTTGTACATAATCATCATCAAAGACAAATGGTATATCTTTTTGTAATAAATTGGTCAGAGGCCGAGAAATTTTTGAGAAGTCCTTAATGAACCTCCTATAAAAACCGGCATGACCAAGGAAACTTCTTATACCTTTGATGTCCTTGGGACATGGCATCTTTTCAATAGCATCAACCTTGGCTTTATCAACTTCAATACCTCTTTCAGAAACTTTATGCCCCAAGACAATACCTTCATTAACCATAAAGTGGCACTTTTCCCAATTCAAGACAAGATTAGTTTCTTCACATCTCTGCAAAACTCGATCAAGGTTGCTCAAGCAATCATCAAACGAAGATCCATAGACGGAAAAGTCGTCCATGAAAACCTCACAAATCTTTTCACAAAAGTCAGAGAATATAGTCATCATGCATCTTTGAAAGGTAGCAGGTGCATTACATAAACCAAAAGGCATATGCCTATAAGCAAAGTACCAAAAGGGCATGTAAAAGTGGTCTTTGATTGATCATTGGCTGACACAGGCATTCGAGAGAAACCAGAATAACCATCTAGAAAGCAAAAATGTGTATGTTTGGATAATCTTTCTAGCATTTGATCAATAAAAGGTTAGGGGTAATGATCCTTTTTAGTAGCCTTATTTAATTTGCGGAAATCAATTACCATCCTATAACCTGTAATACTTCTTTGCGGAATCAATTCATCTTTATCATTAGGGACAACAGTAATACCTCCGTTCTTAGGGACACAATGGACAGGACTTACCCACTGACTATCAGCAACGGGATAAATTATACCTACCTCAAGGAGCTTTAGTATTTCCTTTCCTACCACTTCTTTCATTTTAGGATTCAGCCGTCGTTGATGATCAA
Source organism: Aegilops longissima (assembly GCA_021605205.1). Taxonomy (NCBI): domain Eukaryota; kingdom Viridiplantae; phylum Streptophyta; class Magnoliopsida; order Poales; family Poaceae; genus Aegilops; species Aegilops longissima. The sequence goes on from CM038676.1 coordinate 553,947,122, forward strand.
TAACTGGTT